>OV816027.1:143899916-144367429 GCA_929113105.1 Agrypnus murinus
CTCTGGCTCCGCCCCTGCTAGGTACAAGAAAAAAACAGTGTTACAATTATTAAGCTTAAGCGTTAAGTTTTTCAAAAAACTTTTATACTTTATACTTATGGAATTTGTTGAAAATTATTTTTTATTTAAAAAAAGTACTATACTCGGGACGCTGAACAGATATAGTAATTAAAACCGCCTACAACTACCCCCTCTTTTTTAACAAAACCTTTCTATTGGTAGCATTCAAATATACCGCTCAAATTGAAAGGCATGTTTACTTGTACCAAAAAGATATCAATTCGTTTACTGTCAAACTGTCTTACTCACGAACTTTTAATAACATTTTTATTAAGTTAATAAAACTGCAATTTTTTAAAATGTATGGATATTATTTATACTAGCATCTCTGGAAGTGACATTATTTATAATGAATTAACAATTCATATGCAAAAATGTTTTATTGTAAATGTCACTTTCACATACAACCAATCAGAACAATCTGTGCTGCCTTGATTTTTTTTGTACTATATCTATTCGGCGGCCCCAGTATAGTATTTATAATGCAGCTCGATGTTCCGGTCTTTTTTTAGCAAAATACCTGGTGCATGTTTTAATCTTTGTTGTTAAATTTGAAAGTTCTGGCTTTGCTCTGCCTTTCTCAACAATTTATAATTTCCCTCCAAAAATGTACACATGAACAAAATCTAATAATTTACAAACTGAACAACAAAATCGTCGCGATTCGGTTGTATCGGAAGTACTAGAAACCTTCCACCGAAACAGCTGAATTTACAGTCATGACGATAATGCAATTTTAAATTTGCATATAAAGCAAACAAATAGAATTATTTGTCTTTAAAAAAATCCCAACTTATATAAATTGAAATAATAAAATGTTCCGAAATACGCAGTCTCATTCACAGATTTACATTACTTAAGTAACATTTAACAAACACTAAATCGAACAAATAACCAAATTATAATAAATAAACATTTGGGCATGGAGCACACTGAAAATAATGTGACCTTACCACGATGTACAAAGTACCCGCCCACTAACGAAGGCGCGCCGGGCCAGCCGACGGAAAGAAGTGCAATAAGCAACGAAATCAGTGCTTATATGCAGTGTATGTAACACATTTGAATCGGTATTACCTTTCCGCGCTAGTTTAATGAGCCTAATTTAAAATAATCATCTAAATAATTATACTTTTTGCTGTACGGAATTGATATTGAGCTTTAAGTTGATTAAACATTACAAATTTAAATAAAAGATAACCATAATATTATAAAAATATTTTTGTTAGCATTGGTTTTTATTTTTAATAAATTCTTAAGGGAAGCATTGCTTCCATGGACCGCACGCCACTGCTTTCGTCTGTTATTATGATACAAATCCAATAGTCAAGCAGTTTAATGTATCCTTAAAAATGACATTTAGGTATCAAATATTTCTCTTCATTGTTCCAATGTTTTCAAGACATCAGTGATTTTTGCAAAAACGTGGTGCATTAAATTAAAGAATCTACTTAATATTAGATATTATTTATATTTAAGCTCTAGTTAAGCGTGTTTGGGGTAGCGTTTTAATAGTTATTTATGTACCAAGGGCGTTAGAATGATGATAATGTAAGGAGGGCGACGATGTTCCAGCCCGAGGGCCTGAAGGACCCGAAGGCTGGAAGTCGCCCGATGGGCATTATCATCTAGTAACGCTCGTGGTGCATACAAAATTTTATGTTTCACAAGATTATATAGAATTAATTTTAATTTATCTAATAATAATAAAATTATGATAAACACGTAAAAATAGTAACCTTGGTCCTGCTAAGATTCGTTTCTCTATTTGTTTCGAAACAGTTGAAACTAGCGTCGACTACATACATGCGTTTTGTTCGGTGACGATGATGGAGCAAAAGTTTGATGTTCCGGAAGGTATTTTGTAAAAACCGAAAAGGGCCACTGAAAACTTATTGCCAACAAAATCTAGAGTAAATTATGAGAAAGAATTTCAAATTCTTGAAATTCTCTTTCAAACTGGAAGTTGAAAACTAGATTAAAATGGTAAACGAGACGGTGATGTTGGCCTACTTTCAGGAATTGGTAAGTTATTATCGTGTTTTACTACTTAATGACTTCCCTACAAGATGTTTGTTTATTTTGTTCCTTCGTTGCAGGCTGACAAATATAGTCCCAAATCGTTGTGGACAAAATATTCCATATTAAAGTCGACTTTAATTGTTAATGACAACGTTGACGTTTCTCACTATAGTCGCTTGATTTCATTTCTGAAACAAAAGTCAAAGGATATATTCCAAAAAAGTCTAGGGTTTTGACAGATCATGTTTTGACGTTTATAAAGGATGCGCCTAATGAAACAAATCTTCTACATAAGGTAAAAGGCTAAGATTTATTTATGTTGCGTATTGTTACGTAAATGCATAATTACAGATAGTTTTGGTTATGGGTGTTTTTGGTGCTTTAAGAAGGGATGAAATGGTTAAGATACTATCGACGATATATCGAAGCTCGTTAAAAATTCACAAAAGTTTCGTGTTGGATCTGTTTCGTTTTCAGGGACGTTTCATAGCTGTCAGTTGCATGCTAGAAAAGATGCTACCAAGTAATGTATATGTTTTTTTATGTTGTAATAATAATTACTTATGTACTATGTAAAAATAAAATTTTTGTACCGCCGTCCAATTTTATTTTAATTGTAATTGTAATATAGCAGATCTCAAAATAGTCCAAAAACTAAGCATGGCAAAAATTAGGAATTTTTATTGTTTATCGGATAGTAACAACTTTTACTGAATTTGCAAAAGTCAAACAGATAAATGACAATTTAAATTCAAATGTTTTTTGTTATTACTAATATAAAAACAAAAAAGCCCTAATAGCACTAATGTCATCTAAAATATAGGTTAATTTTAGCTAAGAAATTTTTGTCAGCACAAAAGAATTCGAGAATCACGCGCCCAGAAACTACGCGCAAATACTCGTTATTTGTTGTGTTGCAACATATTCGTATGCAAACGTATAGTTTCTGATCTAATGATCCAAATTATGTATTACATGCGTTATGAATTATAACGCCCTGGTTGTTATGGAGTTGTTTATGTAGTTCGTATCACAGATATAAACAGCAGATAATATGCAAGTGAAAAATATTTTTATGCACAGATACATTATAATTAGCCTATTATTGCTAGACTCATCTAAACATAATCGTCTCTTTATGGCCCAAGGGCCTCTTTATAGTCCGATGAGCAATAAAGAAATGTCAATTAAATGTCAGAGCTGTTTTTGTAGAGCTTGATTGGTTCTTAATATAATTTGTAAACTTATCACCAATGAAAATAAGCTGAAATTAAATATTTTGGAATAGTAACTATAGTAACGTACTTCGTATAAGCACATAAGTATACGCACAGCTGCTTGATGTACCTACGTACTCATTTAATTATATTTTTTACGCAATAATAGATTTGAGATAAAAACTCAATCTGTGCATAAAATAGTGTATGTATAGCGGGCATAACTTGCTTTTATGGCCCTACAGCCTTTTCCTAACCCTCGGCTAATGCCTCGGGCTAGAAATAACGCTTCTGGCTATAAAAGCCTCTTTATGCCCTTAATACATAAATAACTAATTCAACACCTCTATAGGAATATCATGTTTACTATGGTCATTTTAAATAAGGAAAGTGATTGTTTACTCTTATGTTACATTATAACCTACGGTGCCCCTAGCAACGTGGTTTATTTTTAAAAAATTCACTTCTTCAAAGATAACGACCAATCACCAGCTTACGTTACTTAATATTATTAAAATCCAGTCATCGTGCTCGAGTATTAAATTTATTATTTATTTATTTATTCTTCCTTTTGCTTTTATAATACAATCTTATCACCATTTATTTATTTTTAATTAACCATATATTCTTTTTTATGTAATTAAACTGTATCGTAAATTGTAATAGTTTTTGTGTTTTATAACGACATGTATTTTGTACGAGTATTTTGATATATCCTCAAAATCTTTATTTTCAAAACTTTTAATTATTAAGAATAAATGTTCCAAATTAAATGTTTCCTGAATCTTATAAAAGGTAGGGTTTTCTTTAGATAAGTTTTTATAAAATAGCTTTAAGTAATTGCAGCTAAGATAATGAGCAGTTTTGCATTATGCTATTTTAAAGAGCCACGTTCATAGCTTTTCGCGCGGTTTCTGCCATCATTATTTTAATGGATGTAGTGAATTTTAAAAATATACACTAGTACTCTAAATAGGTTTTTCTCTGTGATTTGCGTTTAAATAGAAATAATACGTGCTTCAGCGTTGCCACTTTTCGGACGCTGTATTATCGACAAAATGTAAGCATATAAAATGTAAGTATACACCACGGAGTATATTCGCACCCTCTGAGACACCCTCTTTGATGTGACGGCAAGTCCCTGAACTATAATATACAAGTTTTTTCAAATTAGAGGCGATATAAAGTCCTGCTATAATTTTGTCAACGGTTAGAATAGGGCCAGAAAAAGGCAATAGCAATGATCTCCTATATGGCGTCCATATATGGAGGCCGTATAGATCCGGACGCCATATCTAATGCAACTGGGCAATTATCGGACGCCGCATGTATAGCAAGAGATATATATATATATATATATATATATATATATATATATATATATATATATATATATATATATATATATATATATATATATATATATATATATATATATATATATATATATATATATATATATATATATATATATATATATATATATATATATATATATATAGTATAGTATATCATAACTTTAGTTAAATACACCTTTAATAGTGGCATGAGAATACGGCCCATTGTTGTGATATATATATATATATATATATATATATATATATATATATATATATAATAAACTTATTATAAACGTGCAAAGTGTTCATTAATTAACAACTGTCTGAAGTGGCGAGCCTGTTCGTTAACATGGACTGCTACTTCTTCATCATTTTGGTCTGCTTCTTGGACATCTAACCATTCTTCAGGAATTTCCTCATTCATTTCAATTGCGAGATTGTGTAATACTGCAGTTGCTATAATCACTGTCATTATTGTGTCCAACTCTAGCCGTAAACCATAGCTCAAAATTGGGAATCGACGTTTCCAGACTCCATATTGCCTCTCTACAACGTTTCTAGTGCGAATGAGTGATTCGTTGTATAAATTTTCTGCACGATTATGAGTTTCATGTAGTTTCGTCATTAAATAGGGTTGTAGCATGTACCCGCTATCCCCTAATAAAATATACTGTCCAAATCTGCCATCCTGGAACTGTTGCTTCACTCTACTATTATTAAAAATTGTTTGATCATGAACTGATCCTGGCCATCTTGCCACAATATTTTTGAATTTTAATTGGCTATCCGAAATACTTTGCACATTTACTGCAAAATAAGATTTTCGTGACCTATAGATTTCAGCATCGTTGCCTCCAGGTGAGTCAATTTTTACTAAGGTACAATCTATGGCACCAATGACACATGGAAAGCTCGCTAACTGATAAAACTGTACTGCTGCCGCTTCCATTTCTGCATTCGTTTCGTACATGTTAATATATCGCGGTCGCAATGATGCAATTGCTCTTGATACCTTTTTAACAATTCTACAAGCGGATGCTCTTGAAACACCGACAAAATCTCCAGCCGTTATCAACATATTTCCACATGCATAAAACCGAAGTGTTAATAATAATTGAATGTTGGGTTGTATACATCCACCCCTGAAATTAGTTGAAACAATTTGTTGTAAATGCGTTTGATATTTATACCACGATATATTTACGTTACCTGTTTGTCGGCAATCGAATCACCGGTTCAATTTGCTCTAATAGGAACTGAGCTGTTTCTTTTCTCAGTCTGAATCTATCAAAAAAATCCTGCTCATCATATAATTCGAAATAATTTTTTCTGTTTCTATAAATTTTTTGCCGTCGCAACACAATATCTTCCTCATCTTCTGACGAACTACTTGACGATGTAAAATTGTTGAAATGGTACATTACTTTTTCTTTCTCAAAACATGAAAACAATGTCTGTGTCTTCACGCAGAAAAGTAAACATACATTCATATAATACTAATAACCAACAATGTGAGGTTATAAAATTGTATATAACAGGGCTTTAATATTTTAAAGTCCTGAAAATGGCTCTTTAAGTTAAAGTCGACTTTAAATGTGAAAACTGTATTATGAAATGCGTTTTGAAAAATAAAGCCAACTTTAATATTTAAAGCTCCATTAAAATGATTATGAAATTGGCCGTTACAAGCCTCTATTAAAAGTGTCTTTAACTAAAAGTCTAGAGATAGCTTTATTTAATTCTAATAGGTGTTAAAAGGTTAGAACTGGTCGCCATGGTAATTAAACATGCTATTAGCTTAATAGTGGGATGTGAATACGGCCCAGTATGTTTAGCGACACTTGATTTTTCTATGCAATTGTATGTAAAATCCGCTATATGTTCTTTAATTCTAGTTAACATTGATCTCTTTGTCTTCCCAACGTAACGAACGTAACTATAATTATTTGACAGTTTAACATTGTTTATGTCTATTAAGTGGCATTAGTGTACCTGTGCGAAAACTAATGACATCAGTGTGAGGAATGTTCATGTCGCACGCGAACGTCATTTATCAATTGTTGTTAGAAGATGACTGAACCTGAGGATAAAAACAAGTTGATGTGGTGGGGGCGGCTATGCTTTAGCCACCATCTTGATAAACGAGTTTAGGCAAATATCTTTAGAACGATTGATCCTACGTCTTAGATTAGATTAATACTAATATAACTTAAGAATAATTAAATTTAAATAAAATTTCTGATAATTTTCCACATATCACACCTGTGCTAAAAATGATCATTAAAACAAATTTCAAAATTTGTCATTTAATTAATGTAAAACGCCTTATTAAAATTGGCAGTTGTTTTTTGTTAAGAAACAATCTTGATTTATTCTGTAATTACATGCTTTATAAAGTTGGAAACGTGTTTTTAAAACAAAATTGCAAATCTGATTCTCTTATGAAATATGCAGAATGACGCTTTTAGGATGATCTTTTTAGTAATCCATTTAAAAATGCTGGGTATATAGTTTCTACCCTCTCTACTAAAGTAAGCTCTGCCTATACACATTTCGCGTACCATGAGATCCTGAAACTATTCTACGATTATTCAATTTCTTAGTGTGTTAGATCTCTCAAACTACTAAGTTTAGGAAAAAATGTTTAATACAAAACTTATAAAGAATCGTACGCTCTACAAGTTTGATAAAAGCTGTTATAAATGTAATGGCAGCCGTTTAATCGAGAAATTAGTCTATAAGCAAATTACGTCTTACCTTAATATGTACCAAATTATTATAAATCAACAACATGGGTTTGTAGCAGGTAAATCCACTGAAACAGCCTGTACAGATTTTATTAATAATGTTAAAACAGAATTAGATAAGGGTAAATATACTGCAGGAATATTTTTCGACCTATCCAATGCCTTCGATGCAGTTGACATAGGTTTATTGTTAGAGAAACTTCATGCCTATGGGATTAGGGGTCTTGCTAATAACTGGATTAAATCTTTTCTTTGTAATAGGCATATTAGTGTTAGAATTCAGAACAAAAGATCTTCGCATCATACAATTAATATGGGAGTGGCTCAGGGATCCGTGCTGGGACCTCTATTATTTGTGCTATTTATCAATGACTAACCTAATTTCATTAAATCCGGCTTAGTATCAATGTATGCAGATGACACGGCGGTGTTAGTTTCAGCACGCACCCCTGAGGAACTCATCCAGAAAATCACATTAGTTAATCAAGAGATGTCTGAGTGGTGCAATTGCAATAGAATGTTATTAAACAAAGAAAAAACTATATATATTCATTTTAACTATAGACGAATCATAAGCACTGATTTGTTTAAACAAGTAAATCTTACTATATCTAACTCAACAAAATTTTTAGGGATTGTTACTGATTCCCAATTAGATTGGGCAGCTCATATTGATTACATTTCTAAAAAACTGAATAGCAATTATTTCGCTAGCTTCAGATTAAAAAGTTATTTAAATATTAAATCTTTACTCTCTGTATATTACTCCACAGTATACTGTCATCTCCAGTATAATATCATTGTTTGGGGCTCATCAAGTCAAGCAAACAGAATTTTTGTCAATCAAAAAAGAATTCTTAGATTGATATTTAATATAAATCCATGTAATACCTGTAAAAATGTTTTCATAAATAATCAAATGTTAACATTTCCGTGTATATACATTTATAAGACAGCTATTTATGTTAGGACAAATAGTAACGCTTTTGTAACTAACAATAGTTCTCATAGCTATCAAACCCGCAAAGGATCTGATTTCAGAATTATTAAGCACAAATCAAGTAACTTTGAAAAATCTCCAGCTTATGTTGGTATAAAGATATTTAACAAATTACCAGCAGAATTTAGAAATGCGTCTTCTATCATTAAGTTTAAAAGATTACTGAGAACTTATCTAGTGCGCAAGTGTTACTATTCTATAAATGAATTCATATATTCTTGATACATAAAGCTAATTGTTGGTCTACTTTGTGTTTCTTCTATATAATTAATGTGTTACTTATCATAATGTATTGTATGTATGTTAATTTGTAATTGTTTATATAATCTCAATTTTGTACTACTGACACGACTGATTATTTTTCAATTCCTGTCTATGAATATTTTATCAATTTTTATGTAACCTGTCATATCCAGTTGCTGGGGTAATTGATCAATAAAGTTATTATTATTATTATTATTATTTTTTTTTTTAATAGGGTTACAACCAAAGTGGGGTTTTCACCAGTCACGATGATCGGCAGGTACATTTATGTTTCAGGGATATTTAGGGTTTTACGAACTATTCTACTTATTTCCAGTAGTACTGATTTTTGCATTGTTGTTATTATGCGCTTATCATTCAATTTTAGTTTTTCTAGGTATCCGGCCATTTTTCTTGAGATTAAGCCAGTAGCTGAAATCACTAGCGGAATAACATACACGGCTTTTAAGTTAAGTATTTTCTTATATTCTTCACATAGATCATAATATTTATTAATCTTTTCTCTTTCTTTCTTTTCCAGGTTGTGGTCGACTGGATGAGTGACATCGATAAAAAATGCTGTTTTATTTATCTTATTTACTAAAGTAATGTCCGGTCTATTATTGGCAATTGGTTTATCTGTTATAATGGATGTGTCCCAATATTATTATATTATTATATTATTATATTATTATTATTATTATTATTATTATTATTATTATTATTATTATTATTATTATTATTTTTTTTTTTTTTTATATATATTCACACATCTTGTGGTGCATACTATACAACCGGATCTATAGATCAAGGTTTGTATAGCTAACTGTTGAGGACATGTCTAACTATAGATGCTGTTGCGAGGATGACTGCCTTTTGCATCCATGGTATTACTTTGTCGGCGGCTATGTCAATGGCTTGCAGGTTCTTTTTTACTTGTTTGTGGACGATACCATTCGCACTGATTATTAAGGGTAGTATTTTTACCTCCTTTACTTGCCATAACTGCTTAATTTCGAATGCTAAAGGTAGGTACTTGTTTATCTTTTCTTCATGCGCTCTATTCAAATTTTCATCTAGTGGGACGGAGAAATCTAGTAATTGCACTTTTTTATTGATTTTGTCCCAAATTACGATATCGGGCCTGTTGTGTTGGATGGGTCTGTCAGTTATAATGGAGGTGTCCCAGAGTATTTTGCACCTCTCATTTTCAAGAACCGGATCAGGTAAGTACTTGTAGTACGGTGTAAATTTCCAGTTAAAGTCCCATTTCTGTTTCAGATGTTGGTGTACAATTTTTCCCATTGAATCATGCCTCTGGGTATAATAACTATTTGCAAGGTAAGTGCAAGCAGATATTAGGTGTTGTATGCTTTCCTCCTCCTTCTTGCATTTGCGACATCTGGTGTTCTCAAGATTTTGCTTTAGGATGTACTTGCAATAGTTTCGGGTTGGGACCACTTGGTCTTGGATGGCGAGAATGTTAGCCTCAGTTTCCGGGAAAAGATAACCCAATGCTAAATACATATTGGATTGCCTGGTATCTATTATTATTATTATTATTATTATTATTATTTCATTTATTTCTCAATATAATACACAAGCTATTACATTGGTTTACATGTTATCATAAGAAAACTTACGTTTTATCTATGACAATGATAGAAATTTTCTGACAATTCTACAGGTATTAAGTATAACGCACTTTTGTAATAGAATATAAATATTTTTATTGATCTCTAATGTTTCTAAATAAATTTGTAAATTTTTGGTTATAACTCCTTCTACTGAGATTACGATAGGGATAATTTTAACTTCGCGTAATTTCCAAATATTTTTAATTTCAATGGCTAAATTTTTATATTTTGTTTTTTTATTATTTTCAACATTAACCAGATTATAAGAGATTGGTACAGATATTTCTATTATTACGGCTAATCTTTTATTTTTATCTATAAATAGTATGTCAGGTCTATTGAATTCTACATATTGATCGGTAAAAATGATTCTATCCCAATATAACAAGAATTCAGTATTTTCCAAAACTTTCTCTGGATTATATTTATAATATGGACTATAGCTATTGATCAAATGACATTTTAAGGCTATTTCCTGATGTATGATACTTGCTACATCATTATGTCGTTGCATATAATCGTTATTTGCTAACTCTGAGCAGCTTCCTGTTATGTGCTCAATAGTTTCTCCAGGTTGTTGGCACTTCCTACAGTTATCAATTTGGCAGGTTTTTAAAATAAATTTTTCATAATTTTTTGTCCTAATGACTTTGTCCTGAATAGCCATTAAGAAACCCTCTGTCTCCGGATGTAAGTCACCTTTCATAAAGATTTTAAATGAAGCGTTTTTGTCGATTAATTCATTGTTAATTAATTTAGGATATCTACCGTGCAATTGTTTATCATTCCACTGTGAGAGATTACTTTGTAGAAAGGATGGAGGTTTCGTTACTACAGTATCTGAAAGGTTTAGAGGCGTAATCCCTACATCAAACTCAAGTATTTTTCGTATAAGAGGTTCATCGTTTTGAATAAAATAGGATTTCATATGATTTACTTGATTGAAACATAATGATTTTATATTGAGTAAATTCCTTCCTCCCTCCTTTCTAGGCAAATATAATCTTTCAATTGATGAATTTGGATGTAGCATTCGATATTTTGTCAGTGATGTTCTGGTTAACCGATCCAAATATTCAAGGTCCGTGTTACTCCATTTGATGATTCCAAAGGAATATATTAAGTAACTTATAGCCCATGAATTAATGGCTGTAATCAAATTTCTGGAATTTAGACTAGTTTTAAGAAGTTTCTGTAGTCTCTGTTTGTAGGTGTTGGTCAATTTATTTTTTATTTCGGTATGATTAAAGCCATTTCGCTGTTCAAACCCTAGATATTTGTATTTTTCATCTTTTTTCAGATAGTTAATACCAATAATATTTTCTTGTATCCCTGAATCCTTAGATCTGTTAAACAAAATAGCACATTTGTTGATACCGAATGACATTTGTATATCATCACTAAATATTTTAGTTATATTTATTAAAGATGTTAGTTTATTTTTTGATGGAGCAAATAGCTTTAAATCATCCATATACATTAAGTGAGTTATATTTAAGGACTCTCTTAAGTTATATTTAAACCCAAAATCAGAATTATTTAGTAAGACTGACAAAGGATTTAGTGATAAACAAAACCAAAGAGGACTTAGACAATCTCCCTGATAGATACCCCTTTTTACCTTAATGTTTCCTAAAAACTGATTATTACAATGTAAATTTAATGTCCAATTTTTTATTAAAGATTCTATAAATGTAACCAATAACGGATTAATTTTATATAAATTAAGTACTTTCAAGAGCCAATTGTGAGGTACCGAATCATATGCTTTTGCATAATCAATATAGCAAGTATACAAATTTCGATTTTTTTGTTGGGCATACTTAGATGTAATAGAGTCAATAATCAATTGGTGTTTGCAAGCCAGCGATTTCTTGGTACAGCCTTTTTGCGTTGGAGATAAAATAGCATTTCTCTGACAGTGCATGAATATTTCATTACTAATTAATGATGTAAGTAATTCATAGACAGTAGGAAGACAAGTGATAGGTCTGTAATTTGATGGATCATCAAATTTGTTATTTTTTGCTATTAATTTAGTATACCCAACGCATAAGCAAGGAGGGAATTTTGTAGGATTTTGAATGATTTCGTTAAAACTATTTACTAACATTTGATGAACATTAGTAAATTTTTTCAACCAGTAGTTGTGTATATTGTCATATCCAGGAGATTTCCAATTTTGTGATTTTTGTAGAGCATGTTGTAATTTCTCTATGTTAAATTCAATAGTCTCCATTTGGATAATCTGAGATGAAGATTGCTGTAACTGGTCTAGCCAATCAGCATTTATATTTGCTTCAGTCTCTTCTTCCCAGATCTCTTTCCAAAAGTTCAAGAAAATGTTTTTATTTGAAATCTCTGTACCCGAATTTGAGTTACAAGAATTTTCTAGTTTCCTGTAAAATAATTTTTGGTTTGTCTGAAAAGTACAGTTGTCTAATTTTCTTTTGCTTATTTTATTGTAGCGCTTTAGCCTGGCTCCCTTAGCTTTATATTTTTGTTTTAAATCATCTTTATTCAATTAACTTACTTAAGAAATCTGGAGAGGAAAACTCAAGGTTTAAGCACTGAATAATATGTTTAACCTTTTTATAAAGCTTTGGAGATCGGTTGCCTTTATATTCTGCTAAAATATCTGCTTTGGATCGTAACTCATTAATTTGGTTTATTAACCTTATTCTCCAATGATGTTCGTGTTGTTTAGTGTATCTGTTAGTATTATTAGGTTCAAAAATCACCGATTGGTTATTCTCCTCAAGAACAGTTACAATAGCAGAATATAGTGCATTATGAATTTGTAATAAATCTGTGGTGTCTTTTAAATGTTGTCCCAATATTACATTTACTTGTTCGATAATTTGGTTTGTTTTAGATTTTAAAAATAACTTAGGTAAACGTGGTTTATTAATAAGTTCGAAATTTTCAAATTTTTTGAAATTTTCTATGAATTTTTTGTGAATATCTTCATTCGGTACAATTAAATGTTCATTAGGACAAGCTATATTTTCTCCTCCAGTAATTTCTTCTATCATCTGTTCTCTAGAAATAGCATATCCTACATTTCTACGGATTTGATCGATTTCTACAGAGTTTAGATAATTATTTTTGCGAATTACCCTATACCTATCAGTAAGATTCTGTTCTGTTAGAGAAAGTTCTGGGTGCATTTTTCGAAATTCATTGTAAAAAATATGCCTGTAGCCTGGAAAAGGTATATCATTACACTTATTAACGTAAAAAAAGGCTTTTAAAACATCACAGTTTAGTTCTCTTGTCCATTTTATACGTTTTCTGTTACCTTGTACTCTATTAACAACGGATTCATTTATTGAATTACGTGGGTTATTAGAGGATATTGATGGTAAATTTTCCGGGTTAGCATTGGCATTATCTGTTGAATTGTCAGGTGTTTGCACTAAATTCGTAATAGGAAAGATAGCAGTGCTTCTTCTTGTATTATTGTTATAAATAGGTCTTCTTGTAGAGCAGCCTGCCTCTCTTCTATCCTGGTATACTATTTGGAAATTCATTATTATTATTATTATTATTATTATTATTATTATTATTATTATTATTATTATTATTATTATTTGCAAATTATTTAGCAAAGACTGAATAGTGAAAACTTTGCAGTGTTGCAGTGAAATTGTTTAAATAAAGAAAATAGATGCTTAAATTATTTTTCTACATAAAGAGTTTGTTGTATTTTCTTCGTAGGACAGCCGTTCTGGAGATATTTGCAGAGACGCGTTTATAAAGATAGTTGCTAAATCATATCCACCCTCGCCGCGCCAACTTGATTTTATACTCAGGGCCGACCCACTAACGAATTCCAATAATAAGATTGCTATTGGAATTTGATGTAGAAAAAACCTCTGGCAACTGGACTAGTATTTGTGTCTTTAAAATATTACGTTTTCCACAATGTTTTACAGGATAGCTGCAAAAATGATTTTCATATTTGGTTCTGAGAATCGTGTTTTTTAAGAACAACTAGAGTTTTTAACGAAAGATGTCCACACAGAACTGGAACTTACGTGCTAAGTTGAAGAAACGGGATCAGTTGCTAATAAGAAAATTAATGCTCCCAGGTAACTTGACGAGACAACTCAAATTGAAGTGCTTGAGCAGTATGCCATTCTTCGTCGACTCGCCAAGTAGCTGCAACAACAGGGTTATAACCGAAATCAGTCCGAAAGGTACTAAAAATGCAAACATTTCATCCATATAAAATGCAGATCACGCAAGAACTTGGTGATGATGACCAGATAGGTGCATTGAATTTCGTGAACTGATGACGAACGTTCAGAGTTAATGCAGAAACTCAACTGGCAAAAAACATTTGTTTTAGTGATGAATGTACTTCTTATTTAAAAATGAAAATGTCAACAAGCAAAACTGCCGTTACTGGACGGAATTTCCAACAAGACGGAGCACCTCTTTGCTACACAGTCGCAATAACACTATGGTTAGGTAATAATTATACCAATAAATGGATTGACAGGAGAGAGGTCCTATTGAGTGGCCAGATTTACCACCACTCGATTTTCTTCTTATGGGGTTACCTCAAATCAATATTCTACCAAACGCAATACGACTCAATTGCGGAATTGTAGCAAAGAATTGTGCAAGACTGTCGTAATATTCCCATAGAAACATTTGCCAACGTTCGCCTTGAGTTTAAAAATAGGCTATACCACACTGTCTAGCGAACAATGGAAATCACTTTGACCATTTACTTAATTAATTAAAATTTATTAGTTCAAAACAAATGCTAGTACATTCTTGCTTATAAAATTAGCTTCTCTAATTGTTATTTACTGTTGGTTCACCCTGTATAAGATATTGAATTGATTTTACATCATAATATTAATAAGAATTAATTGACTCAGCTGTTGAAGTTAAAATCATGAATTCTTATTGTTACCCAATAAAGAAAAGTTAAATGTTGACTGTTTGCGTTTATCATTAACAATTGCTAATTGAGTATTTATAAAGAATTTACGATAAAACGAAGTTTGAGTTAATTTTATTGATTTGGTACTTGTACATAATATAAATTAGGTCAGGGAACTTATTTTGGGTTAATAGGATTTTCACTTGCAGTTACATCTAAAAGAAAGAAAAATGTATTAGTTTAGCAAAATTATAAAACATCACATATCTCATTGACAATAATATAACAATGCACAAATATCCTTGACTACGGTTATTAAGAAATTAATATCTGTCTTGAAATGCAATTACATGGTTGGCAATAATCAAATATTAAAGTAATGACCAAAGACAAGCTATTTTGAATTAAAAGATAAACAACAGCAAAATATAAAAAACAATTGCAATTTAAAATAATGGGGAGTCACCAAGAGGGTAGTTATGTAAATAGGCAGATAAGAATATTACTAAAAGAAAATGGTTGTAAATTTATTTTTTCCTGTAAAGAATTGTTTAGAAAGCAAGAATAATAAAAGTTTAATAATTTACAATAAGTTTATTAATTTAATAATGCGTATATTTATTTCAACTATAAGAAAAGAAAATTTAAAAGAAAAAGTATTTAACAGTCGACAAGAGAGCTGTAAAAGTGAAGTTTCATTCAACTAGACCTGTTATACTCGAATAATCGAGATCCGAGAAAAAATAAAGAAATAAAATTTATTCATGGACGTTTTTCAAGAAGTGTAAAAAAATTTACCTCGACGGTTTAGTTGCGGCTGAGCATCCAATTCTGAGGGGAGTTCCACAGTCAACAAACAGTAGGCAGATTCTTGCGTGGTTATTTTCCAGACAGCCGACTGAAAAAAAGGGGAAACATAAGTGAATCCAAATACAAGGTTTGGACAAATATAAATAATTTGAATAAAAGCATAGCTAGTGCTCTTTTAAAGGCAGAGAAAAAGTGAAAAGAATTCACCCTAATTACTTATAGTAAATTTATTTGCAAAACTGCAAGCCACATAACCTAAAAATAATGAAAGTTAATTATAATTTTCAAATATTAAAAAAGAAATCAAAACTTACTTGATCGAGTCATCACAATTGTGCTATTCACATTTTGGGGTTATGTTAAGAACCAAACGTGTTGACAATTCCAGGTAAGTAGGGATTTCCCATTTAACCAAACTCATTACTGATCGTAACATCAAAGAGAAGTAAGCATACCATTTGATAAAATCTCATTTTATTTAAAACCGTGGATTCTCATAAAAGAACCCAATTGAGGATTCATTATTCAAGTTGGTCGCATAAAAAATGCATAATTTACGAATTTACAATCATAAAAGCGACCCTAGATATACAGTGTGCAATATTTTTCTATGTAGGTGCAGATCAATGAACAAAATAGAATTTCTCATTATTTATAATTAAAAGTCTGCAACATTACAGTATTTATATCGTTGAAAAGTATTTTTTACGAGCTTTCCAGCAATTTATCGCAAGTAGAGGGTTGCTATTTAAATTATTTTAGTTATGGTGTGCGAGGCATAGGGGATTGGCAGGAGAGGGTTTATTCTTAAGCCACCTAAGTCCCCCTTTAGTATCTTATACATGATTTTTTAACAATTTATGATATCATCTTTTGTTCATGAGATATAGCCTATTGTAAGTTTTGAAATTGTCGCCCTGCATATGAAAAATCATTTCGACAGTGAAATTGTCAGCGGTTTTTATCGTATTTAGATTATCTAAACCTTATTAAATTAACCATAAACTATTTTCGTTGGCAGCGTTAAGGTTAATTCTCTTTTCTACATCTGAAGCATTCTTACCAAAACTAAACAGATCTCCACTAATTTAATTCGTCTTAAAATTACTGACAGTATAAAATGTAACGCAGGGGCAAAAATGTAAAAAGGGACGCGGTAAATTGAAAATTCAACACAAAATAGGTTTGAATTTATTTATAGAAAGTAAGCAAGCCTTGCCTTTATGTCACAAGTTTCCAGATTGTTACAGGAAGGATTTTGACGTGTTAAAAGCTCAAGCAGCATCTAAATAGCAGTAACTGAAATCGGAACTTTGAAGGAGTAGTTGTTACGTAACTACAACTAAATTTATGACTTTATAGGTTTAATTATTGCCGTTCGGAATATTTTAGTAATTATGTAGTGATTTCTAATATTTATGAGAACTATGTAGTTTCATTGCGTCTAAATAACTTTTATGTATTAAGTAACTAAGTATGTGAAACGGTATTGCCACTTTAAAGTCGTTGCAACTTAAAAGTGATATTATGATTGTAGCAGTAACTTGCCCGAAGCTACTTTAAAGTTTTTAAAACTTTAAAGTAGTATAGAAAGTTCCTGCTACCTGTCTAAAACAATTGCTTACCATTTAAAGTAACGGAACCTTACAGTAGTATTGAAAGTAAAACTTTCTCTACTGCTATCCTGCTAGGAGAATCACTTTAAAGTGATTTTTCGTAAACTACTCCATCCTCATATTTACTTGTAAAATGCTGGAGGTCATTAATTTATTTGCAACTTATTATGATTGTTAATAGATGTTTTACTAGACAACCTTCAATAGAAATAACAACTTGGTGCCTTAGCAATAATATAAAAATGGTTTCTATCATGTATATCAACTTATAAGTATTTTTATGAGATTTTATTAAAGATATTTTTTTATTAAAAAATATATTTTTATCTGCCATCATCACATTTCACATAAAAGTTGCAATGGTTTATAATTTTGGTAGGCTGGAATGACAAAATAATTAAACATTTCATCGCTCTTTGTATTACTAAGTACGTAAAAAATAAATAGTAATCCATTTTGTGAAACGATCGCAGCATTAGTATAGAAAATGATAGAATATTTCTTGTTGCAAGAGTAAGAGAGCAACCACGCGACACGACGTGTCAAAGAGAAAAGAAGTTCCACAAAAGTAGCAATTACTACGCCGCCACGTCCCCGCTACGTAGCCTAAACGTAACCGAAACGTAGCTGGACAAGTTCCAGAGAGGTTACTGCAACGTATCTGCTATCCAAAAATTGTTCCCCATTTTGGTTCCAGACACGTAATAAAACCGCAGCAATTACGTGCTTGTGACTAGTGGCAAAAACTTAATAGTTCCGCCGGTAGTTGCTGGTACGTAGCGATGACTAAAAATGCTGCCTGGGAGATGTTATTAGTGCCACTGTCCATCTGGTTTAACTGTTATCAAACAAAATAAAAAGCGAGTAAAAGACTAATGCTGTAACTTGACGGGCATCCTTTTCCTCAACATCCAAGACATTCTATTTTGGAAACAATTCGAGAATTCACAGATTTCATAGAGCTGCATAGATGGTGGAAAAATTGCAAACAAATAAATTACTACACATTTAACAAAACCCAGTATTCTTGATTACTAATTAAGAATATCGTAGTTGAAACGATAATTTTTTAACAATTTCAACTATTTTCAATTTCCTGAATATTATGTTCCTTCTAATGACATTTTTTCAAACTGCATAATTATCGTTAAAAACTGGATCAAATCAGTGCATTAAAACTTTCTCTCCAACAAATCCTTTAAAAATAAAATACGTATATCCTCGATTTAATCTTTCTTTTGGGGGTAGTTACGAAGGATATCCATTCGCCTTCTCTCAAGAAAAATTTATTTAATTAAATTACGTTTTCTAAAGACTTCCTTTACACTTTCCTATATTTGATGCGTTTTTTCTGATACATTCTGACCCTTGCGGTTTATTAAACTCATAAATCATAATCTAATAAAGTTATTATTAATAAAATAATACGTGCTAATATATTAAATAAATGGAAAGTGCTTATAGAAAATATAAAGTAAAAATATTTTTAATTTGGGGGCGTTGAAAGTAAGTAGTTTGTCCCTTGCGGTTTCGACCTAATAATAATATGTGTATAATTAGTGTTTATTCTTGAATTAAGTAAAAACGGAAAAGAATACTATATTCGTTATTTCCTGGGTGCTAATAATAGTAAGAACTAATCGAATATGTGACCGTAACGAATATATTTAAAAATATGAAATTACTATATTTACAGTTAAAATAAGTTTATAAGTAATTATATATTAATTTTTTGTTATTTATAAATTCATTTAAATATATTATATCCAATTTTCTCAAAATTTCAATTTCAAATAATATAACTGTACTCTTTATATTAGTAGCTTTCAGCACTTGGCCAAGAAGTACCGCATCGCTTCGTTTTTTGGTTAAGTTCTATTTGTTAAGATCGTAAGTTTTTATCGAATCCGATTATTATAAAATTTCCATTATGTGATTTTTGTATTCTTACAATTATCACTAAACATGTTCACTTTTGCGACTAGATATAGCCAGATATGTTAGTAGGATAACAACGAGACACTTAAAAATACTGCAGATAACCTTATCAGTAGTAACGTAATCAAATTAAATAATAAAAATTTCACAGTTAATATTTATTTGATAGCTTCGATTCTCAAAATCTCTTTGAACCCCGAATTCGCAAATGTTGCTGCATAAAATGCCCACCTTTTTCCCCAGTTCGGGAGCTATCTTGCCTAGACTCGTTCCCCAAAGCATTTGGCTTATTGTGTCTCTCTCGTGATTAGATGACCCATTCCCGTATTTGTCTTCCCTATATTATTTTGTATAGGTCTTTGACTGATTGGGTTCTGTATTCTTCTGGGTCCATTTTCATTTTCCCCGGTATAGTTGGTCTTTTGCGATCCAGTGCTCCACACTTGCATAATAGATGTGGTACTGTTTCTGGTTCCCTTCCGGATAACCTGCAATTGAAGTCTCCAGTATACAATCTATGGTGGCCATTAGTTTGCAAAAATTATATAGATACATTTGCAAAATTAAAAATCCCGTAAAAAATGATTGCGATAATTAATCTGGGTTTAGATTTATGGACGAATTTATAAGAAAATTTGTAATAAACAGTCCCAAATATAAATAAAACACGAAATAGTTGTTGACTATTTTTATTCATCTAAATTCTGGTCGCGTTAGCTATTCGGAAAGCGCAAACAAATCAAATATGACGTATATCAAATATGATGACGTTAACGACTTAACCGCGGAAATGCGGATAAACGTCCAGTACTAATGTTCATCTTACACGGTGCAGTTGCATTTCTTTTTATATTTTAGTGTTCTGGCTCTGCAAATTCAAAAAATGGCCGAAAAACTCGAAAATGTTGCTTTAAAAATGAAAACATTACAAAGAAGAAACTAAAATTTAAATACGCTCGTAGATGTAGGAACACCTTGCTTGTTGACCGAAAAGAGAAAGAAACTTTTTAAGGATAATTAAAAAATATCGTGAAGAAAGGCAATCGATACTTTTTACTAACGAAACTTGAGTTAACGCTGATGAGGGTTGTTTTTATTTCTGTAGTGTTTTAATAGTTAAATACCGTATTTACTCGAAAATAAGACCCCCTTTTTTTCCTAGATTTTTGCTCTAAAATGTGGGAGGGTCTTATATTCGAGTCGGGTCTTATAATTGAGTATAAAAAGATATATTCAATAAAATGTGAAAACAATGAGTGTAACTGAGTAATGTTTACTAGTAGTTATAATAAAAATTGTATTACAATAGAATAACATCTAAAATAGCGTTCTGTTGTTTAATAATATAAAATCTCGCCAGGTTGTCTGCAGTTTAGCCGATATTGATGCAGGTAAACCTATGACGCCATTATGAAACCCGCGATAAGTTAAGTTTATTGACAGCAACAACTACAGTAATTACGAAAATTATGAAATCATACAATTATTGTTAGCTTAGCACCTAGTCAGAATCGCCGTTGTCGTCATCACCCTCTGTAAGATCGTTATTAACCTTTATAATATATTTTTTATAGCAATGGTTTTACAAATTAAGCTTGACAACTGACAGAGTCGATATTAGTGAAAAAACCCAGTGATGGTGAAAACATTTCTAAGAAATTCATTTAAGCCTTTCATAGTACCGACGGAAGAATTGTAATCTCTTAAGTACCTGCCTAACTATTAACAATAATAGCACCTTAATCTTTGCAGTAAGTGTGCAAAATCTTATTATCTATTGCAGTGACATCTGACCACTTTTTGAATGAACTTCCTACAATTTTAGAAGTTTTCCTGGAATTCAGGTAAACTGCTTCCACAAAGGCTTTGTTTTCGCAAAGAGATAAAGGGTAGAATTTTTTCCATGAACATAACTAACGGAATTTGTTAACAAAATAAAACTGAAAAATGTTCAATATCTTATATTACTTATATTTTTAGGGGTCCAGTATTCGCATACAAAAGCTTTTTTTTTTAATTCGCTCCAAAATATAGGGGGGTCTTATAATCGAGGGGGTCTTATTTTCGAGTAAATACGGTACATATTTTGCAAAAAAACTTGTAATAATAAAGCTTTTTAGGACAAACACGTTTGCTCAACTTTGTTATTGGTAATGGTAGATACGTAACGAGTCTAATTTAATTGTGGTGTTAAACATTTTCATCGACGTTTTGGGTTTCGCGCACTAGAACGTATACTGTAAGCTGTAACGCATCATTATATGATAGTAATTTTGAGCGGTGACCACTGTTTGTTTCCGCTTTCCGAATAGCTAACGCAACCGAAGTCTAATGATATATAATCAGAAGGCGCCAGCCGTAGAAGAGCTTCAGGGCGCCCAGAAGATTAATCTGGATCTGGTAGTATTGTCAAGAACATATTGTGGGGTCAGCTATGTTTAAAGTGACTAAAGTGGCAGTATGATAAAGTGGCCCATTACACAGTCAAAATACGTAATAATAGCTTTAATCACTGCACCTGAGATAAATCTACACTAAACTCAAACCTAGAACCAGCCACATGTCAGCAACAAGTCTCAGATTCCAAATTCCATGCACTCGCTTGCGTTTAACTCATTGGAATATAAAAAATAAATTCCCATTTTTCTGGAATTTATCAGTGATTTTTATAAATTCCTAAAATAAATTCCCGGCAGGAACTATTCCTGTCGCCCATCACTAGGGGGAGCTCATAACTAGATTTTTGTAGGACGTTGTTTTTCACGTCAGACGTGACTAACACGTACCTAGATACCTAGAGAAGCGAGAAAGTGTAATCAGCACGGAACAATAAATAAATCACATATAAAATAACATAAATCAAACACGTATACACAAATAATGGGTTGAGAGTTCTCTTACACGCCTATCAATGAGTTTCCTACCATCGCCATCGCGGAAATTAATACGCTCTCAAGTAATAAATCAAATCTCTACTGAGGGAAAATAACCTCTGTTCCAGACCAGCGGCTATCACACTAAGTTCTTAGTCACAAAGTATATCAGTTAGAGCAGGTTATAAAATCAATAAGTACTAACAGTAAAACACATAAGGCAGTAGTCGCATTTTAGGCACGAATAACATGTCCAGTTAACAATAGACTGTAATTGTACTACAAATGTTAATTATTCATTGTTTTCTAGTAAACTTCCACATCCAAAGAGCTAATTTACAATTTATTATGACACGTCAAAACAACTCTTTTCAAATTTAGTTACCATTACATTTTGACTTATCTACAGTTTCAATCGCGAGATTTGGATTTCACATTAATTAAGTAATATAGAATTCACATCATACAACTAGAATCAACAAAATAAAACAAACAAAAGTGCAAAGACAAAAATGGCGACGTACTTCATATTTACATTTCATAATCATTCTCCCTAAAACAAAATAGCAGCGTCCCTAACAACACAAAATCAAGTTACCAACTTTAAAGAAACTTTAATAAACATCCCTAAACATTTCATATTGAACCAAGTAATTTTTATTTTAAAGTCATGTATGTATATATTTTGCCTGTACCTGTATGTAATAACAAATGTAGGTAAACTGATTATTATGCAACTTGTTTTGTAATTAAATGGCTTGCTACAGCTACTTTGATATATTTTGGTTGACTGTAGGTCTGACCACTACAATATACACAATTTGTCATTTTTAAATTGATAATTAATTGCATATTTCTATATTTCTGTGCATATTTGCACGTTTACCGTTAGAGTTATTAGAGTGCAGATTAATTTATGGTAAAAACATAAAAAGTGAGTTTGTAATAGTGATATATTAATACAGCACATTATAAGTATTATCATGAACCAAAATATTTATATTAAATATTTTTATTTATTATCTAAAACAAATTAAAAGACTTATCTCAATATCTACAGAATTTCTGTATAATATGGAAAATGAAACAAAACGAACGTACAAGTTGAATTAATATTGGTACTGTGTGCAAAATCTTATGATATATAAATCGAACGATACCGCCATGACACTTCAGTTAAGCATTCCAACTCGTACGTGTTTTCGGATTTATATTTTTATCAATTATTTATTTTTAATAATTATTTAGGAAGTAAATAATACCGAATATTGACTAAAAAGTGAAAAGTGCATTTTTACAGTGATTATCAGAATTTTCATTTCGCATTGTTTTGTTAATTTATTAATTTTAAATTTGCCGATTATACATGTTTAATTGTGCATTTCAGAATTATATATAGTGTTTATTGTTTATTATATGTACGTATACGTGCGTCTGCTTTAGTGTCGGTCTACAAACTTTAGCTACGTTTATGATTAGTATTCAAATTTATCTATCGCGAATTAAATTCGCGAATGTTAATAATTTAACACCAGTTGCTTTCCTATAAAAAATCAAGTGTATTTATCTGTCCAAGACTGTTATAATTTACTCAAAAATATCCTAATTGGTTCATTTATTGGATACGTGCCTGGCTGATAATAATCTAATTTCTTTCTAAACGATTTCGCAAATATAGTGCAAATAAAAAAAATATTTTATATTATTTCGAAGCGATAACTGTTGCCAGACCTAAATTGAAGTGTCGCTATATCTATAGGTATTTCAATTAGCGAAAACCTATCTAGTCATTGCGTCTTAATTGTTCTTGTTTTTATCTATTGCTTCTCAATCGATTTTAACTTTGGATTAACAAGTTTGTTATTTATACAAGGTATTTTATCAACTTATTATTAATTATGTCGAGTGGCTTTCTATTCAATTTGTAGGAATATCAATTTGCTGATGTAATTGTGTTATAACATAAAACACTTAAGATTGTATTTTACAATAGTTTTATCATATGTACGTCTATCAAATGCAGTATTATCTTGAATTACATCTAAATAATTCTAAGATATGTTCATGTATTTTTAGGTAAATATTTAATATATGAAATAAAAAATTTTTGAAGAAAATGGAGGTTTTTATTTATTTATATGTGTATTATTGACTGTATTTATTTATGTGCGTTATTAATTGTATAGTAAAATAAAATTAATAAAACAATAAAAACAATTGGCCATGTTAACAATAAATGTATTAGTCCTCCAAAGTAATCTACTGTGAAAACTATGCAAACTTACAAATTAGTTGGAAGGCATTAGAAACTTTCCTACCTTGTTTGTATACAGGGTGGAAATGATCATATGGTAAACCGAATAATTTCTTTATTTTTCAACCGATTCCTATCAAATTTGAAACAGTGAATACAAACATAAATACGCATCATTCTGGAATGCAACCTTTAGCTATAGACTTCCGTAATAATGGATTGTAAGGATTGTGGTTTATCACAACACTATATTTAACGGTGTGTCCTAACCACACATTGTATTTAACTTTAATAATAACACCGAACTTGAATTATTAAATAAAGGGTTAAGTTTTAATGTACTAGACACAAAAATACCTTTAGAGGAAGTGATAGCCAATTTAAAAACCAATACTAAAAATTTGGAACAGCAAACGAAAGAATATATCAGAATATATATAAATATATAAATATTTTCCGAGAGTGTGGTTAAAGTACTTGGACGATATTTTCGCGGTGTTTAATACAAAAATGTGCGACATGGATGAGTTTATGAACAAATTAAATTTGAAATTTAACACCATTAACTTTACGGTAGAAAAAGAAGCGAACAAGCAACTGCCCTTCCTTGACAGTCTATATTCCTAAAAGGTCCATTATATCGAAATCAAATCATTGTGAGCAGCATTAGAAGGCGGCATTTAATTTCCTTCTGAACAGATTAGTGAAATTCCCATTAAACAAAAATCGGTTTAACAAGGAATTAAGTTTTATAAAATAATTCGCTTTATATAATGGTTATACTTTTCTAAAAACATTGACAAATTATTACAGAAAATCAAATACAAACATAGCGTTCGAAACGCGAGTACATTATTACCAATAGAAAATCAGCCAAAGAAGTTTAAACTATCTTTTCATCCAACCACCAAAGTTTTGAATAGTGTATTTAAAAACGAGAACATGAAAGTGTCTTAATTCAAGTAATTCTTTAAAAAACTTGTTAGGCAATCCAAAAGATAAAACTGATAAAAAATTGAAATCGGCAATATACCAAATTGAATGTAATATGAGTTACGTTGGAAAGACAAAAAGATCAACTTTGACTAGGTTCAAAGAACACATAGCGGATTTTAAATACAATCGTATAGAAAAATCAAGTGTAGCTAAACATATACATGACACAGCGCACGCGATTAAAGTAGAAAAATTAAAATTACTTAAAAATGTCCATTCAGCCAGAGAACTTGATGCATATGAAAGCATTTTTATTAAAATGAACAAGAATTTATTAAACAAAGAGCCGGAAAATATAGACAATTCCATGCTATTAGTAACGCTGATATAAAACCCGGGGAAAGCTGACAAAAACATAAAAACAATAAATTTTTTAAAACTAACAATTTTAAACTGCTTTAAGACAAGCTACCATCGGTTTGAAACATGTGGGAGTAATAAGAATATTTATTAAACTTCTGTTTTCTTTTTCTCTTTCCTTAATGTATAAAAAGATACATTTATTCTTAGTTGCATGTTTGTGTTAAAATTGCTGTGCATGAATTTTGAGTGGCCCTTTAAAAATGCACCCAGAAGAGGGCTATAAAAACGTTTATCTACGACCACCATAGAAAGTTACATATTCCGCACAATCTAGTAACCGTGAAAACGACCAATTGCAAACAATCTCCAAACTCAACGGTAAAGTATGTGAGGAAGGAGTTCTCAATAATCCGTAGTTGTATTCAAACGCCATAGATGTCACCACTTGCAATATTTATAATATTATTAATTATTTGAAATATAAAATGTTATAAATTTTAGATAAAGGTTAATTTATTTTGTTTAATTAATATTTTACATTAAATTATATTTCGAATGGAAATCCATCTAGAAAAAAAACCGGGAATTGAATCGGGATCGCTCGGTTAGTAGCTAGAGCGTAAGCATTGAGCTATCGAGATGCCTTTCAATGATGTTTTTTTCTCATTATATAAAGTTACAATTATTGTTATTCAATTAAAACGTAAAATTAATTAATGTTTTACATTATTATATAATTTTTAATGTAATTTTATTTGTTATTATTGCTAAATTACAATAAAAACATTGAAAACATTTATAATTTGCTACATAATGCGAGAATATTTGACATTTTGCGCAGAGGTTAATAACCTTGACAATTGAATTGTGATCTTTGTACATATAAATTATTTTTTTAAAACGAGTACATAATTATTTAGCTGTAAGTACTAAATAGTAGATTGACTGAAATTATACAAATTATAAACGTATTATTACTATTGTCTTTACAAATTTAATGTTTACTTTTGTCGTTTTTAAAATTCTAGATGTATCATGAGTGAATCCGATGAAGGAAAATTGGGGTGTACACTCGTACACCTCCAAACATCGTGGAAGCGGCTCACATTACATCTCTTAATTTATTGCCAAATATTTCACGTAAAAAATATGAATGCGAATGTAAATTCTAGGTTAAAAAACTTTCTTAGCTGTTGGTGGTTTATTACTTTTTTTGTTGTCGTAGATAAAGTATAGTGTGTAACGCGTGCAAAAACACCAATTTCTCACTCGTGTGATTGCGGCATTCGACTACGTCTCATGCCGCAAAATCTTCACACTCGTGAGAAATTGGCACTTTTCTGCACTTGTAACACAATATACTATTAGAATTCTATTCAGACGGTTTTATGCCGACAAACAGGTAACATCGTTACCGAAATACGTATTGGCAATTAGAAAATACAATGTGAGTGGTTAGGAGACACCGTTAAATATAGTGTTTGGACTTAACCGAAAGTGACATCAACTTTAGAATTTTCAATGGAACACCCGGTATATTTATACATATTTGGAATGTACATTAAATTGTGATTGCGACGGTATGACATTTTTTTTGTTTCTACGATTTCTGTTTTTTTCCTTTTTTATTTTTTCGGTTAAGTTTTGTTGCAGTGCATATTAAGGGGTCTATTCTGTAACTAACCGTTCACGAATGGCGCCGTTCATGAACGGCGATCGTTAGCGACTTCCTCAGCGGCAACTTCAACGAGAATCGACAGATAGGTTATTCTGTAACACCAACCGTTGAGCTATGCGCACTCTCAACGACTGTCTAACGTTTTCTAAAAAGGTAATACATCTTTGCCGTTAATATAGAAACAGTTTCACTGTTTTAAGATACATTGCGCATGCCATATTCATTATTTTTGGAGAAGGCGCCAATTTTGTAAAAATGTCTTAGTTTTTAATTTATTTTAAAATAGTTGAGAAGATTATATGGAGGATAGGAAAACGTCTAATCAAAAAAACACAAGGCAACAATACGTTGTTCTTTGAGGAATATTATTAATAATAGTGAAATTATCAGTCTTTTTCTTTATTTGAATTGGTTTTTATGAAATAAATTAATTACAATTAATATTTATTTATTATTTATTTAATGTGTTGTTTCACTTTTCAGTGGTTTAACATTAACATAATAACATAAAGTGGTTGTATTAAGATCCGCCGTATGTTAAAGTTGATGTAACCCTGACGGAGATCCAATAAACTATCCAATCGAAATATTTTTATAGTTTTAACTAAACTTACTAACTTTAATATCTTCGGCAAGTTTAATAGGTAAATACTTTTTACTAATTCTCAATTACTTCAAGAATTAAAAAATATGAGTATAATTATTTTTATTTTTATAGAACTAGATTCAAATGTACTAAGAAAATTTTACAAATAATTTCATGAAAATGTTTAAAATACCCCAACAATAGTAAAATAGGGCCTTTCGTAGCAACGAGTGCGCATGCTCAGTTGTTGAAACTGCATAGTTACCTAAACGGTTCATAGAGCGCGTTTGAGTCAAAAAAATGATCTGGCAACATTGTCCAGCAGGACATCGTCAACTGTCATTTGAAACAAACACAACAACAAAAAGATGGCTACTTCCTTGCCTTTTTATAGTGTTACTTTAAATGAAAATGACGTGCCTGGTGCTTCATTGGGAAATAAGAGACCATCAGAACTGACAAAATTGCAGCTTCAACGGTTTTTAAAGTGTAGAAATGTTTGTACAAGGGGAAATAAAAACGAACTGATTGTGAGGTTAGTATAAAATTGTTGCTTCTTATTAAACATTACTAATGCACATTTTTCTTATATAACTGCCGAGAATCGCGAATTACTAATGCATGTGCAAGAGCAAGTGCAATATTATTTTTATTATTTTCACCGTTTTCACCATTTAACCTAATACGTTTGACAGTTGTCAGTTAATTGCAATCGCCAATGTTGCCACATTTCTGCAAACATTCATAAAATTCACTTTCGCGCGGCGCATGCGCCACTAATATTTCTGTAACGAAAGGCCCTATTATCAACCTGCAATAGTAAATCTTTCTTTTCCCATTTCATTGAGAAATATTCTATCACTATTATTATAAGATTCTTAAAAGATTATTTTTAACAGGTAATAATCCTTTTGTAATCTTTATTACAGGTGGTTTCCACCTGATCTAAGACTGAAATAACAATTTATTCAAAGTATATAATTGCTACTATTCCTAAGCGGCTATTAATAATTATTATTGATTCCTCTCTACCAAGTTTTTGAGGTTAGATTAATTAGCGTAATATACATATTCCTTCTAATTCATTTACAAATGGATTAAGTAAATTACTTTCCAGTTTCGCATACTGTGATATAATTAATACAATAATTTCACATATAAAATTTCTTTTATAATTATAAAAATAAACACGAACGTTGGCTAACGTCGACTAATCTGCTACCGTTCGTGAAAGGTTCATCTTCGAAGGGTGCGCAGTTCACTAACGAGTGCATAACGATGGTTGTTTGCTTACAGAATAACTTTAGAGCGAAAAACCTTTCAAACAACGATAACCGCTCGTGAAAGGTTCGCTCAATGCTTACAGAATAGACCCCTAAATCTCTTTTTTTGGTGAGCTTAATTATTTAGTGTTCAGACAAGAAATCTTGTCTTGTGAAACACTAATAAAAACATTTGTATGGGCTTCTATAAACGGCAGTACATTGATTTCTGTTTCTTCATTATAGTAGAGTCAATTTTTGCAAAAAACATACCTAAGTTCTTATTTTTTTACTATCTAAAAATAGAGACTTGAAATCTTTTGTAATGCCTTTAGTACTGGACCAGTATAAAATGTTATATGTTTAAAATGGGGGAACTCCCCTCCTGGTGGTTGAGACCCCATTTTGTACCCCTAATTTAATAACGCAACCAAATTGAGCAAAATTTATGTTGGGAGGGTTCTTGGGGTCGCTGATTATGAATCCAATGAGAAAATTAAAAAGTCCAAAATGGCGGACCTTTGCCTTTGAGATTGAGAATGCGATTTACGCCGTTTCTATTGATTTTAGAGAGAAATTCAAAGAGTCAAAAAGTGTTTAGAATGTGATTTTGCAAAAGAATGCACTATTTTGGTTACCTTATTATGTAATCCCTTCGCTCTGCCCTAGTAGTAGATTCAATTTTTGCATTAAGTTCTTATTTTTTACTATCTAAAGATAGACTTGAAATCTTTTGTAATGCCTTCAGTACTGGACTAATATAAAATGTAATATGTTTAAAATGGGGTTTGGCCCCCCTGTAAAACCCCCATTTTACACTCCCAATTTAATAACTCGGGAAGTTTTCCATCAACTTGAGCGTAATTCATGTTGGGGGTATTTTTGGGGTTCCTGATTATGAATCCAATGAGAAAATTAAGAAATACAAAATGTTCAAAAGAGTCAAAAAGTGTTTAGATGTGATCTTGCATAGGAATACACTGTTTTGGTTATCTCATTATGTAACCCCCTTCACTCTCCCCTAGTGGGCTTCTCAGTAGGCGAGAGTGAAGAGATTACATAATAAGGAACCGTAAAAGGTAAGGAATTATGTATTCCTATGCAGAATCACATTCTAAAATTCACATTCTGAATTTTTGCATTTTTCTCTAGAATTAATAGAAACGGCGTAAATCGCATTTTTAATATAAAATACCGCCATTTTGAATTTTCTGATTTTCTCATTTCATTCATAATCAGCGACCTCAAATCTCCCTCCCACATAGTTTTTGCTCAACTTGATTGAAAACCCGAGTTATTAAATTGGGTGTTTAAAATGAGGGTTTCAACCCCCCGAGGGAGCGTGCCCCCATTTTAAACATATTAGGCCGTTATTTTGGGTCCGCTATTTTGGATTTTTCAATTTTCTCATTGGATTCTTAATCAGCGACCCCAAGAACACTCCCAACATAAATTTCGCTCAATTTGGTTGCGTTATTAAATTAGGGGTACAAAATGGGGGTCTCAACCACCAGGGGGTATTTTAAACATATAACATTTTATATTGGTCCAGTACTAAATGCATTAGAAAAGATTTCAAGTTTCTATCTTTATTAGTATAGTTATAGTATATTAGTATATATATCTTATAGTAAAAAATAAGAACTTAATGCAAAAATTGACTCTACTATTAATGATAAAATTATTTTTAAGATTATCGGACTTTTTTCGGAATTGTCGTTCAGTTCGTGAAAAAGCCATAACGCTTGCAGTTTGTCTATCGGGATATCTTTCCATATTAACGTGCACTTTTTCGACACACTCCGTAGATTAATAACATATCTATCTCTTCATCTCTTGTGTAAATATTTTCAAAAAGCATGGTTAATATTGATGCAAGGCGAATAAGTTTGAAAAGAACTAAACTAAAGAAAATAACAACAAAGAAAAGTGGTAAAATTTTTTTTTAATGACTTTCACAAAAGACCAAAACACTATCCTAGGCATAGCCCCTGCAATACCATCCTCACAGCCGAAATCAAGCATTTTTATTATTTAGTATCTTGAACGTATTGAAATAAGATATTAGGACACGCTAAAGATCGATCTGCACTCTTGCGGCATTTTGTTAAAAAAATATGTGGTAGAATTATGGGGTCTATGTTGCAATATTTCTTTATTTATTTATCCACATTATTTAATTATCCTACGTCTTTTCACAAAGCACGAATTAAGTAATACACATGCCCCGCGTTTACTTTTCTTTTATCCCTCTTTTATCGGCCGCATTACATATTAACTAACATAAATGTAAATATCTATTAAAACAAATAATAATTAATATCTGCCAAAATTACAATGATCATTAAAATAGAACACACCAGAAACATCCTCTAAAAGCCATGTCACCAGCTACCTAATATCTAAGACATTTCGATGTTCAACATTTCGATGCCATCTATATTTATTGGCGCGTCCCAATAGTGATGTTCTATTAATTCGTTGGGAAATTCTCCATTAATTCATGCAATTAAATAAATAAATAAAATAAAAAATTGGTATCACGCAGGAAATTTGAAGGTTATGTTAAAAAATATGAAACTATCATTTTAATAGGTTATAAATGGGTGCTTATGCAATTTTCATCTAACTTAAGTATACTAAATAAATAAGCTCATCCAAAAAAAGAGATATTAAACCTCTTTTTTTGGATGAGCTTAACTCTAAACTCTACTCTAAATTTGCATTTTAATAGCCGTGTTAGGTACCAAAATGAAGGAGAAATTCTCCTCTTTCTTTTTATAACATTTATTTAAACAATTAATTTAATTTTTTATCAAGAATTTGGTTAAAAAGGTTTTTGGTGGGAAAGATGTTGTTTTGTTTCTAGTTAGAAACCAGAATAATCTAGTTCCAAACTAGGAAAATCACTAGCGATTCGCAATTGTTTTCCAATTATTATAAAAACAGCACGAGAATTTGGTTACTCTCTCTTGAATTTTCATACAGAGCAAAAGTCATGTCAGTTTGTACGTTATTTTGATAAAATTTCGATGTTATGTTGGTGAATTTTATGTCACTTAAATGTCAACAAAGTGAGGTTATGACAAATATCATATTGTTTTTAATTTTTTAAGTTCTTAATAATTTAATTAATAATAATTAAAATGAACAATCAAAGTGAACTTAAAGTGAAATAAACAAAAGTGCAGTTTTTTAAATTTGGTGTTCAGACTGTTGTTATTATTTGGAGAAATGTTTGGAATTTTTATTTTGTATGGAACGAATTAAAGGAAGGTAATGTAATCTTGTTGCAAATAACCGACTTATTTTATGTACTCACGTCATGGAAGATACATGTTGCCTCTTTAATAATTATAATTATCTTCAAAAATCGCAATCAAATAAAATCCATTTGCAAATAAGCAGGTAATTTTACCAACTATAACAGAAATCTGCTAACTTTCAAGTTAGGGTGATTAACTTTTTTGTGTGGCGGAAATAATTTTAAAATAATTTTCAATTTTTTTTTATTAATAGTAATTTAAGATTGTTGGATTGATCAGATAAGAATTAAAAAGAACAAAGAAAATTAGAATGTTTCTTAATTATTATTTTGTTAAATCTATTTGGCACGGAGATTTAATTTGATTTTCTTTAATTTTAATTTTCAATTTTAATAGTTGTTTTCTTTTCTCTTCATGAAAGCTTAACTTTTTATTTCTTTTCTGTGTTGATAAATAAAATTATCCATTTAAATGTTTAAAAAGAAATTTATTTGTGTCTGGTCCATTAACAACGTTTTACAGATATAATTTAAATAGCTTTCTAATTAATTAGCGACCCGCCTGATTTTATACCCCGCATGCATTTATGGAACTTGTTTTCCAGTTTAGAAATTATGGCCGGAGAACTTTTTTATAAAGGTAAGTGATATTTAGTTTTGTATATTTTCAGACTGTTTTACCATGATTTTGTGTTTGTGAATTTCAACAATAACAAATTTATTTTGCAATTTATAACCTTTCATTTTTCATCAAGTGTTAGAGGGTTTATTATTCACTACAATTAATTTCTTTTTTCTTATTGACAATCATATAATCACATCATTATGGCGCCCGAACGTCGTGCTTGCTTTCTTTTTTCTTATTGACATTAATTACCATCACATCTATATCACATCAGTATGTATAGCATACTATATTCCATAATAAATAAATATTTGTTTAATGTGTTTTAAATATTAAATGTTGTTTTAATATTATAAAAAAAATATATATATATATATATATATATATATATATATATATATATATATATATATATATTGCTGTGATTTCTCATTAAAAAAAATATAGTATTTTGCCCGACATTAACAAATCCCGCGTTGACAGCGACATAAATAAATACAGTGACATTGGTTAATTAAAAATAATAAATTATTTTAAAAAAAATTTATTATATATTTTGAAACTGTGAATAATTGCCGTTTGATCGTAGATAATTACTTTATAATAAATTGATTTTTTTTAAATGACTGTGAACTTTGGAAATGCTTTTCAACTTCCCTCTTTTATAAATTCAAATATGATTTGAAAATACCTTTTAATAGATTTAATAATGCAATGGTTATATAAAATTAATGTTACGTTAGTTCTTGACTAAGTCAAGTTTACGTAAGAGAGTTGGGCGCCAGTTAAATAACTTAACATATTAGAATTAAATTTAATAAAGACTCATCTCAGGGTGAATGTGGATTCTTGTGGTATTAAAAAAAATATACAAATTGAAATTTAAAAACACTTTTAAAATTGAAATCTTAACTAATTTTTAACTATTACTAAATTTTTCAAATCACTTTACTACACTTTTACAAACGATAGTCTTTTCTTCAGCAAATGCCAATACAAAAAGGAAATAACTTCCTACCTTTTTATAATATATCTTCTTTCCTTTAACTATAGATGTCCTCTTTCCCAAACCATTGGCAGAGTAGATCACTTTATGTTGATCCAGGGCTGGTCTCCAGTTCCGGTTGACTTTCTTCCTTTTGCACGGATCTCCCATATAATATCCTCCAAAACTTGATTTTGGTAATTCACTTTTGTTTATTAATTGCGGGTACAATTTCCCTTTTTCGTAAAATACTTATAGTTGTTTTTTTTGTGTTTAATAAAATAAAACACCAGTTTATGGTTTTAACGTTGATTTATTATCTTGCTTAACTTTAGCAAGTAATTTATCTTAAAGGTGGTTCTTTATAATCATATACACTTTTACAATTTATACTTTTTACACCTTCGCCGTATTCAAATCACCAACTAACTTAACTTGTCTATATTAAGACTAAACTATTTACAATTTTATAATATTATCAACCACGACTTTACTTTGTCGCTTGATTTACTATAATATCTTTACTCTTTCGTCGTTTAACAGTAAGTGTCCATTTACATTTTTATTATTGTCTTTAACACGACTTTACTGCGTCGCTTTATGTCAGGAAGTCCTTATAAAATTATGATTTTCTATGCTTATATACCATTGACTATTTACATAATTATATTACACAATTTGACGTCACCTTATCATCTAATACAATGACCACACTATTTACAACATATAATACATAATAGCAGATTAATACTCTTTATAAAAGTGACACATCTATTACACATTAATTACACAATACTTTTACGCAATAATAACGACCTATTTACATTAACAAAACCTTAAAGAATCACATAACCCGTCGATATACACATTTGAAATTATACATAATTGAATTACATCATAACAAAAACTTGCGAACAACTGGATGTTACATACACTTAAGTAATCGGTGAGTCAGCTATTTGATAATAAATAAAGAAACATGTATTATTAAACCTTATTAAAAAGTATACACATTGATTTCAAAATCAATGACACACCATAAAATAACTCAAATTTATTTTTAACTGGAAAAGTTGATAAAAATATTTCAAAAGTGTTAGTATTTAACAAAGATTTTAGATTTTCACAAAATTTTCAAAATTTTCCAAAATTTTGAAACTACCATCCACAGCAATATATATATATATATATATATATATATATATATATATATATATATATATATATATATATATATATATATATAATGTTAATATAAATGCGTGAACGTAGTGGCGTGTAGACGTGCCGTTGCAGCTCCAGCGTTTTTAACTCAACTTTCTGTGTAAAAATTTAAAGTGTAAAAAAGTTGTACCTACAAGTTCTTAGTATAGGTTTATCAGACGCTGTATTACAAAAATGCCTTTCACACGCGATCAAAAAAATGAGTTAACTATTATCATTAAGGAAACTATTACGCAGCTGACAAATGATGATGATTTCGTTAAAAAGGTAACTGATAAGTTATGGCTGAAGATGCAAACCAAGGTAGCTGAATTGCAAAACCCAATTACCTCGACAATTAACACACTAAAAGAAGAAATTGTAGTTTTAAAAGAAGATTTGGATAACTTGCAGCAATACACTCGCCGCAACAGCATTCGTGTTTTTGGTATTGAAGATAGCAACAACGAAAATACCGAAATAAAACTTGTTGACAAAATGAAACAACTAGGGAAATTCGATATCAATCCAAATGATATTGATCGTTGCCACCGAATTGGAAAATATGTTGCAGGTAAAGCACGACCAATAATTGTTAAATTTTGTAGCTACAAGTACAAGGAGTTCGTGTTTAAAAACAAAAGGAATCTCAAAGGAACAAAAGTGGTAATTAAGGAAGACTTAAATTAACATTTCATCGCCAAGAAATATATAAAAAAGCTTGTGAAAAATATGGTCGGCAAAATGTTTGGACATGCGATGGAGTGGTTAAGGTTAAATACGATAATAAAATATTGTCGATACGTAAAGAAAATGATATCGTGCCCAATTGATAAATTATTCATTTACACATTAATTTGTATATTTGAAAGAATTCCATTAATCATATTTACTGTGGTTATTTCTTAGTTAATTTACATAATGGGAGAAATGTTATAATTTATTTTTTTTCTTTACTTTTGTAAACAAGTTGTTGAAATTATTTACTTAAATTTTCTAGAAATGAGTAGATACAATTTATATTGGATTTATTTAAATTATTGATTCTTAATTTTTTCTTTTTCTAAATGTTACACTTCTACCTGGATTTGCTAGGAGATAATATGCTAATCAAATTTATGTTTGTTATCACTGATTTATTTTGTATACTATTCGAAGATACTATAATTATTTTTTGTTACATTTGCACATTTCTATAGCTTAAAGAGATTATGTTAACATTGTGATGGTTATTTTTTTGGTTAATTTACATGATTAATTTAACAAAGAAGTGATACATTCTTTTTATACTTCCTTTGTATATAAATTTATGAAACCACTTCTAGAATTCAAGGAATAGTGGATACATATATAATTTATGTTGGAACTAATTATTCAATGAATCTATTGATTAGGGAACTTGATTTTATTTTATTTTTTCCCTTGATTATTTTTCGTTTTTTTATTAATGTTACACTTTAAAGTGCATTGCTTGAATATAATATGCTAAATGAACAAAATTAAGTTATTAGCTGCTTACTTATTTTATATGTACCTACTACTGAAGAAACTAAGGTATAATTCTTTTTTGTATGTTGGTTATTTTCTGTCAAGTTACATGATTACTTACTTCTTTTGTATACAATTTTGTGAAGTTAATTTAAATTTGTCGAAGATAGCTTAATTAGAGCTTAGAACTACTTTATTATACATATTAAAAATTAAATTAGTTTATATTAGTCATTTTTACATAATTTTTTTTTCTCTCAAATTGTTGCCAGGAGCTGCACCAGTAGTTATACAGATTCAAATTATTATTTTGTATTAGGTTAGTGCTGCGATTAGTCTGCCTATTGCAGATTTATTTCTTATAATAGCAATAACTTCATATACAGAAGTAGTTTTCTACTTTTGTTATTATACTATATTTATTTATACTTTTAATTGTTTTTTTAAATTATTTATCTGGGTATTTCATGTCGTTTGAAGATATTAAAATAGCACATCTTAATGTCAGATCACTTATTCCTAAATTACACGAGATTGAAACAATTTTATTTAATCAAAAAATTAGTATCTTAGCTGTTTCAGAGTCATGGCTTTCAGAAGAAATAGATTCCAATCAGTTAGGAATTACAAACTATAATCTAGTTCGTCAGGATCGAAGAGATCGAATAGGAGGAGGAGTAGCTTTTTTTATAGTACAGTCATTAAAATTTTCAATAATACGCACGCCAAACACTATTGAACAGTTATGGATATCGGTGAGTTTTAAAAATAACCAAAAACTCGTGTTGGGTGTAGTTTATAGACCTCATAGTTGTAACTATAAATTTTTTATTGATGAATTGGAGAATTCGTTTATGTTGTCCGCTGCTGTTTCATCGAATGTTATATGTTTAGGGGATGCGAATGTAGATTTCTTGGACCCAGAAGATTGTGGTACCAGATATTTTAACAACATGTTGGATTCTTTTAATTTAACACAAGTTATTAATGAAGCTACTAGAATAGGATTACATAAAGCTTCCCTGTTGGATATTATAATTGTAGCTGACACGGAGTTGCTCATAGATTCTGTGGTAGTTAACTGTAATTTAAGTGATCATGATCTGGTACACTGTAGGCTTGCAGGTTTTTCTTCTAAACGCTTACCTGTTGTGCGAACATTTAGAAATTACAAAAATTTTAATTTAGATTCGTTCTACGAAGAATTACAATCTCTCCCCCTGCATCAAATATATTATGTAACAGAGATTAATAACAAGGTCGTTCAACGCCGTCGTAAGAGATAAAGCTAAAGATAGATATAAGAAAAACCCTACAGTAGGTCATTGGGAATATTATAAATTATTACGTAATTTCACAAACAGTGCTGTTGCACGTGAAAAAAAGGCATACTTAGAATTTAAACTATATAACACAACAGGTAGACAAATGTGGTCAGAATTAAAACGATTAAACGTATCAAGCTCTAAATCACCATTGAATAATGATTTTATAAATAATGTTGACGAAATTAATAACTATTTTGTTAATAGCGTTCCAAATATTCCTATTGATGATCCAACATTAAATTATTATCAAACTAACACTTCAGTAGATAACAAATTTAGTTTTAAATTGATTGAACATAACGACATTCTTAAGATAGTTAAATCCTTGAAAACAAACGCTATCGGAATGGATGGATTAAACGCTAGAATGATAAAACTATGTTGTCCTTACTTAATATCGTTTATCGTACATATAGTTAATAGCTGTCTCTTGGAGGGAAAATTCCCAGATAATTGGAAACACTCTCTTGTGCTACCGTTGCCAAAAGTTGCACAGCCACGTAACTTAAAAGATTTTAGACCAATAAGTATACTTCCTACGCTATCGAAGATATTGGAGAAAGTTATTAATTCTCAAGTCAGAACTCATCTGCTAAATAACAACCTATTGCCGGAGGTTCAATCTGGATTTCGACCGTTACATAGCTGTGCAACCGCGCTGCTACATATATCTGATGATATTTTAAGAGCATCAGACATGGGTGGATGTACTGCTTTAACACTTCTGGATTTCAGTAAGGCTTTTGATACTCTCGATCATAGTCTGCTGCTTGCTATACTGCACTATGTAGGTTTGGATGAGGTTGCAGTCGGGTTGCTCGAAAGTTATTTGACTGGAAGGTTTGAGAGTATTAAAGTTAGGAACAAGGTGTCAACGGCGGCGAGTATAACAAGAGGGGTTCCCCAAGGTTCCATACTAGGCCCCCTGCTGTTTACTATATATACGAGTAAGTTCTGTACAGAAATTAAAACCTGCAAGATGCATATGTACGCAAATGATACGCAAATCTACCACAGTTTCAAATGGAATAATATTGATCAGGCCGTAGAGGATATAAACAGTGATTTGAATAGTTTATTTCGCTTGTCTACAAATCATGCCTTGCAACTAAATCCTTCAAAGTCTTGTGTACTGTTTTTTATTAATAATAATGTAGATATATCTCAAGTACCAGAAATTAAAATAAATAATGTCCTTATACCTGTCGTTGATAAAGCAAAAAACTTAGGCTTAGTTTTTGATAAAACCCTAAGATTCAAAGATCATATTGTTAAATGTGTCCAAAAAGCTTTTATTAATCTAAAATTATTATATCCTCACAGGCAGTATTTAAATGAAAAAATAAAAATAATGCTGTGTGAAACGCTAGTACTTTCATACTTTAATTATTGTGCTCCAGTATATCACTTTTGCCTAGATTATGAAACATCTGAACGTATACAAAGAATCCAAAATGCTTGTTTGAGATTTATGTATGGTATTCCTAAATATGATCATATTTCACATAAGTTATCAGATGCTCAATGGCTTTCTATGAAAAATAGACGCTATCTACAAAGTGCAACATTCTTTCATAAAGTAATTGTCGAAAAGCAACCACCCTATTTATATAACAAGATTAGATTCAGGACCGATGTTCATAGCCTAAACCTTCGTCATCGAGGTCCACTGACTATACCAAACCATAGAACGACTCTTCTTGAAAGGTCTTTTACTTATAACATTTCAAAGATTTATAATGGCATTCCGCCATCTCTAAAATCGCTTTCAGTTAATTCTTTCAAAAGGAGACTTTTTTTGTATTTACTGCAAAAACAGCAATAGTTGAGTACTGCATTATTATATACAGCTAACGCCTAACTAGTTAACAATCTTGCGATTCTAACGCTATCCTCTTCTTCGATTTCCTTTTATTACTGAGTTCCTGTTTACTATATATATTTTTTAATCTTTGAGTCTTCATGCGATGTATGAATACCTAGATATTCGTATTTCTATTAAGGCCAAGATTCGCTGTAGCCTAATATATTTTGCAACGAAGATAAAATAGTTAGAAGTGAGACACACATAGCTGACTAATAAATGCTGCATGTATTTGCAGATTTAACTTGCAATCAAAATTTAATTGCTTCTAACGTGAATGAGTCAGAATTATGTTGTGACTGAAATATGATATACACTGTTACAATGGAATGTTCATTTTAGTTTTAATTCTGTGTATAGATGGTAATAATACGATAATGCACCTAATATTTAATTAAAATAAAAATAAAATATAATGTTATCAATTATCAGGAATATCTCTTATTTTTTTTATTTTATTTTATTCACTTAATCCTATTGCCAGATTAGAGCACTAAATCTCGTAGGTCGACAGCTACCTAATACGTAGAATCTCGTTAATTCGAAGTCAAAGGGAGTGAAAAAAAATGCGCTCTCGCCACATTTTTTTTAAAAGACAAATTACGTCTCTCCTTAAATCGATTTAACCAACCACTGCTGCACTTAAAATTGTTAATCTTTAAAATTCTTGATAATTCTTCCGTCTTGTTAAGTAACACAAGTCCATTTACCGCGATGTTATCGCGAACTTGTTTAAACCACCTTAAAGCACATTCTTCTAATTCACCAAAACGCGGTTCTCGTAGACGTTTACTGGAAACACAAATTTCGTTAGAATTCCAAGATTTTCTCTTTGTTCTTTAAAATTGTGGAAGGCGTATTCGGTTGAATTCTAAATTCTTTGGCTAGATCATTTTCTTTTCACTTCTCTCATCGAATGTCAAAATAGATTTAAAATGTCAAAAAGTACACGGACAAGATCAAAGAAACAAACCGAATGCCATAATCTTCTTTAACAACAAATCAATTAAAAACTAAAAGGTTTACCTACTTATTTTGGGATTTTCTAAAAATTTGTTTAACATTTGGTTTTATAACCGGATGGGTAATGAAAAGAAGCCGCAATGAATCTTCCCTTAATCCTTTCTTTGAAACCTGTTTACTGTCACCGGCTACTTACTGACACATTTATTGTTTATTTAGGCACCTTAAATACATAATAACATATTGCACCCCTATTCTATTTCAGGGCTGTACCGTCTTAGTGGGTTTTGGTGTGAATACATCATTTTAAGAGTATTATTTCTGAGTTGTACTTGAATTTCCCTAGCAAACCAAGTTAGTAAACCAACGGTGAACGTAAGCACAGCGCGACGGTAACAACAGTACTGGTATAGTTTTCGTGATAATACTACATGTTTTATAAGTAAGTGTAGCAAGTATTAATATAGAGCATAGTGTAATTATCGTGTAGTCTATTTTAGTGTAACGTAGTGAAGTGTAACAAATACTTATATATCATATTGTACGTGCAATTTATTTATGTAGTTAATATTATGCCGCGATTAACGCTATCAGCTCGAAAAAAGAGCATACGTTTCTACGTATCGTATTGCATTCTTCTGAATGCAAAACCTTTCTGGTTTTAAAAAGTCTGCCCAAAAAGTTCAATCAGCAGAATTTGTTCCTGTTGATCAACATTCAATTTCATTAGATCACACTTCAACTTCATTAGATCAACCTTCAACTTCAACAAGTCAACCTTCAACTTCATTTGATCAACTTTCAGCTCCATCACATCAACCTTGTACTTCCACTAGTAGTAGCCACACCCCAGAGGAAAAAGAGCACGAAGATGTCAGTGGAAGGAGAATTGTGGAAAGTATTAATTTCTTTAATGCCATTATACGTTTTCCTCATGTTGGATTGTTTTCGTGTAGAAATGAACATCTGAAAATGGTTTCCGAGCAAAGAATTGGTCTGCAGAGTAAAATTGTTGTTCAATGTGAGATGTGCGGAGTTAATACTGTTATATCAACTGACTATAATGATCAGGCAATGGATATAAACAAGGCTGCAGTTCTAGGAAGTATCACAACAGGAATAGGATACTCACAATTGAAGGAAATGTTGGCTACTTGCGATATTCCTTGGATGGGCCCACATCTTTATGCAAAGACAGAACAACTTCTTGCTACTTATATTGAAGAAACGGCATGGGAATATATGGAAAAAGCTGCTTTAATAGAATCCCGTTTAGCAATTGAAGAAGGCCGAGTTGATTCGGACGGCATTCCATTCATTACTGTGATTGCAGATGGAGCGTGGAGTAAAAGATCCTACAGAACCAACTATAATGCAGCTGCAGGAGTTGGCGTTATTGTTGGTGAAAAAACAAAAAAAGTGTTATTCTTAGGGATTAGAAATAAATACTGTTGTATGTGTAAACGTGCTAAATCAAAACATTCTGAAGCTCCCTTGCTTAAATGCTTTAAGAATTGGGACAAACCATCTACAGGAATGGAAGCTGATATTATCATAGAGGGCTTCAAAAGAAGTATAGAAATGTATAATTTGAAATACTTGTATTTGGTTTGAGATGGCGACAGCAGTGTAACAAAACGTCTTGCAGAAGTTCGTCCGTATGGGCAGAAAGTAATTCAAAAAATCGAATGTCGTAACCATCTTCTGCGTAATTTTTGTAGTAAATTAAGAGAACTGACCCAAAAAAGAATAAGTAGCAAAATGATAATTGTTCCTCTACAACATCGCAATACGCTGAACAACTCTATCAAACGAATGAGGTCGGGTATACAAGGTGCCGTTCTTTTTTATATTACAAATGCAACTTTAACTCATAGTGAGAAAATACAACAGCTGAGAAATGACATCTTGAATTGTCCTCATCATGTTTTTAGGGATCACAATAATTGTGCCACTTATTTTGCAACGGACCCAAACCTCACTACACGATGGGGACAAGATCATGAAATAGTAGTACTTCGGGAATTTCAAGACTTTTTATTGATAAAGATGATTTCTTTTTGGCAGCGTCGCCAGACGGACTATTAAGTGAAGACGGATTAATTGAAATCAAATGCCCTGCATCAGCTGCAAAAAGGAAAGTTATGAGTGCTGTTAACGAAAAGAAAATTAAATTTTTGGAAAACCGGGCTGGTGAAATCTGTTTAAAAAGGACTCATAATTATTACTTTCAAATACAAGGACAGTTACATATTACGAACCGCGATTATTGCATATTCGTTGTATGGACACCGCAAGAAATGATAAGTGAGAAAATTTATCGTGACGATATGTTTTGGCAAACAAAAATGAAAAACGAGTTAACGACTTTCTTTTATAAGTGCTTGTTACCTGAATTGGTTGATCCTCAGTATCCTCACGGACGCCCAATAGAAGACCTTCGAAAATAATTAGGTAGGTATGTACCTACTTATTGTTGCTTATGATCTTACTTGTAATTATATTTCTTGTAAAAGTTGAAATCTCAATTTAATTTTATTTTAAAAAGTAAAAGAAAACAAAATCTCATACATATATAATATATGTACCTTCAAAACCTTCTACTAGTATGTAATGAAAAGTTTTTATACACTGCTGGTTGATACACCTTTTAGTATGACATGTAATTTCCGACAGAAATTTTATTTTTGTTAAAATTGCAACTTAGTATACCCTATTTGTAATCAAGGTTTCAATTAAATTAATAAATAAGATTCAATTAAATTAAATTAAGGAATAAAACAAAATTCCATAAATAATAAAAGACCGCGCATAATGTGAACTTATTTTAACAGTGTAGCGTGCATGAGTAATTTACCATCGAAAACTATTGCCATTGCGCCTGATAGTTAGGCAATTGTATTTAAAAAAAATCCGTATCTTATCATCGTAAATGTAAGATATTTTAAAAAGTAGAAGGCACTATACGATGCGGTTTTTACTAAATGAAAGAAAAAACGTCAGTTGAAGTACCTACGACGAGATTTAGTTAATTTTATGATTATCAGACATGCGTTGGTTATTCGAAAATATACTAACTTAAGCAATTTTTTTCTAAAACAGATTACGTTTTGTAAAGATATTCGAGTCGTAGGTACCTACAGAAAACCTATCTTAACAAATTGGTTTTTGTTCCGTGTCATTATTTACATAAATAAAAAAGTTATTTTACAGATACGAACACAGTATTTTTCTACTAGCGAATCTTCCCCTTAATATAATTCTACAACCACAAACAAAAAATTCTTTTTTATTGCAATGCAAGGTGTGGGTGGAAGACCAGTAGTAAACTGAACCCTCACCTTGAGGTTCTGCATTGTTGTGATTGACATAATCTTATAAATAAGAAACTGTTTGTTGTTATATTTATAGTTGTCTTGCAGCTGGTTATTGTGATTATTGTAATTTTTTTTTCTCTCTTTAGTTATAGTTTTATGTAAAACTAATAAGTTTTGTTACTTAATCATTCTGTTAATTTCTTTTTTTATTTTTTTTGTAAATTACACAATTGCAGAATAAACATATATTTATTTATTTATTTATTTATTTATAAAAAATATTTCTTAAATCTTTATTTTACATCGAATAATTTATATTTAAATCTTTAAATATCATACATATTTAATACACATCTGGACAAATATATAAAATTCTAACATAATTATGTATTTATATGTTTGTATGATATTAAAATATTAATATTTACTTAAAAGTCTATATTTGATAAATATTTCATATACAAATAAAATATAAATTTTTGGATAATTAGACACATTCACTAAATCTTATGTTTTGAGCAAATTATTTATATTTAGATCTTCATATATTACAAATATTTAACATACATTTTCAAAAAAGTATTTCTAGTTTAGGATATATTATAGATTATATTAATATTACATACCTCATCAATGTTTAACTTTACAATTAAAATATGTAAAGCATGTGTTGAAGCGCGAAAACCTCTGAAAACCCTCTCTCCATTTTATAAAACGTTTTTAAAGGATTTATTGTGAAAATTTAGTCATATCATAGACCTACCTGTTCTCCTATTGAAATATTAATATCAAACGATAACTGAAAATGTGGGCTATCCTTTGAATGGATTGCAACCGCCTTCCTAGACGTATTTTTTTATGTTGGGAGGGAGAAAAAATGCATCCTTACCGAAAACCTTAGGGCGATTCAGAAAGAAGACAGTTGGAAAACTATAGAATATGAAGATGAATACTATAGTCAGTGTACTAGATATATTACAATATTGCAAATTACATTATTTGTACCTTCTTAGGTATTATAATGGTAAAGTACTCGGAAACAAGTAAAGACTAACAGCTTAGAGAATCTAAGACTGTTATTAAGAGTCAAGTATTAGAGGAAGGGTTAGAACGGGAAGGAGATCCTATCTCGAACGGTATAGGCTCTAGGAAATCTAGAGAGATCCAGTTTATTACAATAAATTCATTTACAATGGCAGTTCAGTAAGCTTCGAAGCTTCCAAGTCTTACAGGAGTTCCTGGATTTTCAACACCATTCGGACATTCAAGATATCAAGAAGATTTCTAGGGATCCAGCTATCCAAGCTGACTTTTTAGTCATCGCTACATACCAGCAACTACTGGTCGAACTATATAGTTTTCGCTACTAATCACAAGTACGTAACTGCTACGCGTTCCATGCCTGGAACCAAAATGGGGAACAATTTATGGGCATTAGATACTTTGCAGTGACCTCTCTGGAACTTGTTTCGGTTACGTTAAGGCTACGTGGAAGGAACGTGGCGGCATAGTAATTGTTTTCGTGGAACTTCCTTTCTTGCAACTTAAAAAATATTCTAGTATCATTTTCTATACTAATAATGCTGCGATAGTGTCACTAAATGGATTACTATTTTGTTTGTAATAAGTACATAATGATACATAATGAGATGAAATTTTTGATTATTTTCTCATTCCAGTATACTAGAATGAAAGACCAGCCACTTTTTCGTTAAATGTGATAATGATAATAATCTATAAAACGACGTCAAGTTTCTGTAGCCTAAATTATCAAAATTTCGTGACCATGGGGAGCAAGAAAACAAAAGTGTTTTTACTGATTTATTGTTTTCACACTTTTGTTTTCTTGCTCCCCATGGTCACGAAATTTTGATAAATTATATTAATTTGTGGAGCAACTTATGAAATTTTCTTTATGAGAATATTTCTGTAGCCTCTTTCTAGTTCCTAATGTACGTGTCACGTACGATCACTGTGTCACTACAAAGTTTCCATTGGAACTTTAAAAACGTGTAAGTCTAACCTCACATTTAAACAAAAACATTGTATTTTTATACTACTACATAATAATTAAATATGGCATATTTCAAGGTTGTGACAACCAAAGAGAAAAGGGGAATATACTTTACCTTTGCACTCCTCCTCCTTGAGTTCCTGTCACTTCATTGTAATTTTTAATAGTAACTGGAATTTTGTAGTAATTCGAATGCAAAATTAATAGTAAAAGTCACTTTAAAGTGATTCTCCTTGGTAACAAAAACGTTACTTTCAATACCACTGTAAGGTTCTGTTACTTTAAAGATTAAGCAATGGTTTCGGACAGATGGCAAGAACTTCTCAGTTCTACTTTAAAAACATTAAAGTAGCTTTGATCAAGTTACTGCTACATTCATAATACCACTTTGAAGTTGCAACATCTTATATTAGTAATTATACTAGGTAACAATACCGTTCCACACACCTTAAAAGCTACTTAGAAGTAATGGAACTACATAGTTCCAATAAATAGTAGAAACAGCTACATAATTACTAAATTAATTCAAAATGAAGTAATTAAACCTCTAAAGGCATACAATTAATTGTAGTTACACGTAACAACTAACTACTAAAGCAAAATTCCGATCTCAGTTACTGCTACTTAGAAGTTGCTTGGGAGAAGTTAACTGTTTCAATATACATACATATAATTACGATTTAGATAATGAAAGCTTTAAAGGTAAACTTTAAACTTGAACCTTGGAGTTTAGATACTGATTACTGATACTGACTGGAAATGGGAAAACTACGTCTTGACTATTGATTCTCACCACTTCTTTGACGAATACATATTTTAAGTTTAGAGACTCTGAGCTGTCGTTTGTGGATGACAACTCAATCAGCAACAGCGAGACTAAGTACTTTGCTCGATGGCACGGGTTACATCGAAAAATCATACCTACCATATCTCTCAGAATGTCTGTGCACAGAAAGATATAGCTCAACGCGATGAATAAATATACCACACATAATGAAACTGATTAATAGATTGCATGGCAAAAAATAAGTAATAAAAATTTTAGTCAAGATCACTCTATAGGTAATTAATCCCTAAATGACAAAACGGCAATAATTAGATGATTAAAATAACTAATTTTATAAAATACGTGCCTCTTATCAATGTATGGTTTTATTATCTAAACTGATATAGACACAGACTTTAAGGACCAAAAATAAGAAAACAATAATTATTACAATACCTCACGTTCTTTTGATAATAATTTCAATCAAACATGTCTACACGTGTGCGACCACAGTAAAAAAGTTGTAATTAAAGAGATTAGTTATTCATGATTCCATAAGTTTATCAGAGAATTATTTTTCGTCATTTGGTTCTACAAGTACTGTTGGAAAGTGTACATTTTTCGAATGAATAAATAACCTTGAAAATCGCAATAATATTCTCATAGGTACCTATCAACAGAGCCCTGAGTTTTGATTTCTTTTTAGAGTATGTCCTTCTCTCGTGTGTTAGCAAAATAAAAAATCCAGCAACATTGTTGGAAGAAGATCTTTGATTATATACGTTAGATATTGTCCAAAGGGGCCGTTACTACGAGCTGCGTCTCTCGGCACGATCCAGAGTGTTTAAGTATCATAGTCACTAGGTTTTCAAGGTCGATAAAAGTTGTGCCAGACATAACAAACATGTAAAGTACCCAAGAATAGAATTCATTTGTTCACCTGTTCAGTTTGAGTATCTTGAGAAGGCCGCGAAGGGTTGTGCAGATATTTGTCATGAGGAAGTTATCATTAAATGAACATTTAGATAATCATACATTAAACCAGTTGACAATGCGCAGAGCTAGCATTGCTATGACGAACAAAATTTTTTGTCGATTTTTTTGTTGCTAAAAATGTTTATTTTTTCGTAAATTTTTAAAAAATAAAAAAATTTTCATTTTTCAAAAATTTACCGAAATTTTCGAAGAAAAATTCAAAAAAGTCAACAGGGAAAAAGGCGACAGACCGACAGACATAGATCCAAGATTGTTTTACGTGGGGTACCCGTGTTAACATACCCCCCACGTTCCTTCCATGAGGAAGTGATTGGGATACGCCCAATCAGCGCGCAAGTTGCACAACCGGCAATCGTGCAATTGCTCCCAGATTAACTCACTGGTAGGAGCGAGGTTGCCTATCCACCCTCTACTAGCTAAGCGTTCACTAGTGACCGAGCAGTTGACTTAACACGCTGCTCACCCGCCGGCACCGGAGTACCTCGTCCAGCATAGGACTATTCCCCAGCTATGCGCTCTTGCAAAGTGGGACCACTGCCCGATCGAATCCAACCTCAATTGTGGCAGGACTTGGTTTTTAAGCGGTTTTGCCACACCGATCTACCAATTTTAGGCTTGGTGGGCCCTCGACAGAGCTTCTTTAAAGTCTACACGTTATAGACTCCCGGTGCGTACCCGATATTGGTGAAGTTGTCTTAATAGTGAGAGGCTATATATTCGTTTCAATTATCCTTAAGTGTAATGGCTTTCGGAGCTTCTCCCAATCACCGTACCCAGCTGCAGTCCGGATCAAAGGGTGGCCAGGACAGCCCCTAAGCACATTTACCTGGCGGCTTGCAGTTTCCCAGCACATGGGATGAACCTCACTTCTAGTCACCGCACTAGAGATTCCGTCAAACAGCGGGTTCCTTTGGTGACCATAAATGGCCTCGGGCAACAGCGGGTTCCTTTGGTGACCTTACATGACCTAGGTCATGCAGCGGGTTCCTTGGTGACCATGATTGCCCTCGGCCAAGCAGCGGGTTCCTTGGTGACCATAAATGACCTCCTCTCTTAGGCGAGATTCGAATCCGCCCACACCGGTCTCATCTACCAGGGCTCCCCCTGATCGGTATGAGTAACCGTCGAGAATTCTCACGAATTTCTCTACCACACACTTTATCTGACAGCTTCGTCCATTGCCCTTGATAGGGGTAGGGTGTAAGGCAGCCAGTTCTAGGGGTGAACGTCGTGTGGTCTCCCGTTCACCCAGACCGACAGACAGACAGACTTCACGAATTCAGAGACGAACTTTTTGTTCGTCGAATATTGCAAGTCTGTGATTTTTGGAACTGTTTTTCAGGACAGCATTCTTTCACGATTCGAGGACGAATCATCTGAAATGAAGCAGTGTCTTAAGTAAAAAGGTGTAGATTATTTTTCTGTAAAAAAAGTTTTCTACAAGTTTACAGGTTTACAAATAAAAAGCAGTTTCTGGTATGACAAAAAATGACATCTATTCCCAACACGCTTTACCAAATAAAGCATTTCCATGTGACGTAACATTAGCTGTTTGTGGGGTTGAACATCACTTAAAGGTGTCATAAACCTAAATGTGTATGATGGGTTACAATTTATTTATTTATTTTTGGGCGAGGAATCGGTATGGCGGAGCATTCTTCGTACCTGATGGCACCGATTACTATGATCATTTGACCGACTCTACTAGAATTTACCCACAGTAGGAATTTTTATCGTGACAAACATTGCATTGACACGGGACCTACAATTTTACTTCCTATCCGAGAAGAAGGCAAGTTTTTTAATTGTTATAAATAATTAAAGTTACTATTTTTAATAAATCATACACACTAATGTTATTTTATAAAACTTTAAAATGACAATCCAGGAAGAATAGGGGAATGGGCGGAATACATTTCCTAGAAAGGTTTTATTAGGTGTTCTATACTAATATAGAAAGCCTATTGGCTAGGATCCTGTGCCTGCCTGCCTGTCAACCTGATTCAGTTCAAAAATTGCAAAAGGAAACTGACAAAAGTTGTCCGTACATATATGTAATAGACCTCACAAGGTTTGCGAAAAGATCACTAGCTAGGGTTATTTGTGGGAGGCTGTGATTGTTTTTACCATTTTTTCATTTTGGCATAACTACGACTCAATTCAATAACCTCACTAATTGTGCCCTTTAGTTGTTGGATAGTCTATGGAAATCTTTGATTTCTCATAATCCCACAAAAAAATGTTGAAAAACCTTGGCGACCAATGCGGCGATATTATGCGACCTGAAAAGTTGGTTCCCAATAACGTCATTGTTTCTCGAGGTGTGTTGAAACCACTTAAAAGCCACATTAGATTGGCAGATAAATTATCTCGCGATAGCGTTTGCGATTGATGGGACGCGGATTGCCAGCGCCATCTTCAAACAATTACGACCCAACCACGCCGTGTGCTCCGAAAGTCACACCAAATCGTGGTCTTTACAGGATACATGTTCATCAAAAGCTCTAGAATTTCTCTATTGTTTGCTCTGAAATGTGCATTGTCGCTAAAGATGATTCTTTGATTGAAAATGCATCCACATCCACAACCGCCGACGTGCCAAATCATCTGTTGACTTCAGTTCTTGCGTCCATTAAAACTTGTCAGATTAACAAATTAAAAATTTCATTTTGTTAGTGATTTTAGTCTGTGTATTAAGAAGAAGAGATGACAGAAAAAATAAAGTTTACATTCATACAATACTTTATTATTGCATTAGGAACAAGTTTTGTTTAGCTACAACGTAACCATGACATTTTCCTTAAAAACAAAATACTAATAATAGACAACACAAATATGTGAATCTCCTTTTTATTCTAGCAGTTAGCATAAACGGGACAGCCCTGTTTTGGAAGTAGTTTATTATTATTGGTAATTTTATCTCTTGGAATAAAATTGAGTAAATACTTTTAATTTTCTGAATAACTGTTAATTATCTCTTGTGTTACATGTACCGTATTACTTCTTTAACATGGAGAATAATAAATTAATTAATTAATCATAGATTTAATTAAGTTCGTAATATTGTTTGTGTTGTCAAACGTGCAAAATTCAAAACAATACTGTAGAATCTACTTCCTTGAAAGATCGAAGTGATGAACACATTTAAAGTACATAAACATTCGCTATCCTTGAGTTCAGGTTTTCATAAACTAAAGAAGGCGAAACGAAAATAATAGTCAAAACAAACTGTGACATCACCTACCATAAGCTGCATTAATGTATCAGTTATCTAGTTAAAAATGCAGTTCAGTACATCCAGCTCCAACTGTGATTCTTAAACCAGTGACCGCCAAACCCCCTTTAAAAACTTTTTTTCTCTAATGACTTTAAACTTTTTTGTCACACTTTATTGTACTTTTGTGTGTTGCCTGTTCAAACGATACGAATGTTCGGTGAAACACCCTGTATACTCCACATTAATGCTGCTTTAGAAGCAGTATTCACGTCTTATTCATTGGTGAGAAGCATTATTGATTGGCGACAATCTTGCTATATAGTTCGAATTCTTCACTTAAGATTTGGCCTACAACCACTCGATAATCTGAATTTAGTCTAGGTTCATCTAAAGAGGTGAATGAGGTAGCCTTGTTGAGTTGTTGTATAGCTTGGTCATTAGAATTTATTTGGGCCTTGTAGACCTATATCGTCGGGTTTCACTTGCAAGTTGTAGAAAATCTGTATTTTAGCTCGTAGTTTTTGATCAGACTTTGATAGTTTGGATATCTTTCTCTCGCCTTTATTGCAGGTGGCGGAAGTTGTATCAAATCCAGACATAGCATGGGCAAAGATAATAGTCTTTGTAATATCACGCACTTGAATCGACTTCGAGCCAAATAGTCTGACATGAAATCACTTTAACTGCTGCTGTTCGGAGTGGTGTTCTGGCAGTCAAGAGTACGAAAATGTTTGTGTTATTTGCTATCACTACAACGAGCTCATTTTAGAAAAGATTAATTGCAGTTATTGCAATAAGTGCTTAGTCTTCATTATTTTCAGCCTGATTCCTTTTTCTTTCAGTTTAGCTGCCAGAAGAACCATATAATAGAACCTAGGAATCAAAGGAAGTACGGACGGAGATCATTCTAGAGCCCACTCTATTAAATGGGGCTTTGCGGATATTACAAAATAAACGTCAAAAAGTTCAATGTGAAATCCGGAAGAAAATAAGTTGTAGTGCTTGATTGCTCTCAAAAAGGCACAAGATCATAATGATATATTATGTATTAAGAGCTTAATTGAGTGTTTTAGATCACACTGAGTCAGTTAGCAGTTAGCTAAGACGATAAAAGGCTCTAAACTAGCCTATAAATTTTATGTCCGGTTGAGCGATTTTGACCGGTTTATGGGCCTGTTTTTAGAGCGTAAGTTGCTGAATTAGAGCTCTACGGCTGTAGAATTTTTTAGAGCCCGCTAAAAAAATAGCTACCCCTGTTTACACTGTCTCCATAGTAATAACAGTAATTATATACGTAATCTATATCTATATAAAAGGGAAAGATTGTCTGTCTGTCTGTCTGTATATATGTATGTATGTATGCGATTTTCTCCGCAACCACTGGACCGATTTGGATGAAATTGGTATCATTGGAAAGGTCTTGGCCCAGAATAGAAAATAAGACCAAATTGGACTCTGATCATCGTGGTCCGAAATAACAGCGAAAAACCCATATATGGAAGTTAAAAATGGGTACTGAGATTGATGTGACAAGAAAATATATATAGATATGTTGTCAATTGTCAAATTTGGTAATTTTTGAAATTTTTGAAATCATTTCCAAATTTGGTAATTTTTAAAATCATAGCCATATATGGTTATGATAAAGCGCAGCAAAGCGCGCCGGGTATTTGCTAGTATATTATAAATTAACTTATGCATTTCGGGTTTCGCAGGGCCGGCGCGAGGCGGGTTCAGCGCGTTCCCCAGAACCCGGCCCCGCGCTTTAGACGGCCACGCGTTTTATAAGGCTCCGCGTTACAACTTAGAAATACGCGCGCTTTTTCTGCTGCCGTAGTCACACCGATGTTTCCGTATCACTTAATAACTGGCAAAGCGAACTCCCATCATTCAAACCACGTAAATCTTAATGACGTAATTAAAAATTTTGCAACAAAAAGGCCAGAATAGTATATTAAAATACAAGTTGCAGAAGGGATCTATTCAAGCACGAATTTGAAATTCTAGTCTCGAGGAACTAATGAGTGCTTGAAGGACCTTCTGCAACGAGTGTTTTATACTATTTTTTCTATTTTGCCGCTTTATACCATTTTATAAATTAAAAAATAAAAATTTTAAATCTAGGGATTTTTTGGGTGGTTGGTAACATTTATGTGACGTAAATTTAGGCGGCTGTGGAAAAAAATTAATTTGAAACGTCGGATTTTATTTTCGCAATTTCGCATTGTTTGAAAATGAATAGTGAAGGAAATTTATCACTAACGCCGCCGAAAATTAGGCAAATTGCACAAAAAACGTTAGAAAATTTTTTTGACGAATGTCAGTTGACAGTTCAACCAACGCTACCAACATCAATGCAGTAGATTTTACTAGCCTATTCTAGCACACCAACGGCTTATTCTAACACTCAAATGACGTCATTTGGGTGCTAGAATCGACTTCTAAACGCAAAATAGAAAAAAATATTTTTTTTCTAATTTGCATTTGTAATACGTTTATTAACGTCTATCAGTAGGAGCCGTTTATGGCTATCTATAAAAGTACACTGTACTTTAATGAATTATAGGGTTATTTAGTTTTTAAGGGTTGGATGGGTAATGCGTGGAATGTGACAACTTCAAACTGCAAGTATCTGTCAAAATTGTCAACCTCCGATAAATTTTTAATTAATATCGTTGAATTGGTTCGCTGTTTGTTGATTGTTACTTACATGAAATTTCACTTGAAGTTATGGTCTATTTTTACTTGGAAAGAAGGTTAGGTTTTGGATATTCCTAATTAGTAACATAAACAAGTCTCTTACCTACATCAAATCTGCTTGGACAAATCAGTAAGTCCAATTCATGTTTGTAATTTTATGGTACTATAAACAAGACACGTATCATCGATTTAATCATCTTTGCTTCTTTATTTTCTTTTCTAGTAGCTACTCGAAAGACAAATTCTGCTATGTAAAAGGAACAAGTGCTAATGACACCCAATATTGTAGCCGTTTCAAGCAATATGAAGCATCCAAGTTCAAAAATGTCAAGAAATTGATCAAGTGGAAGGTTTATATTTTTGCCGCTGGGACTCAAAGTATGCCAACACAACATTTTCTGAGACAGTTTGAATATTATTTTCTTTTCGCCAGTCCTCAAATTTGGCAAATTGTTTTTGTATGCCGCTTCTGATTTGTCAAGCAATAAATTTTGCGTTGTTGCTTCGGCAATTTCGCGAATTTCGGGCGGAGTGCAAATTAAGTTGTCTTCGCTCATATTTTATTTATTTGTAACACTAATAAAGTAACAAAAGTAATAACTAATTTATTTGAAGTGACGGATGATGACAATGATTCAAAAACTCAAGTGGGCGCCGAGTGTTACCAACTGTTACCAACTAACACAAAATTCTCTAGACGACCAAAATATTTTTTTTGTATTAAAATAAGAAAAAAGAGGGCGCAAATTAGAAAAAATAGCATAAAATACTCGTTTTATAAGGGCATTGGCGCACTCATCCCATAGAAAAACTCGCCTGCAGTTCGTTTTCTAACTTGGGATTCGTGCGCCAAATCAACCCTTATAAAACTTGTTCTTTAATATACTATTTCAACTCACCACTTTGAAAATGACATTTTGCAAATGTAACAGTTAAACGCAAACGTAGTGTTCGCGCACTCGTGCTTCTAATAAAAGATGCAAAAAGCACTGCCCTTTTTAGACTCTCTAGAAATAATTTGACTTCATAATAATAAAATTTGCAACAATTAAAGAATTCCCCCGCCAAACACTTTTTGGCCAAATTGGTGTCATTTCAACGGAAATTCTATGCTGATTCTGATGTAAATAATTTTTGGGGCAAACGCCCCTAAGCCTCCAAAATTGATTGCTACCATCCTAACCCCCAAAAAAACTCCACTACCTAACCAAAACGCTATGCAAAAGCAAATTCGAATTTTTTTCAAGCTAACCTAATTTAGCCTAACCTAACCTAACGTAACCTAAACCTAACCTATGCTTAACCTAACTTAACCTAAACCTAATCTAATCTAATGAAATTGTGTAATTGTAAATTACACAATTTGTCAATCATAGCAACTTAATATACCTAATTAGTATTCATTGTCCTAGAGATTAAGCATTTTTTACTTTTGATTTCCAAATCTGGGGCCTTTGGGGTGTTTGCTTCAAAAATGATTTACATATTCAGAATCAGCATAAAGTTTTATTAAAATGGCCAGATGTTTGTTAGATTGGTCAAAGAATGTTTGGGGGGGGGTTATCTTTAATTATACCTAAAATTTATTATAATTTAGAAAATGTCATTTTTTCCATTTAGGTATTAGAAACCACAAAAAAAAGATTAGTAATCGCTAATAATCCACATAGAATCACTACATCTAGTCACCTAGGCAGCGCAGGTCGATCAGAGTCCGCAAAACGCCGCCATGTTGGGACAAAAAAGCACGAAGTTTTTCATTATTGTTAGCTATATTGAATTTAATCAAATCCACGTTTAGTTAAAAAAGTTTTTCTTATTGTGAAAGTTAAAAAACCTCTAATATATCAAATATGTAAAATTTAGTGACTCTACACTGACATAGACCCTTCAATTAGAGTCTGGCAAATGCGTTGCCAGGATGTCCGCCATTTTATATCACAATATTCTTGATATAATATTTTGATTTTAACATCCTAATCTTAATGTTAAATAATGTTTTGCATATAAAACCCACTATTTCGTGTTTTTCAATTAAGTCGAATACCGTTCACATGCGTGCCAATATTTTGCCGTGTAACCATTTCTGTACTTTTCAAATTTGGCGCCACGTTTTGTGATATAAAATGGCTGCCTTGGCCAGACTCTAATTCAAGGGTCTCTACACTGACCAATGTGCGAGAGCCAATTATTGGCATGTACTTGGTTTTATGTTTACTTTGAATTCGGAACAGTATTACAGATTTTGGTTAGTTATGTTTTTTTTATTGTTAAAGTTCGTTTCAAAAAATGTTGTGCAAAGAAAGATTACTGATGCACGAAGTCATCTTCGACACATTCGTGCAAATGAATCACTCGCTTTTTGATGATGATGATGAATGATAGTCTATGATTCTATCGTAATACACGAGTATGTAATAATGTATTTATAATAAATAATTTATTTAGAAGTTTTTTAAGCCAAGCGTATTTTTGAACCCGGCCCCGCAAAATCTTACGCCGGCCCTACGGGTTTGCTTAGTATTTTAGAGCCTTTTATCGTCTGGCTTTGCGGCCTCTAAAACACTCAAGTAAGCCCTTAATACATAATATACTATTATGCCCGGTCTAAGATTAAATCAACGTTTAATTTTAAAATAAAAATAATTTGAAAAGTACAAAACTTCAAGTAGGTAGGTGGCGTAAATAAGGGTAGCCATTTTTCTAGCGGGCTCCAAACACTCTTTAGCGGGCTCTGTAAAAAGCTTTACAGTCCTAGAGCTCTAATTTAGCAATTTACGCTCTAAAAACAGGGCCATAAACTGGCCAAAATTACTAGACCGGACATAAAAATCTGTTAGAAGTTCGGATATATCCCTATTCGAAAGATGCGGGCGCCACTTTGAGGCGTCATTTCTAATCGAGGCACAAGAAATGGGGGAGAGGAGCTGTGAGAATCTCTCGTATATTCCCAAACGTGAGAACTGTTTAGTTACCTATTGTTATTTTACGATCTTGAATCATTTAACAAATAGGATGTGAGTACATTACAAAGCATGCATTGTGTGCATCTTTACAAACGGGGCTTTTATGATTAAAAATTCTTTAAAATCATTAATCAAAATCAAATCTAAATAATAGTTATTTGACCAACTAGAGAGGAAAACGACTCTTTTTACTCGAGCTCAAATTTGAGCGAGAGTGAAATAAAGCGCTTTTTCTTTTCGTGTTATTAGAGGTTAGACACAACATTCTTTTCACGACATTTTCCAAAAGGATTGTATCCACACTATAAGATTTTATAATCTTCAACTTTAAATACAAACTTTATTCTACAAATAGACAATGAATTAAGAATTAATTGCATTACGAATTTAAAATTTGCTTCTCGATAAATTAACTATTGAGAACTTGTTCAACTGCATTTTTCTCCTGTCTAGATAGGAAAAATAAGTTTTTCTTGCTATATTGTAAAAGGAAAATTGAAGTTTTTGCGCATAGTGGAAAAATACTCGAAATATTTTCCTTATAGAAATTCTAGTTTGCCCCACTGCAACTATGTATGTTGGCAATACTGACGCTTCATAGCAATCAATACAACATAACCAAACAAAACAACTTATGTCAACGTTGTTTTTCATAAGCTTTATTTCGTAGAAGATTCCACAAAATGGAAGTAGAACATCCTCCAGACGAACAAGGGCATAAAAAGGGTCGTCATCGCAAAAAGCAATTCTACAATTCCATCTTGCAACAAATGGAATTCTATTTCAGCGATTCTAACCTCACAAAGGATAGGTTTTTATCACAATTAATAAATACTGATCCATGTAAGTATTGTTTTTTAATTTAAAATCTCAATTATTTACAATTCACTTTTATATAGATGTGGACATTTCAATATTCTTGAAATTCAATAAGATTCGAAAACTAACAATTAACGTGGATGATATAGCGAAAGCCATTGGCAAATCGGAACTCCTAGAACTCTCCGAAGACAAAACTAAAATACGGCGTAAATTACCTGTGCAGATCAAAGAAAATGTTGACGAATGCACAGTTTACGTTGAAAGATTAAAATCTGATGCTACACACGATTGGTTAACTTCTATATTTTCCGAATTTGGTAATGTGGTTTATGTATCGATGCCTAAATATAAACACAATGGAATGATTAAGGGTTTTGCATTCATTGAGTTTGAAAATGAAGAAGGTGCTAATGCTGCATTAGAGTATTTTGAAAGTATTGATTGTAAGATTCCTTCGCATATGGAACCGGAGCAGTTGTGTAGTATAGCTACGTATGAAGGCGATACTAAGAATGTACCTATTAAGAAGATTATAAATGAAGAAATAACTGAAGAAACCAAAAAGGAAGTAAAAGGAAAGAAACGTAAACATTCAGAGGAAGAGAAAGAAATTGATGCTATCGAAGAGTGTGAAGATAGCAAGGAGAAAAAAAAGTATAAACATAGTAATCCTAGCATAACTGAAACTGAAAACAAAAAAGTAAAAACAGATGATGAGGATATTGAAGCGCAAAATGCCGAACAAGTAGAAGCTATGTCTGAAGGAGAAATAGAAGGAAGTGAAAAGAAGAAAAAGAAACATAAAAAGGCACATAGGAAAAAAATGAATTTGAAAGAAATTGGATTACAAATCTTATCAAAGTAATACTTAAAATTTTTATTATTATTTAGATTAATCTTTGTTAATAATGTTTAAATAATCATTTTTTTAGAAAAGACTGGAAAAAGATGCGTAATCGCTACTTAGACATGCAAAAGAAAACAATGAAACAATTAAAAATGCACCTAAACAGGCAAAGATTTAATAAACGTTATGATACTAACAAATATTTGCAAAGAAAAGAAGATACTCAGATTGAAAACAAAAAGGAAAATGGCCAAGAAACCAATATAAACAATCAAGAAACTGATTTAATTCCAGGAACTATAGTTAAAGTTTTGCTTTTGGAACCTTGCGAAGAAAACAAAAAATTAAAGGTTTAAACACATTTTTATACCTCTTGACTAATTTTCTTATTATATTAATTTTATTATTGTATTTTCAGGCTGAAATCAAGTCCTTCTCTCCTGAAGTAAAATATGTAGACATTCCACTTCCACTTGGAAGTCAAGAAGTATTCGTGAGGTTTTCCGATAGTAAAACGGCTCAAACATTTTGTACATCAAGCTTTAATAAAGGAAAATTGTCTCTACTAGAAGGAGATGAAGAAAAAGATTATTGGAAAAAGATCGAGGATGCCAGACAAATTAAGCAGAAACGTACTGGTGGAAAACAAAGGGGAAGGGATAAATTATTGAAGAGAGCTGAGAAACAAGTTGCCACACATGTTCGTTTTGATAATATTGATAGCGAATAGTTTAAGTCTGTGTAATTGTTAGTTATATAATATTAAAATTGTAAATAGGAAATAGATTGTAATTTTTTTTAATAATACAGAAACAGTTTTTTTTTTTTTGAATACTGAAATTTCAGTTATGTTAAAGTCAAGCTTGGTATTGAGAATATTAAACATCAATGTTAGACATTATGCTCATTTTGAAAAAGGCTTGCAGAATTAGCTATGCTTTTATCACCACCTCTTCCTTCTCCAGACTCAGTTTAACCGTCATTGCTCACTAAGAATGCGCTATGTAATTAATTCGAAATGTTTACATGTGTCTTTTTTGATCAACTAAGTAACCCTATGTTGGTTTTGGATTGACTTCACAATTTTTGCCCACTATTCTGTCTAAAGCTTTTGGCCCAGTCTCGCTTTCATTTTATATAAATTTTCTTCTAAGCCTGCATATAGGTACCATCTTTTGCACGGTCTGCCTTTGGGTCTTCTAAATGGTATCCAGTTTCATATTTCTAGCTACTAAATGATATATTGCAAATTCAGACAATTACCAACAGTAAGTGACAAACAGGCATAATAGTGCCTCTGTTTAAAAAAGGAAATTCAAGAGTGCAAAAACTGTAGAGGAATTACTCTTTTGAGCATCCCCAGAAAAGGGTTCGCATCTATTATAAAATAACAAAAATCAGAGAAAATGTGGTTTTAGGAACAATAGAAGTTCTCAAAATCTCTTATTCATATAATGTAAGGTGAGCAGATGTCCCGCTTTTACTTCTCCTGACCTGGTGTCCACAAAATCTTCAAAATGTCCCGCTTTGTATGGGTAATCAGGATTTTACGAACATAGACACCAAAACGGTTACATTAATTTTATTGACATGAAAACTTTCTAATTAATTTTCTTCTAAATTGCAGTAAACTATATTTAATATTAGTATCTAACAGAGTACAAATGCTGAATTAATATTAATTGCAGCAAATAACCGTAGCGACATTTACATATATTGCCAATCACACTTATTATAAAACAAAAGTAAAATCTGTAAAATAGGGGCAGCCTACTCAACTAGAAGGTGTTCTTGGCAATGAAAAAGATGTATTTTTACGTATTAATTTTAGCGTGCCAAAAATATACCAGGAGGCACGTAATTATTACATGTCATTGAGCATCACTTTGGAATATTAATTGAGACGTAATTTCCATATGAATTTCTATTCCAGTGCTACTTGGACACAAAGCATCTGGCTACCGATAGGCATAAAAGGTATTTAAATGTTGCTGACTTCTTCTAAGTTAACTGATTTTTTCCGTAAAAGTAATTTTGGAAACAAAGAAAAGCAATTAGCGTTAGCTGAAGGACTCGTTTGAATTTCATACTATTACCCAGTTAACAAGGTGACGTTATAATCACGTCAATAAATGGCCATGTTGATGAGTATTACGTCAAATGCCCAAAATAAAACGTCTTTTTGACGTTATTAATTGAACCAAATGATGACGTCACAACGCCATCTACTTTTGCCCGTGGTTTTAGTTTGTTCAATGTTTTAGACTTTGACATTATCTGCATCTGGGGAGAATGTGCAGTAGTTTTTTGATTTTTTTAGTAAAGGAAATGTGAATATCAGATATTTCTTACAGAAAGCAAATTTATTACTTAATTTGAAGGTTTTTTTTTATTAAAACAACAAGGTAATGACTGTTGAATGACTATGACTTTACCGCGAAAATCCGTTAATTTGGATTTGATCGATTGGTTTTCTTAATCATATTGTCTAAATACATATAATCATTAATTAACAAAAAAAAATAATATGTACCTACTCCTAAACGGAAATGTAATAATATTTAATATTAATTTGCACATATTATTTTGTATTCATATTAGGGTTAGGTTACTAAAATTAAATTAAATTGTAAATTGCGGGTTATTCAAATAAATTCCAATATTCCAACGGATTGAAGAGACAAAACGCAGCTTTACTTCCGGGATGAGTGATACCAAATACTTTAATATTATTAATACCGGAAACATTTTGAAAAACGGGAGATAAAATTTAATAGCGCCTCTGCGGTGTGCAAATAAACGTGACATTTCTAAAATATTTGGATAGTAATTAAAAAATCTTCATTGTAATGAAAAATTGAATAGTTTAGATAAATTGTAAAAGTTTATATATTTTAGCATAACACTAATAAACCATCGTTTAGCAGAAATAGTGCTATTTTTTATTTAAATGCAGGTCCCTCACCGAAAAACCATTTGTTAGTTACACACCCATCTGGAAGACGACGCTTCAAAAATGTCCCCTATTTTCATATGGTAAAGTATATGGAGTTTTCGGTATTAATAATATAATATTCACGACCTTCTAGATTTCACGAGACGAAGTCTCTTATCCGGCCTGCGCACTCCATTAGTTCAAGTGTTTCTCCGCTGGCGCCACCAAACACGAAAATGCGGAAACGGATATATAACACGTAAACGCCAATTTCAAACTACGTTAACTTCGCGCGATCTTATACTTTTTGTCGGTTTTGCGCGTATCGTCAATAAATTATATTTTCCTAATCTTTTAAGGCAGTTTTCTTTATTTTTTAAGATAATTACGTTATTTCCTTATTTGTTTAAATTTTCGTAGTTTTGTTGCTGTTTTTTGTTCACTTTAGTAATGGCAAACACTAGCAGAAAAAAGTATAACTGCCGCAATGCAATGTGTAATAAATAGTACTGATCCTACAATATCATTTCATGAATTTCCTTCAAATTATACCTACCTTACGAGAAAAATGGTTTCAAATCTTACGTTGGGGTTATGGACACCAACACTCAACAGCAAAATTATATATACTTCTTTATTTCGACAGATCAACAATTACAGATACCTGAAAGAGTCAATTTCTACATCGAACTTCCTAAAAATATAACAGAATTAATAAAAGAATTCCAAACCTTATCTATGCATCTCGATTGCGAATTCTTTCAGCATCTGTAGCCCTTCCGGCAGGATACATTGCAAAAAACTGAAGAAAGGATTGAATGTCAATAGCCTATTAGATTCTTTGTTAGCTGCCTCGTGTTCAAATTCACTGATAGGATTTGTAAATCTTCAAAACAGAGGTGCCTTAAAATACTCCACTAGAAGATTTACACTTTTAATCAACCAAATAATCGAACTTGTAATACATAGTATTGTAGAACATTTACCTGGAGAATGTAATCCGTCTAATATTCTAACATCACTAGGTATTTCTAACTCCAATTGCTTTTTCACAGTTTTTGGTTTGCCACGACCACAAGCAGGAACTTAGTAATATAATTCTTTAAAAATTGCTAAAACCTTGTTTGGCAAACAGAAACATTGCAAAAACGTGAACCGATAATGTACTTACTGCTCACTATCTCTATATCCTAAATCCAGCTCACCGGAAGTTATAAAATTGTAATTTCAATAATGTTATTGAACTTGTAAATTAATTTTAATAACATAATTAGTTTAATTATATAAATTTATTTAATTAATTCGCAAAATATTTACGTAAACATGCAACGCTTGACATTTGTAAGGGTTATCTAACCTATATATCTTCAAGTGACAAATAAACATCAGCGTGTCAGCTAGCGCCAAAACGGCGAAATTTTGCGTTTTCTCAGAAACAAAGTTTATATGGGAAATCGTAAAAGTGCCCAGGCCGGATAAGATACTTCGTCTCGTGAAATCTAGAAGGTCGTGATAATATTAAAGTACTTGGTGATACTCGGGGTCGGCCCAGTAGATCAGTTCATTGAAAGTACATTACCGACTTGATGTTAGCGAACGCATATTTGACGCCAATCGTTGTTTAATGTGCTATAATTATTGTTATTATTGCAGTTTTTAAGTAATTATTGTGCAAGACGTATCAGTAAATTATCATTAGGCACGTGACACATATGTATTTATCTTCTATGCAGATCTTATTACGCTGTAATAGGCGTTGCTTGTTTGAGGTTATGTCACATCGTTTTATTAACTTCGAAATCATTTATAATTTAATCTGCTCTTCTCTGATTTTCGTTTAAATGTAATATTTTTTGAATTGTAGACAATATGGCTTTTGTAGGAGTCGAACTTGGAGAGTTCGAGAAACAATAGTAACTAAGATGTGTACCTATTTAATTTTGTATATGTATACAGCTGTTGTATAGGTATGTATTCAACATTTAAAACTATAGTATATAATATTTATTTTTGTTGTTACAATGTATTTAATTTTTTATGTAATAAACTATTTAATAAAAAAATGTATTGCGGTTTTATTTACCCATTTGAAGTTACGTTAATAAGTCGCCAAACTTTGGCGACTTATTGACGTTACATAAATAACGTCAACAAGTCGTCACATCTGGAGGTCAAATGGTCATTGAATTACGTCATTATGACGTTATGACATGACGTCAAATGGATGTGACATATTCACGTCATTTCCTTACCTTTTTAACGTCAAATGTTCGGTCCTAATGACGTAATTTATGACCAGAAATTGTCGTGTTTTTGACGTCACCTTGTTAACTGGGTAATCAAAGCATATCAGCCTATAGAACAAGCAAGGTTTAGAAAAAACTTCGGAACTACTGTTCTTTGCAAACGCTAAAACTAGTAATAAGTAGAAGAAAAAGTAAGGAGTATAACCTGCCTTTAGCGATGGCCTTTGTCGACTACGAGAAGGCATTTGGTACAGTTGACATGTTAGAAACTTTACAGGCTCTAGATGACGCACGCATTGACACCTGCTACTACACCATAATAAAAAATTTATATAAACGAGCAACAAGTATAGTAAAACTTAAAGGGGCATCAGAAGCCTTCAAAAAAGAAAGAGAGGTCAGACAGGGAGATATGGTATCTCCAAAGTTATTCACCTTAACCCTGGAAAATATATTCAAAAAACTCGATTGGTCTGGGATAAATGAGGATGGAAAGGACCTCACTCATTTAAGATATGTGGATGATATCATATTCGCAAAAACGTGAATACAACTTATGATGAAACAACTGCAAGAAAACTCCAAACAAGTAGGTCTCAATATGAATCGAAAAAAGACGAAAATAATGACAAATTCTAAACAGCAAACTTACATAGCGAACCAATAGAACAAGTAGATTCGTATGTATACTTGGGACAAAATATACTCGTAAGGATGGGGAAGATAAACCAAGAGGGGGAAATTAACAGAAGAGTAGCCTTGGGCTGAGCAGCATTCAGCAAACTATCCTTCATTCTAAAATCAAAAACCTTTCCACTGTACTTAAAAAGTAGGATTCGACAAGTGCATTTTACCCGTTCTGACATATGGCAATGAGACTATGATCTTAACCAACAGGATCATGAAGAAATTGGCAATAACACAAAGAGCAATGAAACGGAGAATGGTCGGGATGACACTAAGAGACCGAAAAAGAAATGAGTGGATAAGGAAAAAACAAATGTTAAAGACAGAAATAAGAAGAATGCAGAGCAGAAATGGAGCTGGGCGGGATATATTGTGAGAACGGATGACAGGTGGACAAACTGAGTGCTCCACTGGCAGCCCAGAGTAGGAAAAGGAACGCGACTAGGCGGCCCAAACGCTGGGAAGATGAAATAAGAATGACAGCAGGAAGAAGATAGAGAAGACTAGCAAGGGAAAGAGACAAATGGAAGGAAAAAGGGTTGGACTACGTCCAATATTGGAAATCTAAAGTCTGAAAAACGAAGAAGAATAAACTAATAATGGATTGTAAAGACTGTGATTTATCACAACACTATATACACCGTGTCCCATTAAGACCTAGTCAGACTTTGCCAGTGGTTAGATAACCATTAAAGAAAGAAAATTCCTATGTACCATTTTTCTCGTACTTTTATAGTTTTGGAAGAAAACAGCATCAAGGTTCAGCCCAATGTTTTCAGATTTAATAGTAAGGATGCACATGACACCTATTTTGTAGTTCAAGCAGATATCCAATACTACTTGTTTCTGGGATATGCAAGGATAGCGTAATAAAGTAATAAACACGTCTTTATTTTGGCCAAGTGTTTCGTAGAATAACAACAGATAAACATAATTAAATAAACAAAGCATCTTGAGCAACGACCTCTCGATGGATATAACGTTTCAAAAGCGGTATTTTTGTTTTTGTTATTTCTGATTAATAAGACAATTTCAAATTATTTTAATAGGCACATTACCTCCTACGTGTAATACAATACTGCAGGTTTGTGAATAAAAAATTATAGTACACGTAATAGTGACATATTCTCAGGTCAAGTTCATCAAGGAGATACACAATACTATTTGGTTTCTCAAATAATAACAAATTGCAAACCCCTTACACTGCAGCTTTTAGTAATAAAACGTAACAGTACTTGTACTTGACTATGTAAACACATCCATGAATCATCAATCAGGGTCGCTGTATCAAAACATCAAAATAATAATAAGGTTTTACTAATGAAACTTTCTAGAATTCCAATAAAAAATAACAATACCTATTGATGGATAGATCAAATTATCTAAACATGTCTTTACTTAATTAAAACTAATATCTGTTTATTAACGAATAACAAATCGAATTTAATGATATCATTAAATGGGTCAGTATTAAATGATGCCATTTCTGTCTGCGTTTCCTATTAGAATACAGGGGAATCCCCCGGATTATAGAACGTTTTGTTTCAACAACATCCAAAAAGGAATGCGAGTCGTTTGCATTTTTGTTGTGCTTCTTTAAACAGATGTCACGTTTTTACTGATGGTGTCAATTTCTAAAGAGCTTGCATTTATTTCTATTCGACTTAACAACACTGACCTGTATCAATTATGCGTACTTTTCTGGAAACGTCGGGCAAAATTTTCCAAATTTTCAAGTTCATTTAATCAAAAATGTTACTAAGGTTTTATGTTTCTAATGACCGAAGAAGCTTATCCTCAAAGTCCGATCATTAGGTACTGAATCACCGTGTATAACCGTCTTTTCAGACGGCTTTATGCCGAGAAAAAGGTAACATTGTTACCGAAATACGTATTGGCAATTAGTCAAATACAATGTGTGGTTAGGAGACACCGTTATAGTATATAGTGAAGAAGAATAAAAGTTGGAATTTCTGGTCAATAGATTGCACATTTAAAAATCATTTAAAAATTGTTCAAAAAGCTTGTTTAATAAATTATTTATGCGGGGGCATCCCTAATGTACGGCTTTATTGATTTAGAAATCTAGTCACCTTATCATAATGAGACAAATAAGTGAAAAAGCTATAAGCAAAGGATAGCAAATACATGTATGCTTTATAGCAGGGATTCCCACAGTTTTGCCTAGGTGGGCCAAATTGTAAATTCCAGAATATTTGGTGGGCCAAAAAACGTTTTAGGAAAAAATACGTTCAAATCGATAAAACTTAGACACAAGGGAAAGATTTGTACTAATTTTAAAAATATAATCGTTCTTTATGTATGACAATAACTACTTTTTATCTCAAATAACTGTTTATTAATACATTCCAAAAATAATTAAATAAAAATAACTACATAATTTCAAATAAAATAGAAATAAATAATTCATTAATCTGAAGCGTGTGACTTGTCGTTTTCTTTTAATAATATAATTGAACCTTGGTTCTAAGTCGGTTGAAAGTATTCTTAACACTGCTTGTAAATGTTCATCAGTCAATTTTAATCTCATTTTGGATTTACTAATACTCATAATCGGGAAATTTTTTCTCAGATAAAATTTTCTTATGTTTTTGTAAAAATGTAAATTATCTCTATGAACTCAAGATCGCGGATGATCTAAAATCGCGGACCGTATTTCTAGGGTTTGGCATATTGGGAACCCCTGCTTTATGAAAACATTTAGAAATGTTTAAATACAGAGAAGTGCGTAATGTTATTTTTAAAATTTGAACTGGCCGAATAGGCAACCCTAATTTAATTTTAATTTTAGAAAATTAATTTAATTTAAAGGTCTCGAGTTTTAAAATTTCATGTAGTTCCAACTCTTCAATATATCAAACCTTTTAACATGAAGTTTCATAGTTTCTACTTTTTAATAGTTTCATAATTCATAGTTTATGATTTTCATGGTTTCCCACAATAAGCATAATCCAGATATTGAAAACCATAGATTCAAATGTGAGTGAAAATCCAATGTGTTTTACATTTAAAGATTTAGATTTTTTTATGTTTTGAATATTAAATTTTAGGGTTCAGAAAAATTAAATTTCACCATGGAAACGCCTACGATGTAGGCAACCAAGCATACATTCTTTTGCAAATCAACAAATGTAAAATTGACCGATAAAAGAATTCCCTGTACTTTGATAACTATTACCGCTTTTAAGGTTATGGTTGTGCCATAATAGTATCTTATCTATGGTTGTGCTGTTCTCTGTTGATGTTTGTTATGGACGACCTATGAGTATAAAGTTTGTCTGAGGTGTTTTTATGGAAAGTATTTTCCAGCAGTTTGCCGATATTGAAAAACAAGTAGGTATTATTTCATTATAGGGCATCTTTATTGACTTTTCTCTCGTTGCATGTTTTTAGGTTATGTTTTCAAACACGTGTATAACAAATTAGTAGAAGTTTCGTTATAATTATTTTTACTGAATTTAAAGCTTAATAAGTTAATATGCATTAGTATTAAAAGAACTAGAAAAGATAAGTTAGACTCTGCTGCAGTTTTGTTTATTTTATGTACAATTTACTTGTTGAGGTTAAATTGATGACAGCTTTGCATTTATGTGTATGTTTTTTTAAAAATAGTTTCAACGAATCCTAAATTGATGTATAAACTGTTGTTTACGCAGTTGTTTATTTATTGTAATACACATGCAATAAAATCATACTTTACAAAAAGTAGCTTTTACAATTTTATTTGTCCACAATGAAAGAGCAATACATTTCTCTACAATCTTCGTAGTTGACATATATCTAAATCTTGGTGTAATGAAAATATGTTTGCTTTCATTTTATCAGAACCTTATGAAATTACATTGAGCCATATTCGCATCTAACTATTAAATTAACAGCATGTTTAATCAGTGGTGGTGGGTGCACAGGACAAACTCGGGACACACAACAAGCTGGTATATCGCTATCACGCTCGTACGCACACATTAAAACAGTATATCATCATGTGTTGCACTGCAAGTGCCTCGGGTTTGACGTATGCACCCACCGCTACTGTGTTTAATTACTATGGTGACAAATTCTAATTTTTTCCCACCTATTAGAATTAGATAAAGCTATTTCTATTCTTGTTGATCTTAAACACAACTTTAGTTAGAGACACCTTTAATCGAGGCTTGTAATACAGCCCGTTATTTTTAAAACATTAACTAATTGGAGATTTTTGTTTATACAGAATGTCATTTAGAGGGAGAGGAGGCGGCGGTCGCAATAGTTTTGGTGGCCGTGGTGGAGGAGGTGGTTTTGGAGGCCGAGGCGGCGGAGGTGGTTTTGGAGGACGAGGCGGCGGTGGCGGCCGTAACAGTTTCGGAGGAGGTGGTAGAGGAGGCAGAAATTACGACCAAGGTCCACCAGAGCGAGTTATACCATTGGGATACTTTGACTACAGCTGTCAAGATGATCTAATTTGCAAAGTAGAGCTTCAAGACGTACCATTCTTTAACGCACCAATCTACCTAGAAAACAAAGAACAAATAGGAAAAATAGACGAAATATTTGGAAATCTTAAAGACTACTCTGTTTCTATAAGATTAGGTGAAAATATGAAAGCCTCTAGTTTTAAGAAGAACCAAAAGTTGTTCATAGATCCAGCAAAATTATTACCTCTACAAAGATTTCTACCTAGGCCTCCTGGATCAGTGCAAAAGCGTGGTGGTGGAAGAGGAGGTGGACGTGGTAGTGGTGGTCGAGGAGGTGGTGGTAGAGGTGGATTTGGTGGCGGTAGAGGAGGAGGAGGATTTGGAGGTGGTGGTGGTGGTGGTAGAGGTGGTTTTGGTGGAAGAAACAGTGGGGGTGGACGTGGTGGATTCGGTGGCGGTAGGGGAGGGGGAGGTAGAGGTGGTTTTGGAGGTGGAGGAAGAGGAGGCTTTGGTTTCAATAAAGGCGGAGGAGGAGGCCGTTAGAATTTTTGCTGTTTTTAAGATTAGACTATTAAGTAAATGTATCTGTTTTTATATATAAGGATATTATTTGATATCTCTAAAATGTATCAAAATAAAAGAAATATTTTTAAAATAATGCTTTGTTTTCTTCATATATAACTTTCTGATTTAATCGTAAAAACATTACTTAAAAAGTGGAATTTTTTGTATGCAAATAATATTACTGGATTCAGACAATGGTTTCTCAACTTGATTGTGGGCCAAATTAAATGGTACAGACCTGAAAATTGCTATAGGTTCACCTAGAATACAGTAGAAATCTTTAATCGGAACCTATAAGTGCAAGGCAAATTCGTATTAAAAAGGAATTCGGATTACTGAATATTGAAATAAAAACATGGCTTTATGCCATGGTACCTTATTATAAAGAACTAATTTTATTACAAAATTTTTATTTAATTAAAAAAATCAGTAATTTTTTGCTTTCATTCTCTTTTCTCCTCCATAGCGTGTGCTTGCATTTCTTGATCTTAATTCCAGTGTTTTTCTATTTTCTGTACCTTTGTCAGTAGACGAGACGTATTCTAAGATTTTAATTTTGTTTTTCTTTATATCGGTGACTGTCAATTTACCAACATCATGTTTTAAATCAATTGCTAAAACACATTTTGACAGTTTTGAGATATGGAAGTATACAAATTGTGTATAATAATAAAATTAAAAAGTTTTAAACTAGATGATGTCATTACATAAACAATTTTGGCAAACCTGTAACATCAAAACATTTAGGCTGCTTTTGTGATGATATCAGTTACTATATTCAGGAATTTTATTACTCTCTATATTAAATAACAATATAAGTGTTTGTTGTTTTCGTAGAATTTTTCTACAGCCGACGGGTTGTAACATCTCATTTATAATATTCACCTTCCCCATTCCCCAAGAACGCTACATATTCAATTTTAGGATGTACTTTTGCGAGATAAATAATTGGTACGATTGAATTATAAAGCACGTGAGTTTTTAAGAATTTTGGCATATTACACTGATGGAAGAGAATACTATGGAGAAAGTTCTATTTAAACAGGAAAACCTACTGTGCCAATTATCTCGCAATAGTACATAGAACTTTCTTGTTCAGAATTAAGAAATGTGTTCGAATTAAAGATTTTGGATTAAAGAGGTTTGTTTGGATTATAGCTCATAAATATTGTTCGGATTACTGGATGTTAGGAATACAGTGTGTTCGAATTATGGATTTTCTACTGTACTGATATAATTTTTTAAATATTTTTGTTAAAACGTATCTTGCGTAAAACCACTTTAAAGGCTTATTTACTAAGCATTTTTGTGTTCTCCTACCTTTTCAAAACATCTGCATGTTTGGTACAAAAGATAATAACATTTGAAGATAAAAGTAAAAAGTTTTAAATGTTTGTAAATTGGAAATTGAAATAAGTTCGCTAATTAAAACACTGTTTATTCAACATTAAATTATCAAAACCAATAAAGAACATGAATTTAATAATCTGCTTAAGATGAGATGATTACGCCCATTGATAGTGACATTACCAAGGTCTGCAAAATGGCTCTCCTAAGATCATTTACAGTGCGGAAAGGATCAGTTCCACTGTAAATCTTTTGAACTATAAAATATCCCACATGTTTTCCATTGGGGTAATGTTTGGAGAGCATGATGGCCAGTTTAAGGTTGGGATTTGTGATGCTACCAGCCCTGCTCTTGTGTTCCGACAGTGGTAAGCAGATGTGTATCCTGTTGTAAAATTAGGTTTTCATGCTCATGATCCTCATAATAAGGAATTCGCTTGCCATGCGAAGCTCGTTTATTCCGTTAAACCCAGCCTAGATTATTAGACAACAACCATCAAAGTTTCTACGTGAAAAGCTCAATGGTTTCTTTCATAAGTCATGCCAATAATCACGAAACCTGTCAAGTCAGTCACAATAAAAATTTTTCTCTTCGCTCCAGATTATCTAAAAATACCTTTTTTTATTAATTTAAACAGGAAATATTAAATGTGTTATTACTTTCGTCCAATCAGGTTTTCAGCTGCAAATTGCAAACATCTTTCTTTTAATAACAGAACAAACAAACTCCGGATGGCACTTTCTTTGACAAGGATGGCAAGTGAATTCCTTATTATTAGAATCATGAGCATAAAAACCGAATTTTTAATAGGATAGGCAACTGCTTACACAAGAGCAGGGTTGGTAGTTGACCTATCTATGTGTTGTTAAAATTCGTATGCTACTAGATATATGTTAAAACTCGAAGAAAACAACCAGGCGACTGTAACATATGTTTATTAAATAATATTTTAATTCATGAACTCTGACTAATTAATTTCTATTTTTTAATTAAGTATACACATATGAGGGTATACTGAAAAGTGTTTAGAATGAAATACAATATATACAAAGCTGAAATTATATTTATTTTTCTACATAATCTCCCCTCACGTCAATACATTTATTTACTCGAAGGCTCTTGAAGCCTTTGGATCCCTTCCCCGAAATGGTGTTCTTCAAGTCCCTCAAAATAGCTATTTACTGCATTAATCAGTTCTTCATTGGTTGGGAATTTCTGTCCACCAAAGAAAGTTTTTAATTTTGGGAAAAGATGAAGTGGAAATAATTAAAACGTTAAATTTAGCAGTTTTTGAGTTACAATGCTATTGGTATGAACTAGTGCATTGTTTTGAAAGAAACACAATCTTTCTTGTTAAACCAGGTCTTTTCCTATGCATAGCTGCTTTTAATTTATCTAGAAGGTTAGCATAGTATTCCCAGTATCACCAGTTTCACCTTTTTGAAGGTAGTATACCGGGTGGGGCAATAGTGTGGGGAAGTCCGATAGCTCCTAAACGGTAACCGCTAGAAAAATCGTTCTAATACGGATGTAAACAGTGGATAGAGGCGCATCTAAAGAAATTATTTTCAAATATACAGAGTGTTGCAGAAAAATGTGGCACGCTTAAGGTAATTTTTTTCTTAAATAGAATGCCCCAAATATTTTTTTATATTTAACAACTTCTTGGCAGGTTTACTGTATCTAAAATTTTAGCGCCATCTAATAACCGGTTTAGAAGTTATAAGTTTTTTTCAATAAAATTAAGTTTTACATTAAGTATCCCACTTAACAGTTTTCCGCTTTCACGGCCGCAACTGTGAAGACGCATTTAAGTAGTGATTTTGTTGCAGGAACTTGTAGGGTGCTCTTCTTTAAAAGAAAATGGACCCACCATGTACAGGGTGTTCAAAATTAGTTTTTAAATTTAGAGAACTTCAACGCTAAAATTCACAACTTTTTCAAATGGAACACCCTGTATATTTTGTACCTTTGTGATGCAGAATTAGATAACGAACATTTTTCGTAGGTACGTCCCTATAGCTATCTGTAACCACTTTTGATTTATTGAGAAAAAACTGCAAGAAGTACACAATTAAAAACAATTATTTATTTATTTAGTTGTCAAGTGTGTTGGTTGTTTTTGTTCAACAAAACATTAAAGCATCTAGCAATTGTTGTGCACGTATGCAAAACGTACATTTCTCGCAGTTATCGACCATCAGTGTTTAGTTCTAGTAGGTGTTTTAGTTTTTCAAAATGAATTTTAGTAATGAAGAACTTGTAGACAAGACTTTTGTTTTGGGAGAGTCGGAAAGAAATTGTTTGCTTGTCCGCAGAATTTACCACCAACGGTATCCTGAACGGAAGCTCCCTAAAGTTCACAGCTTTCAAAACCTGCTCGATAGATTTGTGAGGACCGGCAATGTACAGTATGAAAAAGTGAACGAATTAACAATGTTGTGAACGAAGAAAATGAGTTATCTGTTGTGCTGGCAACGATTGAGAATCCCCATGTTAGTCAAAGAGAAGTGAGTTCATCTGTAGGAATAAGTAGACGTTCTGTTGGTCGAATCTTAAAGAAAAATAAGTTTCATGCATATCACATTCAAATGCACCAGGAATTAACTGATGACGATTTTCTAAAACGTTAGTTTTGTAATTGGGCCATAGGTAAAATGCCAGACGATGCTACATTCTTCAACAATGTTTTGTTCACTGATGAGGCAACGTTTCATAAAAAAGGATTTGTTAACAGGCACAATTTCCATTATTATGCTACAGAAAATCCCCACTTTTTCAGACAACTTGATAACCAGCACAGATGGCCCATAAACGTTTGGGGGGGAATTATTGGAGAACATGTAATAGGGCCACATTTTTTTGATGGTACATTAACTGGAGCTATTTATCTTCATTTCTTGGAGAACTATCTGCCACAATTATTGGCGAACCTTTCTCAAAGGATCCGAGATGGGATGTGGCTTCAGCAAGACGGTGCTCTGCCGCATTATTTACATGCAGTAAGAGACCACCTAAATAATATCTACCCACATCAATGGATTGGAAGAAATATGGACCCACTAAATGGCCTGCGAGATCTCCTGATCTTACAAAAATGGATTTCTTTTTATGGGGATAAGTGAAAGAAATTGTTTATACAGAGACACCAACCACAATCCAAAATATGAAGGATAGAATAATACATGCTTTTAGAAGTATCACGCCGGCAATGTTAAGAAACGTACAAAGATCGTTCCAAAGGCGCATCGAAATGTGTGTCCATGCAAATGGGCAACATATGGAGCATTTGTTATAGTTTTTTCTTTTGTTTTATTTGAAAAACCTTGATTTTTTAATTGTCTACTTCTTGCAGTTTTTTCTCAATAAATCAAAAGTGGTTATAGATAGCTATAGGGACGTACATACAAAAACTGTTCGTTATTTAATTATGCATCACAAAGGTACAAAATATACAGGGTGTTCCATTTGAAAAGGTTGTGAATTTTAGCTTTGAAGTTCTCTAAATTTAAAAATTAATTTTGAACACCCTTTACATGTGTAACGGTATATTTTTATCAGCTCCGAATAATTGTGATTTCGTCCACATATTTACAAAAATCCGGTTCTGCAAATTTACGTTCTTTTAAAGTGTAAACTTGTGTTAACATTCGATATAAACAACCCTATAAAATTATTTTAAAAAAAGGTTGGTTTCAAATCTTAGAATTATAAAAAAAAATCTCTTTGGTTACTCATATAAGTGTTTAGAAATAATAACTTGAGGCGTTTGCAGTTTTAGAGAAAAAATCAATACTTGCTTTTGAGTTGCTGTGCTCTGATTGGTTAAGCCAAAACACGCGACCCGTCTATTATAATGCAACCTTCAGCTTTTAAGAAAAAATCAATACTTGTTCTTGAAGTGAAACCGCACTATTGGCTGATTTCGATTTTGCATCTGGTAATGTATTCCTACGCGGAAATAAGAATCCTGAGTTTTTAAAAGCGGACACCCGTTCAGTGGCTGCTCCGAGTGACTTCATTTTCGATCTCTACAGAGTATAGTTGCATATAGTCCGGCTAGGTTTTTTGTGCGGTGTGCCTCGAGCCTTGGCGGGGTACAATTATAAATCCCGTTAAGCGAATTTGGTAATTTTCCGTTTGAATATGTTGTGATTACCGTTCGATTTGTTTATTATAAAATAAATTAACTATTTAAAGTGCCGTTTAGTTTTTCGAGTTGTTCGAATAAAAATACAGTTTTACAGTACCGCTTAACTACAGTTATTTTGTGATTCTTCATTTATTGAAGAATAGTTTAGTTGCCGGACATTTGGTTATTTATATTCAGTGTTAATTCCCATGTATAAGAAAAGGGGATTTTCATACCGATATACCGATCTTTTTGAATTAATGAAAATATAACAAATAAAGAATATGTATTTGTTATATAATAATTTCCACGATTATTTTGAGCAACATTCAAGTAATTTCGAGTACCGTTCCAGTCAGAAGAATAATAAAGAATTTAATATCGAAGGCAGTTATTGCAAAACAATTGTGTTAAAGTTTGATGAATCTCGTTAATAACATTTAGTTCAAAATCCAGAAGACTTCTTCCCGCATTGTGGTAGCTCAGCAGTTTGTTAGTGTAGCTTTGTTTAAAGCTTTTAAGGTGTTTTGATTGTCAAGAGTTCGAATCCTTGAACTTGTGAAAGGAATTTTGGTATGAATACCACTGTGGACGATAAAAGTGGCTAAGGTATTTAATTTTATTAATATTGTATGGTTAGATAATACTTAATCATTTGGGATCCCGAAATTTTATTAATTTTTGGAACAATAACTAATTTAAACTGATGGTTTTATATTTTGAATTTACAAATTTTCATTAATGTATGACTATATTTTGATGTGTTGTGTTTTTTGAATTTGCTATTTTTTTTATTAATGTGTTACTATTTTGATTTGCATTGTATGTACCATTTTCTTTTGTTTTAATATACAGATTTCAAATTTAATTGACTACTTGACATAGTTTGGCTAAACGGACTGCTGATGTTTTTTGTTTTCTTTGGCTAATCAAGATCTTTTATTGTTTGATTAATGTTTTAATTAAATTAACGTCAAAATTAATAAGGAGGTTAGTTCCTTAGCTGATAACCTTCGCTTTTTCTAAATTTTATTTATGTTTTATGAAAAACATCCTCAGCTTTGGTGGCGCCCAACATATTATTATTTATTCCTGAATCCATTATTTAATCAGAAGCTTTTAGGGTTAACACCTGCGACCTGAATTTAAAATTTGTAAGAAAGAGCTAAATCTCAAGCCGGCAATTTTTGAGCATTTTTGATATACAGTAAGTATCGTAATTTGTGTCCTAAATTTTAGTTTATTTAATGTGAATTCTTCGTTTGAAGTTTAAGCTTTGTTTTTTATCGTTATTTTATCGTGCAGAAAAAAGCGTTGCTATACATGGTGGGTCCATATTATTTTAAAGAAGAGCACCCTACAAGCCTCTGCAACAAAATCCCTACTTAAATTCGTCTTCACAGTTGCGGCCGTGAAAGCGGTAAACTGTTAAGTGGGATAATGTAAAACTCAATTATTTTGAAAAAAAATTATAACTTCTAAACCGGTCATTAGATGGCGCTAAAATTTTAGATATGAATAAACCTGCCAAGAGAGATGTTAAATATGCAGAAATATTTGGGGCATTCTATTTAAAAAAAATTACCTTAAGCGTGCCACACTTTTCTGCAACACCCTGTATATTTAAAAATAATTTCTCTAGATGCGCCTCTATCCACTGTTTACATCCGTATTAGAACGATTTTTCTAGCTGTTGCCGTTTAGGAGCTATCGGACTTCACCACACTATTGCCCCACCAGGTATAAGCAGAATTCCTTTCGCATCCTAGAATACTGATGCTAGTACCTCACCTGCCGACAACACTCTTTTGGCTTTCTTTAGGAGTACAGTACCACATTCTACCGACTGCTTTGACTGTTGTTTACTGTCCAGTTTGAAATGGTGAATCCATATTTTTTATGCAAGTAACAAATCAGCGAATAAAATCAGCAGGAATTTTACTGAAACACTCTAAAGATTCCCTAGCATACTGGTACGTTTTTGGTCAGGAGTAAGTAAACGCAGCACCCACCTTGTTGACACTTTATTCAGTATGTAAGTTACTCGTTCGATTGAAATGCCCACTGCTTCTACTATTTCATGCAATTTTAGTCAGTGGCAGTGGCGTAACTATGTACGATTGCGCGCCACTGCGATATCTACGTTTGCGCCCCTCTGTACGTAGGTAACTTTTGTTAAAATAAAATATGCAACAGCTAATAATAATTCATTACTTTTTTCATTTGCTTTTATCTCTTCAACGAAATTTTCTATATGATTAATGAGATTTAACACCCATTATAGTTTAGTGCAGGCGAATTGGTCAATTAAACTGTCCATTGTTTTTGCTGTTTCCCCTATAAACCCTCTTAATACATTTGATAAAACTTTAGATTATGGCCCACCGACACATGCTATATACCATTCGACGGGTCTTATCGAACTGAACAATAGTGTTTTAACCTAGCCGAATCTAACTCAACCCAACCCAACCGAACCTAACCTATGTTTAATTTAGGTTTGCGTTTTTTATCAATTCATATGTGGTTTAATTTAGTTTTTGGTTAGGTTAGGTCGCATGCGCATTAAGACATGTATTTTCAGGTAGGGTGGGGGTGGAAAGCTATGGTTTCCCCTCCAAAAAAGTTTTTGGCGATTATCTCGAAAACTACTGCCCCCACCTCCTAAATTTTACTATTGTTTAGCTTGATAAGACGCATGGTATATAGCAGTGTTTCTCAACTAAATTCATGCTGCGGATCAATAAAAGTTTACGGTTATATTGCGGGTCAGACGAAAAGTTGCATACTAGATGGGAGGGGTCGTTTTTATAGTAATTCCATGACCAGTTATCTAAAAAGTTCAGACAGTAGTATAAAACGACAGTATATTTTCAGTAAAGATCGGTGAAGGGCCTAGAAGGAAATTTTTTTCAAAAATTGCCCTTTCAAATAGTGTTTTTTGTTTTTTTAAATCTTTTAATTTATAAAAAATAAACTCTTTTTTCATAAATGTTTTTACATACTTACATAATATTAACAATTTTGCCAATACGACCAATTAAATACGACTGTCAGGATTCTGAGAATGAGCATGATCAAAAGTCGACCATGCGTAGTCGTTTGAGACAAGTGCATACGACTCTGTACTATCGGCAACTGCTCGGTTTTCTCTGCCGCTTGCTTTGTTACTGCTATTAAAAAAAAAGAGTAATAATTAATTTAAAGGTTTTAAAGTATGTAATAAATATAAAAAAATTCGCGGGAGTTAACATTTAATCATTATTCAAGCCAAGTGTGACCTAATTAAATGTATGCGAGATAAACGCCTTGCAGCGGAGCGCCCACGAAGCAGGTGCAGTATCACACCCACGGCCACGTGTGTGCATAGCAAGCAGCTGCAATACTCAGAACTGTATCTAATGCATTTTCTATGAATTCCTAGAGGAAGTAGAATGCTATCGTCACGTAGGCACAGCCCACGGCCACGTGTGGTCACTTGGAGGACTTCACACCCACAGAAAGGGTATATAAAGACCAGCACTTCATGGGACAGTTCAGACTGAGTTACAACGAAGCTTGGAAGATAGAAACGTTAATTGATGTTTACCTTCTTTCAAGCAATACTCCCAGCTTTAGTTAAAATTGTATAATAGTATTTAAGTGATTATGCAAGTGCATATTGTATAAATTCACTACGAATAAATATCCTATTGTACTTAACAATAAACTGTGTTTATTTTGTAACTTGGGCTCCGTCTTTTGCGTTTTTAAAATAAAGTACCATTTTTAAAAACGCCCTTCAACGACAAGAAACGTTAATTGGCGCAGTCGGTAGATAGGCAAAAGGGCTCAAGACACCGTTTTTCGAAAATTAAAAGCACCGTCGAGTTCCTTGGCTTTTAAGTCTTCATTTGCCTATCGAATCCGCATCTGGGAACCAGCGATTCAAAGGACAAACATCGCCTGAGACCGTAGCCGTTTCCAGAGCATCACCTGTACGTAGCATCGCCGTTTCCAAGGGACAAGCATCGCCCAAAGAACGCACAGCTGCTGCAGAAGCCTGACTATTGGAGTCATCTTAACGGCAAAATTCAAGCCAACAATGAAGATAGAGTAAGAAACTAACTATCAATTATTATTGTTAAAGGCGCATTGCGCAAACAAATATCAAACAAGATTAACAATTTATTAATTTTAAGTTTAATACATACTAAACCCTTTAGACTTAAGATCACGTTGCTTGTAGTAAGCGAGACGGATTGGTGTATCAACTAGTGATACTTAATTTCCAGCCCACTTGCAAGCAATGGGTAGGCACCTTTAGATTTAAGATCACGTTGCTTGTAGTAAGCGAGACGGATTGGTGTATCAATTAGTGATACTTAATTTCCAGCCCACTTGCAAGCAATGGGTAGGCACCTTGAATAGGTAAGATAAAACTCATTTTTGAATATTTCAAACTTTGTTAACAATATAGAATTTTTAAGTATTTATTTTTAAAGTGCAAACGATTTACTAATCGTTTTCATGATTAATACTGATACGTCATCAGATAGTGAAACTGAATTACCGATTAACAAAACTTTTGTAAGATCTGCACCACGACCGATAAGTTTACGTCCATCTAAATTATCGATCAGCAAGCAAAGCCATACTACAATGGCACAAGGTAATCAACCTCAAGTACAACCCCAAGTAACACCAGCACCTATTGTCCAACAATGTGTAGGCTACCCACCTGGCTTTCATACAAGCCTTTTAAATGAAATTCCAACCTATGACGGAAACCCCGTCGAATTATCTGAATATATTCGAGCTGTAGAGGACATTTTCTGCTAATTTTGGCAACCACACGACCCAGCGGCTTATATCAACAGACTTTTACTTTCCTCAGCACGCAACCGCTTAAAAGGCCCAGCCTTAGAGATCGTAACTGGACAAGTATTTGATTCATGGTATTCTTTAAAAGACACCCTTCTTAGTAATTTTGGAGACCAACGATCGGAACTGAACATCCGGATCGATCTGTCTCGTATGAGACAATTATCACGAGAATCTCCCATAGAATTCTATAATCGAATTAGATCCTTATTAGCTATACTAAATTCTAAAATTGCACTAGGCTCGGAAATACCAGAAATAAAAGAGTACCAAGCCCGAGATGCTAAAGATTTAGCTCTTAAGACCTATTTAGGAGGACTTTCCGAACCTTTTGGAAGTTTCCTTCGTAGTAGAGCACCAACATCGCTCGAAGTAGCCTTAACTTATATAAAAGAAGAACTGGACATACGATATTTTCAAAATACACAACAAAATAACTCACAACCTAAGTCTTTACCACAACCAGTTCCCCTAAGCAATTGCAATAAACCACAGCCAACTTCTCAACCCCCTTCAGTTTAAACCACAACAATACCAGAACGTATTGCCACAATTTAAGCCTAATTTTAATCCCACTCATCAATTCAAACCAAATGTTAATAATACAAATCAATTTAAATTTAATCCAGTAACTCAGCAGTTTGGAAATAATTCCTGACCTAATGTTTTTGCACCCAAAAGAGATTTTCAATCACAAAATCGGCCAGAATCAATGCAAGCTAGTACCATTAAACCGAGACCGATACATCCTAATACATCCATGAGACCCCCTAATCCAAATTTCAATCGAAATATAAATCAACCCAATTTTATTCGACCAAGTCCCCAACCACGAAATTTCCTTTCTGAAGAATTATATTCAATAGAATTTCAAGAAGAAATCCCACCTGTTAATCAAATTAACACTGACTTTGAATACGACCACTACCATGAGACCCACGGAGAAGAAATTAACGAAAATTTTCGCAAAGAAGCCTCGGAAAACAATTAAAATCTTTTACATTTAACCCTAAATCATCTTTACCTTTTATAATTATACCCCAAACAAATGAAAAACTCTTACTAGACACAGGGAGTAGCGAAACTATCCTTTCACCCGAATTTGTTTATAAACTTTACCCCGAATCCATTTTTGAATATCCTTTTGAAATTACAACCTCTTACGGTACAACGTATCACAATCAAGTAGCAACAGTTCCTATTTCCCTTTTACTCGATAAAATAGAAGGAAAACATTTAGTATACCTTCTTAATTTTCATTCCAATTACATTGGCATTCTTGGAAATGACTTGTTAAAGAAATTAGGAGCAAGAATCAATTTTCGTGGAAATTATATCCAACGGAACGGAAAAACCGTAGTACCATTCTTCTTCAACGAACCATCTCTTAAAGAAACTATATTAATACAACCATCCTATTTCGAAAATCCCGCTTCAAAGAAATCCAAAATTTTAAATACTTCAGACAACTTCACTCCGCAATTTGACCCAACATATATTAGTTTTAATCAATGTGAAAATAATTTTCCAAATCTGTCGCAACAACATAAAAACGTTCAAGAAAAATCAGCTTCAAACAATGCTTATTATAACGACTTCGAAAATATTTTTCATTTTCCAAATTTTCTAACTCAACCAAATAGAGAAAACATTGTCCCGACGATAACTCAAGAATCAAATCCGAAGGATCAATCAAATTTAAATGATACAAAAATCTTTATTTCAAAACCTATTCGAGTCAAAATCAATAACCTTGACAGCTATAAAAATCAAAATTTACGAAATAGACCCAAAAAACGAAATCTTATGAAGCGAAACTTGACCCAAAATCAAAACGGATTAAAAGCATACAGACCCCAATAAATAAACCACCCAAAAACTGTTTCCGTAAAACGAAAAGGAAAATGCATCCTAGAAAATGTAACAATGGTTTGCATAAAACTAAGAAAAAAACCAACAGAAATTCAAAGACCAACAGAAATTCAAGTTATAACAAAACTTGGTTTAAAAGAAATCACAAACAACTAATGGAATACCTAAAATTGCACGATAAAAATAAACAGATAATCCCTCTTAGCATAAATAATAGACGATTTACATATTTAAAACCCAAAATGAAATAATCATCTGACAAACTAAATTTCAAGTAGATTAAAATGACTATTAACAGGCAAAGAATATTGAACACGATTTAAATACCAACACCTAAACCCATAAATATGAGCGTATAAATCATATTTATAAATACGTATGTTAAAGAGATTTCAATTAACAAAATTTCCTACAGTAAATAGTATATACGCTATATCTCGGAATGTGACCTTCAACAATTACATTCAGCGAAATCTATTTTTAAAACGAGACCACCTGTTAATCTCAAGTTACTAACTGATAAGGCGCACTACATTTCATCACACTTTTGCTGCAAGGAATTATTAAATTCAAATGCTTACTTTGATAAAATAAATAAAACTTTACAATTAACCATTTACTCTTTCAAATAATTTTAACAATTCAATTTACCCAATTTTATAAATATTTCTAACTCAATGTCAACTCCAGACAACTAATTAACCCAAAAATATTTAAATACATATAATAAACATACGTAATACATAAATTAATACCTTCTTCAACTTTGCTTTTAAAATAAAACTCATAAATTTTATGGTACTTAAAAATGATAGAAATTAAATCGAACCATACCTGAAAATAATTATTAGAACCATCAATTGAAAAACTTTCCTGGAAATCGTTTCCCAATAAAACAATTTTTATTTTAACATAAAAAGGACCAATTTCAACCTACACATATTTATTTAAACTTTCTGAACTTCAAGCATTCATCTGTATAATATATTTTAACATCGCCATACGTAATAAAAATTTAGTTTACCGCTAATACACCCCTTGATAATTAATGATGATACTATAAACATTGAAATAATCAAAAACTCCAGAACCTCATCCTAACCCTTACAATTTACAATGCTTTCTGAATACAAACTATTTTACCACGACAAATACATTCAACCACTATTGACGTGGATTAATACAAGTTTTTAATCAACAAAATTAAAACAACCTTTAAATCTGACCCCTACGTCTAATCGCCCCTTTCACACTGTACACATGGACATATTTCACATCAATAATGAAAAATATCTTACTTTCATAGATTCTTTTTCAAAATTTGATCAAACCTACTATTTAAAATCAAGTAACATCATAGATGTTGTAGACCGATTATTGCATTCCATTATAACCTATACCACGTCGAAAATATTAGTCGTTGACGGCGAATTCGATAAACAACCTCTAAAAATTTTGCTGAACTGCACAGAATTAAACTACATGTAACCACCCCCTATAACCATCAATCGAATGCTACAGTAGAACGTTTACATTCTACGCTTCTCGAACATTATCGACTATTAGAAAACACACCTGAAGAAAGACAAATTTATTATTGTATCCTAGCCTATAATCACTCAATTCATTCAAACCTGAAATATATCCCTTTTGAAATCTAACCTTGACGCTGACGACGGTCGACGCTATGAAGAACTTATCCAAAAATTGACAACATCTACCGTTACTCAAAAAATGATCCTACAAGAACAAGCCCAAATTTTAAATGATACAATCAACACCTTCAAAACCAATATTGAAACCCTCGCACAGAACCAAAATCTTCTAAGTCAAAATCTCAATAAAATCATTCTCAATACCACTGTGAAAATTCGAGAAATCATTGGAACCCTAAATACGTTCACTATATTAGATCAATCAATTCAATCTTTACAACTATTTATCACCACATGTATGGATCTCGAAACCTCGTTAACCTTTGCCCAAAACCATCAGCTACATTTATCTTTAATTGATAACAACGATTTGTTATCGATACTATCTCAAATCTCAAACACACTACGAGAACTACCTACCAAACAAACTTTGGATGTCCCAAATCCCATTAACCATGAGAATCTACATCTTTATGAATCCTTAATTTGGATCAAGGCATATCAAAAGAATACCACACTCACTTTTATATACGAGGTTCCTCTAATAAAACCGTCTACAGAACACCAATACATAAGACTAATCCCATTTCCTGCTGCTCACAACAATCAATTCCAAATGGTCATTCCCATCTACAACACCATACTGTTTAATACCGACTTTAGCATTCCCATCACCGATAAGCAATGTATGCAAATAACCTCTTCACATTATTTCTGTTCACAAACAAATTACTTCACAATCCCAAATTCCAAATTGTGCGAAACACAATTATTAGCCTTCAAGGAAGCGCAAAACTGTCAACCTGTCATATTTGAATTGCATACGACAAAAGTAATAAAAATAAATCGATCCACCTGGATCATTAGTTCCCCTAATAAAACGATCATCGATAGCAGATGTATCGACTCTATAACACGAAAGACCATTACTGGATCAATATTACTCCATCTTACCAGTGGCTGTTCCGTTCTAATCAATCAAAACGAACTTTTGGCTACATTTCAATCATCTTCCCTAGAAGAGAAACAAATCGCTATGGCATCCATTGGAAAATTGCAACCCGATTCAGTCCATGTACCCGAAATTACAAAAATTGACCTATCGCCTATAAATGTTCATCAATTAATCCAGAATCAAGCGAAATTAACAAAGGACATGTCTACACTCGAACGTATCACTCCTATCAGATATACACCATTACATTATGGCCCTTTAATTCTCACGCTGATCATGACTATCATAACAATAAGTCTTATCTTGGGCCGGCGGTGGACGAGTGGTGTCAGTGCATCACTCGTGTTCCCAGGGTCGTGGGTTCGAGTCCCACTTGGGGCGACGGAATTTTTCTAATTGGAAAATTCCGCCACCTCAACTATGGATGTGTGTATTCGTGTTGCATGTTAGATGGGGGACAGATGACCTTAGATGTTGGTTCCCCTGTAGTGTAGGCGTGAAATTAAAAAAAAAAAAGTCTTATCTTCTTTGTATACCACAAACGCAGATTATTTGCCACCAAAATGTATCAACTAACGTCACCCCTTAAAAAACCCGACAATGTAACTTTTAACCCAACTTCAAGTCCCCTGGTCCAAAGCAGATCACCTTTAACATAGCTATTATTGTTATTATCAATACTAACCTAACTATAATTACACATTAGTATTAGTATTATATATATATATATATATATATATATATATATATATATATATATATATATATATATATATATATATAAATAATCTATAATCATTGTTACTCTGTTCTATATTCATATTATGTATTCTATTATGTATCTATGTAATCTCCATATACTAAATACTATTTTATTTACTGCCTTATTATGCATGCTTGTTATTATCAATATATTTGTGAAATGTGACACCTCCTACTTTTCATTTAACCAGTCACTTTATTATGACCACTGAAATATTCTTCTTCAAAGCATATTTCCTTCTTGCGTGGGAGGAGTTAACATTTAATCATTATTCAAGCCAAGTGTGACCTAATTAAATGTATGCGAGATAAACGCCTTGCAGCGGAGCGCCCACGAAGCAGGTGCAGTATCAAACCCACGGCCACGTGTGTGCATAGCAAGCAGCTGCAATACTCAGAACTGTATCTAATGCATTTTCTATGAATTCCTAGAGGAAGTAGAATGCTATCGTCACGTAGGCACAGCCCACGGCCACGTGCGGTCACTTGGAGGACTTCACACCCACAGAAAGGGTATATAAAGACCAGCACTTCATGGGACAGTTCAGACTGAGTTACAACGAAGCTTGGAAGATAGAAACGTTAATTGATGTTTACCTTCTTTCAAGCAATACTCCCAGCTTTAGTTAAAATTGTATAATAGTATTTAAGTGATTATGCAAGTGCATATTGTATAAATTCACTACGAATAAATATCCTATTGTACTTAACAATAAACTGTGTTTATTTTGTAACTTGGGCTCCGTCTTTTGCGTTTTTAAAATAAAGTACCATTTTTAAAAACGCCCTTCAACGACAAGAAACGTTAATTCGGGCCACTAAGATATTGCTGCAGACCACCAATGGTCCGCGGATTACCGCTTGAGAAACACTGGTATATAGCATGTGCAGGTCCGGGTGGCGGACCTAGACTGGAGAACATCCATATATTTCTCCGAAAATTAGCAATCCGACGATGTTGCCGCTGATCCAACAAGTCAGCACATTTATTTTGAAGTTTTAAACAAGTTTTAAATTTTATTACAATTTACAAGTACTGCAGGAAGCAGGAACGACGAAAGTGTTTTGGTTATTGTTTTGGTTATACCGTCGTCATCAAAGCAGATAAATAATCACTGCTTAATAATTTAATCATCTTATTTCAACACCTAATATTATTGTAACACAACATATCCTCCAATTCTTTACCTCCAATGCTTGTTTTAAAACGTCTATTCCCAACGAAATAAAACTTCACGAAAGCAGCGCCCTTCGGAGGGTTGCGCCCCCCCGCGTCGCAGGGTCTGCGGGGGCGGTAGTTACGCCACTGGTCATCAGTGGTCCTCTAAAACCATGCCATGCACTTTATCGATAATTTCTCCAGTAGTTGCTGTTTTTGGGCACCCAGACTGTGGTTTATCAACGACGCTTTTACGACCTCTTTTAAATTCATTTAGCCAATTACAAACTGTTGCATACGATGGGGCGGACTCTCCTAAGGTGTTTACCATATCTTGATCAATTTCTTTTGGGGAAGAAAATTTTTTACACATGTATTTTATTACTGCTCGAATCTCTAATTTATCCATGTCTAAATAACAAGTCTCTCTTTAAAATGATGTTAAATCATACAAATTAAACTAAACTAATTCAAACTAAACATATATAGGGCTATATTACAAGCCTCTATTAAAAGTGTCTTTAACTAAAAGTCTAGAGATAGCTTTATTTAATTCTAAAAGGTGGGAAAAGATTAGAATTGGTCACTATGGTAATTAAATATGCGGTTAATTTAATAGTGTGATCCGAATATGGCTCATTTTGAAAGTTGATATTTAAAAAAAAAAAAAAAAATATTTAAAGATGCCATCTTTGCGTTCGTTCTAAAGACTTATCAGTAACCCACGTATGTACAAAGTTTAAGATTTATGTTATTTTTATCCTAATATCAGTAGTATGGCAGCACATTCAAATCACATTAACTGTAAATAAATAAATGTGGCAGTCATAGCACACTATCAAATTTTTTATTTTCTTTGGTGGTACGACCACATATCTACCTTAACACTCTTACTTTTAGAAGCATCAGAGTTGAATTTAAATAATTTACCTACGACTGCTTGGATAAAAACTTATGTCATTCATTTGCATTAGATGATGAAGTTCATTATAACACTAGTCATATAATGAATTCATTACATAACTGATTTATAAAATGAGTTATGTAATGAATTCATCACCTCACTAGTGTTGTAATTAATTTCGTTACCTAGCGCAAATGAATGACAATGAGGCAGTCGTAGATAAGATTTTGTATCTTACACGTGCAATAAAGGCAAGTTTCACACTCTCGTATCATAATGGTTTTATACTCTACTAGTAAGATAAATAACTATTATATATTTCTCAGAGCTCATGTTTTATTTTGAACCTTTGTTCGGTTTTGTTGTGTTGTTGCTATTGAGAAAACTGACTAATTGCGTTTATTCGAAATTTGATAATTCTGTGTAGAATCGGTCTCTGGGGTGCCTGAACTATCAAGCTGAATATTTTAACTTGAAGGTACTTGAATGTGTTTTAATGTATGAATAGTGCAAATGTAATTTTTTATTTTCTTGCTTTGGTGGTACGACTACATACATTCTCGGAAGATACTTGACAAAACACCACCTGGAAGTAGGCTTGGACTATTTCCTAAAACGGATTTCCTTATCTTCTCCATAATCTCTGAATCGTTTGAAAATTATTCTCCTGCGCTTATCAGATCTGTCTAGTTATCAGATTTAAGAATCTCAATCGATGTGACGTGATGGGGGAGGTATTTTTGTAACAGCTGGAAGGACACCGAAGAAATAATACAAAAAAGTGTAGAATAATTTGGCGAAGAAAGCTGATTGTCTTATTTGGGCAAAGTATAACTGCTGAAGATGTTTAAAATGCTCAGCCATATACTTCGAAATGATCGATAAAGAAATCTAAATAAAACCATTTTTATAAATTTTGGCTTCTGCAGAAGCCAGAAGTTAGAAGTTAGTTTCAGTAACTATATAATATTTAATTAACAATAATGATTAACTATTAAGACAAACAAAATTTATAAAAATGGTTTTATTTAGATTTCTTTATCGATAATTTCGAAGTACATATATCCAAAAAAATAATAAAAATGATATTTAAAACGTGAAGTACCCTTTTATCAACACACTTAATATCAATAACTTGCACAAATAAAATATTTAGTCCCTCATAAGTGTCTGATAGATGATTACTGATTAGAAAAGGGGCCTAAAAAGTGCATATCATCAACATTATAATGATTTGGCAAAATTCGAATGTACCACATTTTATTAAGCAAATAAGTAGGTACTTCAGTAATAATAGATAAATGAAAAAAATAATCTTTCCATCAGCTATGTCAACGGTCGGCAACCTGCAGTACGCTGTGTACTTTAATGTAGTTCACCAAGTCACTCCAACTAATTTACCACAGCACCACTTAAGGAGACCCTCGAATAAATTTCGGACGAATGCACAGCGCCACTTAAGTAGGACAGTGCATTCTTCTACAGACATCATCATCATTGTGTTCCGTTTTGCGTGGCGTATCTGCGTTTAGTTTACTGCCACGGCTCCCTTTTTATATAGGCTTAAGAGAAACGCTTAATCTGCGCGTCAAGTACTTGTGCGAGTGCTGTCAGTCCTTACTGGTGCATGGGAGCGAAGTTGCTATCCATGCTCTATTAGTTCTTCAGGCTAGTGCCGGAGCTATATAGGTTTCCCCTTAATCCCCTGCGCCCCTAGTCCAGCATGCGGACTTAATAACTGCCCAATAGAGTCCATCCCACGTGTGAACAGGCCTTGGATAATTTGTCATCCCAATGTTCCAATTATAGACAGAGCACTCTCACTTTCACTTAAGATTCGTATCCTCTTAACAGGTGATAATACTCGTCAATAGGAACAAAATCCTTATGTCATTTTCGATTTTACGCACATCGAAAAATTTTGCTAAAAAGGTCAACTTTTGGGAACTGTTGGAGAAAATGGTAAAAACAAACTGTGACATTACCTAGCATCAATGTATTAGATATCACGTTGAGAATGCAGTTAAGTACATCCATCTCCAACTGCTATTCGTAAACCCGTGACCACACCAACGGATTTTTCAAAAACAATTTTTTTTCTTGGTTATAAAAGATAGACACTAACAGCCGTACTCATAGAGAAATTACACGCGTGTAACCTTAATATTTATTATATGTTACACGCGTGTAATTTCTCAATGAGTACGGCTGTAATGATATTAAGCTTTTTTGTTGCGTTCTTGTGTACTATCACTTGTTCAGAGGATACGAATCTGCAGTGAAACACCCTGTATGTTCTGGGAAACGTCAATCGCACTTAAAGTCGGACACACTCCTTATCCTTTGCTTTAAAGCACTCCGCACCGAGAGGTGCGAGCTAACCAGTAAAGTCCAGAGTTTTTCCTACACCGCTATAACTACCTGCCAATACGGTATCCCTTAAGCTAGCGCTCAGAGGGCCTTACACCAGGATAGACCTGTTATGGCTCTTAGTACTGGATTCAGATTTCATCCGCAACTATCCATAAAGTGGTGGGGGAGGCGAGATTAGTTTAGTAATGAAAAACAGTTATATACTAGTTATATAATGAATTCATTACATAACTGATTTATAAAATGATATTCAGATATTGGCATCCTTTATGGAGATGCCAAGCTCACTACAACGCTTGATATTGTTCCCAACTTTTTCACGATCCACATTTGATCTATTGCTCAAAAAACTATAATATGCTCGTAAGTACTAAAAATTAAAAATATGCTAAAAGGCATTGGCACCGACAATTCAAAATTTTGGCGTGGGCCAGCTATGGCAAAAAGCCTGAAATATTCATTATTTTCGTTAGAGGTTCGAGGCCTAGAGCACTCGGGAAATCGGCGTCACTGAACACAGGTGCCTAAAAAACGTTGTAGGTATTAAAAACTCATTCAAGAACGCTATTTATAGGACTCGTAGGCTTTTCTAGCCAGCACAGTGACGTCATAATGTCACCGTTTTTTCGGCAGTAACGACGGCAAATTGTCGTAAAACTGACATCATTATGTCACAGCCCAAAGACGTCAATATAAGAGACGTCATTAAAACGTCCTGTACTAGGACTAAGACAGGAATTATAAATAAATAATTGAATATGGAAAATAACATTTATTAAATACTACAGTCAAAACATCTCTATATTGTGACCACCTACTTAATATGACCAGTATTCCTTGGCCCCTACTAAAATAATATCGTTTCAATGAAACTTGTACGTATTGTGTTGTACGTCCAAAAGACGTCGTTTTGAAGACGTCTACGTACGTCCCATTATATGATGCTTTTTCCGGACTTGTTCGATAAAGTACATTTTGTTTTTTCTCCATCTACAGGCTGATTTTAAAAACCTCATGATATTTTACACGATTTCCAATTCCGATTTTGTAGGGTTTCTGATGCATCCTATAGCCGCCAACGGTGTCGGTCAGACGCAGTCATAACCCATACGCGACACCCTGCGCGTCCATCACTTCCAGAATGTGTAGAAATTAAATAAATCTTTTTTAAACAGAACTAGGAAATCATATGTTTTTTTTATAAATTTATACTAATGTTAAAAATATGAAACTGCTCTTAGATATTTTTTAGATCTTAGATTTCTTTACTGAAACACGTGTTTGGAGCCCCGTCCTGGTATGATTGATTGATTGATTCTCATTGAGAATCATGTTCCCCTTTTCATCGTGTAAGCTTTCTAGTGCTTTATTTAGTTTTATAAGAGAATCGATAATTTATTTATTTATTTATTTATTTGAAACAAACAGGATACATTTACTTATTACATGTTTCACAATTAAATATCAATTCTTCAAATTTAATAATATTAGACGCACACTTAACTAACACGTAGTATATACCTACATTAACAATTTGAAATTTTAACAGTTTTTTTTTTGTTGCATATAGCAAATATAAATAGAACGAAATAAACGAAAAACGAAAAATAAACGAAAATAAATAAAAATGATACTAAGGTATGAATAAGAAAGGTAGAGGGTTTTGATCTTATCGGTAGAAGTACGTTTTTGTGTATTTTAAACATTTTATAGGAAACACCAAATATCTCAAGTTGGTTATAGTGATTGTTATATAGACTGCATATTTTATATACTATAGGGGACTGTTGGTTGTAACTTAAAAACATTGGGGCCTGGGGGTCCAGGTCTAACCCCCTTATTCTGTAAGACTTCGTTGACGAGATAACCAACGTTAAAATATCGAATTTCGTTATAATATCGAAACTCGTTATTTTGGTATTCTGTAAGACAAATTCTTACGAAAATCGTTATCATGCAATCGATATTTTAACGAAAGCTTCTGAGGTATCGTTACGCGGGAACTGAATGGTATAATTTGTATGAATTTAAACAGGTTCAATTAGAAATGAAATTTTAAATTAAATTTCAGAAAAATGACTAGTTTATCCCAGCCAGCACACTGACGTTATAATGACGTTATTTTTAAGTCATTATTGGTCGGCGACGTCATATGACTAATAAATGATGTACATAAGACGTCATGTTATGGGACGTACGTAGACGTCTTCGAAACGACGTCTTTTAGACGTGCAATACAAACAGCACAACGTATTCCGTGTATTTGTTTTGCTCTTTAATTAGTAACGTTTCTACTTAATATTGAAGTTGTTGACGTACCTACATTTATAGTGAATGTGTAGGTGCAACTACTGCATAATAATTGTGTGGTTTGTCACAAAGGGTGAGTATTAATAATTACTTGTTCTGTCGCAATACTACATAACCTCTACAATTTTACCCGTTCGACGATTTTGTGAGATTACTATTGTTAATAAATTAATACTAATGCAATGGTTTCTTAGTACTTACTAATATTATTTTAGTATCATCAATTATTCTGCATATTGTTTTAGCAGCTTTTCAGTTAGTAAATGTTTACTTTTGTTTAATAATTATGATATGTTGAGTTAATAGAAGAGGTGTATATTCTGTTATTGAATGTTTACTTTTGTTTAATAATTATGTATGAAATATTATATAATAAATATTATTTCCAATATTCAACTATTTATTTATAATTCCTGTCCTAGTCCTAGTATAGAACGTTTTAATGGCGTTATTGAACAACGTCTTAATGACGTCGTTGAACTACGTTTTAATGACGTCTTATATTGACGTCCGTGGGCTGTGACATAATGCTGTCAGTTTTACGACAATTTGACGTCATTTTAATACGTCATTTGACATCGTTACTGCCAAAAAAACGGCGACATTACGACGTCAGTGTGCTGGCTGGGATGTATAAATAAAACTTTAATCGGTTTATCTGTAAAACCCATTATGCACTTTTCTCAGAAAAATACTTGTAATTTTCATTCAGTATCGTTGTATATGCAGTTTTCTATTTGCTAGAATATGTTTATTTTATATTTTTTCTTTAAACGTTTTTAAAATAGCTACCGACGAAGAAAAAGACAATTGAAATTTGAATAGGAATGATTTACAAATTACGTTCTTGCTTGCAAATTCTGTTTTTTTGTGCAAAGTTTAACAAATATAATTTAAAAAAGTTTTTCTGTTTACTTTTTGCAGTTCTTTCATCATAACACCGACAGATTCTTGTAACTTTCATTTGTGATTAGGTACCTTTAAGCATACGGGTTTCTATTGTATTTAGATTTTACCGTAAGCGTTTTTAAAATCCGATAAAGTAAGGATTAAAGGATTAAACATAAATTATTGCTTCTGATCTTTTTGTAAAAACTTGAAACGTACCTACTACCTAGGTAAATATTAAAAAAAAGTTTTAAATATATTTTGATTAGAAAACAATAATAACAATCACAATATTAATAACAATAACAACAATTAAAAAACAATACAAATTGAATAAACTACACAAATACAAGAACGAAAGCCAACGTAAATTTGAAACCTGGCGCGCAAACAACGTGTAGTAAACAGGAACATAACCTATAATAAATAACATGATCATAATCACAAACCGATAAACGTACTACATGAGCCAAAAACATAAATCATTCGTTATACTTGAGTGGACCGCAACGAAGCAGGTTACAGAATAACAAAATAACGAATTTCGTTTGGAAGTGCACTTCTTATCGAAATTCGATATACCACGAGATCATTTGAATTTATAATTAAAGTTGGCTGTGATTTTTAAATTAGATTGGCAACACTAACTGTTCACTTCACAGTTTGATTTGAATTGTCAAAGTGACGCTCCAAAATGTTTAATCTAGAACATAAAATTGCATAACCTCTAATTTACACAGCGAGTCAATTGGCAGGATCGCCAAACGTATAAAAAAATTCCCGCCTACTTTAATTTTAAATTTAAATGATCTCACGGTATAACGTTCGGTATATATCGAAAGTTACAGAATAAGGGGGTATAAGACTGTAATATGATATATGTAATCTAAACAACGATAGCAAATAACTGTTATCTATAATGTTGTTATATATTTTATAAAGAAATGAAACTTGTTTAAAATCACGTCTCTTATTCAAGCGAACGACTGAAAAATCTTTACGTATGCGCTCGTACGACTCAAAATTGGGATTGCATTTGTATTTTTTGTAATATAGAAATTTTAAAAATTTGTTTTGTACCCCCAGTAGCATAGAAGCTTATGTCAAACTTGCATTAGGATTGATATACACTTATAAGCGTGTATCAATCCAAACGCAAGCTTGACATAAGCATGAATGCTATCTGGGACTGTTTCGATTTGATTAATATATTTTTTCTGATTTGTACGTACATATGTATTAAATAGTGTATGAGCTACTTTATAATTTGGCATATCTGCAGTGTTTCTCTTAATGAAGCCAAGAGTTTTATATGCAGAATTTATAATTCTGTATATATGTCTATTAAATTTTAGTCGATAATAGTCGAAATTGGAATTTTGTGTAGCTTAGAAGATATTTGAGGTAGAAAGTTTTTAATAGAACGCACAGTACGTCTTTAGCAGTGTCAAAAAATTCAAAAAAACTCATCTTCAAACTATGTACTTCTGTTCATTTAATATTTAATAATTATGTCTTTTAAGTAATTGCGCTTTTTAACTTTTTAAGTGCCTATTTAAATAAAAAAAAATAAATGTCTAAATAATAAAAAGTGAACTAATTTAAATGAAAATATCCCTCTCTTATAATTCAATTTAAATCTATTTAATCACATGATCATCCCTACCACATCTTGGCTTTATGCCCCAATCCCCTCAAATCGTGCATCCATTTTAAAAACACTCCGTGTTTCGACATCGTCTGTGTTGGACGTGAACGAGTTGGTCAAGGTTTTTTTGCCGGCAAACTTCTACTTTTTGGTAAGTTTTCTAAAATTTCGAATAATATAACAATGATCAGGTGTTTCTTATTTCAATATTTCCAATATTATAAGAATTTATCATTGTAAAACACGCTTTTAAATTAACTGAATGAAAATAGCCGGCAAGTATATAGTAGTGGGCGGTGTTTGAAACAAAAATTTTATAAACACCTGCAACTAATTTGGTTAGAATATTTTATTTATTCAATGAATAGAAAAATGAAATACCTAATACGTTTTTTAATTATTCTAGAGAATTTTACGTTTCATAACGGGATATTTTTTTATATATTTTTCTATCGTTATTGTAATAATAATAATAAACATCAAGAGGAAAATGATGTAATATGAAACATGACCAGGAAATAATTTTTATTTATTGTAATAGGACAACGAACTTATCTCTAATTTCTAACAATATTCTCCAAACCTATCTATATAGAATCAATTGTTAAATTCTCGAAAAGTAATCTCGTTTATTTTTTAAAATATTCGATTATTTTATAAAACAATATTAAAAAATATTGAAGTTGGCTTATTCTTTTGCATTTGCGTCTTGTTTGTTTTTTATTTGTGGGAGGCAACTTCAGAAGAAGCGAGAATGAAATGAAAGGGGATTATAGAAAAAAGGGAGTTAGAAAAAGATAACATTATTTAACAAATTGTTTAGGAAGTGCATCGAGCAGAGAGACCTTGCCTCGATTGGTTAAATAATTTAAAATGTTTATATACATATCTATTTCATCTCGTTGTCAATTATTTTCATAATAATTTTATATTTTATTTAATTTGTTCCTATTTTCATCTCATTAAAAAAAAGCTCTAGGTTATGCTCACTATGAAAAAAAATTAAATTTTATCATAACACTTGATATCAGTAACGTGTACAAACAAAATGTTTTTAATAAATCTCAAAAACTAACATTACTGATAAAAAAGAAGTAAACAAATAATGATTTGGCAAAATTTGAGTGTACCACACTTTATTATTAGTCAAATACTTATTATTAATAGATAAATATAAACGATATAATAATAATCTCTAAATATGATTCTTTCCATTAGCTAACATAACATTGCTTATGTAATTAAATTGTAAACTATTCAAAGCAAAAACAAGATGAATAAATAAGAAAATCATTTAAACAAGCCCAAAAACGAAAAGTAACAATAGTAAAAGTCATCATTACCAACTCATAATGTAAACATATAACAGTTTATATGACTCACATAATTGATATTCAACAAAATGAACCTTGAATTTAATATGTGGGACAATTCTGCTATAATAGAATACCATCCTTTGAGATTGATACACTATATACCATGTTATAATACACTTTATTACCCAGTGGTGGTGCATTTCAGCACAAAATTTCTAAATGTTTTTTATTTGGAGAACCCGGAAACAAGTGAATTTTAATATTTAGAAAGATGTAAATTTGTGTGTAAAAATTTGTTTTTGCGCTATATGACACCATTAATTTTTTTAAAGACAACCCCAGTTTATTTTCTTAAATTTCCATTCAATCACCCCATGCGAACAGGGAACATATCCTCAAGAAACTGCTGGACTTCTGAGTAAAATGAGGAGCTCCATCATGTTGAATCCAAATGCTTTGACGACCATCTTCATTGTTTTAATAAAGAATTGCTAGAGCTGAAACTAGCTAAAAATACAGAAAATTTAGAGCGAAAGTCAAATATTCTTTAAAAAAGTAAGATCGTGAAGACGTCTCATTATTCCTGCTCATACATTTACTTTTTCTTGATGCTGGCTGTGGGATTTTACTTTGATTTTTAAAAACTTTGGCACTTACAAATGTGTCAAAGTGTGCACAGGCAATAAATACACTTAAATATTCGTTATTTTTATCTCGTCTCATCATCTATTTTATGTAAACCACTCAAAGGATGCAGCCAATACCAATCCAGCAATTGGATGGAATCCGATGTCACTTTTATTATCATTTACAACCGATATTATTGACAATTTTCTGCAGCGCTTAAATCGCTTTAATAGTGTTGGACACACCCAATACTTTTTTTTATTAATTTGTGTAGTTTCTCAAAAAAATTGTTATGTGAGGAACTAATTTCTTAAATCGCTATTTAGCTGGTGAGCAGAAATATATCAAAGCCTAGGAAAAGTTTTCACCAGCAAAAACCACCACTCCTTCCTACTGAAAAATCAGTGTAAAGATGAAAACTCTCTAAAAATGAATCTGTTTTCACTTGGAAGCTGTCTTTGATCATGGCAGAATGATTTTTGCTAGGGACACTGGTACGACTCGTGCTGCACAAGCTACTGGAACACGAGATGAAATGATTCCCAGCATAAAGTTTTCACTCCTGAGGACAGAAACGTTGTCTCTATTAATCCCTAAAATGAAAAATGCCTAAGAATTGCTCAGTCTGGGATAGCAGATTACCCTTAAAAATCATTTCATGCATTGGTTGCTAAGAAAAGGACATGGCACTATTTAAACCTCGGAAGACAAAGTGTTTGTTACTTACGTAGTGGCTGGAGTGGGGTACATTATGTACCCCAACATAATTTCTCACAAGTTTTATCTTTTTGAAAGAATAATTTCATAATACCGGGTGGGGCAATAGTGTGGGGATGTCTGATAGCTCCTAAACGGTAACAGCTAGAAAAATAGTTCTAATACGGATGTAAACAGTGGATAGAAGCGCATCTAAAGAAATTATTTTCAAATATACAGGCTGTTGCAGAAAAGTTTGGCACGCTTAAGGTAATTTTTTTTAAATAGAATGCCCCAAATATTTTTGCATATTTAACACCTCTCTTGGCAGGTTTATTCATATCTAAAATTTTAGCGCCATCTAATGACCGGTTTAGAAGTTATAAATTCTTTTTTCAAAAAAAATTAGTTTTACATTATCCCACTTAACAGTTTATCACTTTCTCGGTCGCAACTGTGAAGACACCCTTTTCAAATGGAACACCCTGTATATTTTGTACCTTTGTGATGCAGAATTAAACAACGAACATTTTTTGTATGTACGTCCCTATAGCTATCTGTAACCACTTTTGATTTATTGAGAAAAAACTGCAAGAAGTAGACAATTAAAAAATAGTTATTTAAAAAATCAAGGTTTTTCAAATAAAACAAAAGAAAAAAACTATAACAAATGCTCCATATGTTGCCCATTTGCATGGACACACATTTCGATGCGCCTTTGGAACGATTTTTGTACGTTTTTTAACATTGCCGGCGTGATACTTCTAAAAGCATGTATTATTCTATTCTTCATAGTTTGGATTGTGGTTGGTGTCTCTGTATAAACAATTTCTTTCACATATCCGCATAAAAAGAAATCCATTTTTGTAAGATCAGGAGATCTCGCAGGCCATTTAGTGGGTCCATTCCTTCCAATCCATTGATGTGGGTAGATGTTATTTAGGTGGTCTCTTACTGCATGTAAATAATGGCGGTGGAGCACCGTCTTACTGAAGCCACAGCCCATTTCCGATCCTTTGAGGAAGGTTCGCCAATAATTGTGGCAGATAGTTCTTCAAAAAATGAAGAGAAATAGCTCCAGTTAATGTATCATCAAAAAAATGTGGCCCTATTACATGTTCTCCAATAATTCACCCCCATACGTTTATGGACCATCTGTGCTGGTTATCAAGTTGTCTGAAAAAGTGGGGATTTTCTGTAGCATAATAATGGAAAATGTGCCTATATTAACAAATCCATTTTTATGAAACGTTGCCTCATCAGTGAACAAAACATTGTTGAAGAATGTAGCATCGTCTTGCATTTTACCTATGGCCCAATTACAAAACTGTAAACGTTTTACAAAATCGTCATCAGTTAATTCCTGGTGCATTTGAATGTGATATGCATGAAACTTATTTTTCTTTAAGATTCGACCAACAGAACGTCTACTTATTCCTACAGATGAACTCACTTCTCTCTGACTAACATGGGGATTCTCAATCGTTGCCTGCACAATAGATAACTCATTTTCTTCATTCACAACATTGTTAATTCGTTCACTTTTTTCATACTGTACATTGCCGGTCCTCACAAATGTATCGAGTAGGTTTTGAAAGCTGTGAACTTTAGGGAGCTTCCGTTCAGGATACCGTTGGTGGTAAATTCTGCGGGCAAGCAAACAATTTCTTTCCGACTCTCCCAAAACAAAAGTCATGTCTACAAGTTCTTCATTACTAAAATTCATTTTGAAAAACTAAAACACCTACTAGAACTAAACACTGATGGTCGATAACTGCGAGAAATGTACATTTTGCATACATGCACAACAATTGCTAGATGCTTTAATGTTTTGTTGAACAAAAACAACCAACACACTTGACAACTAAATAAATAAATAATTGTTTTTAATTGTGTACTTCTTGCAGTTTTTTCTCAATAAATCAAAAGTGGTTACAGATAGCTATAGGGACGTACCTACAAAAAATGTTCGTTATTTAATTTTTCATCACAAAGGTACAAAATATATAGGGTGTTCCATTTGAAAAAGTTGTGAATTTTAGCTTTGAAGTTCTCTAAATTTAAAAATTAATTTTGAACACCCTGTACATGGTGGGTCCATTTTCTTTTAAAGAAGAGCACCCTACAAGCCCCTGCAACAAAATACCTACTTAAATTCGTCTTCACAGTTGCGGCCGTGAAAGCGGTAAACTGTTAAGTGGGATAATGTAAAACTCAATTTTTTTGACAAAAAATTTATAACTTCTACACCGGTCATTAGATGGCGCTAGAGTTTTAGATATGAATAAACCTCCCAAGAGAGGTGTTAAATATGCAAAAATATTTGGGGTATTCTATTAAAAAAAAAATACCTTAAACGTGCCACACTTTTCTGCAACATCCTGTATATTTGAAAATAATTTCTCTAGATGCGCCTCTATCCACTGTTTACATCCGTATTAGAACGATTTTTCTAGCTGTTACCGTTTAGGAGCTATGGGAAAAATTTACAGGGGGCAAATTACACTAAATAGTGCCATTTTCCTCCCCAAATCGTACCACCTTAAATAACAAATTTATTTTATTTATTTGGGGAACTATCATCATTCTGTATACATTTCCTTTATGAAATATCTTTGCAAAAAATCAATAATCGTTATTTTAAATGTTTTTTTTGCAATCATATCAATGACGCATGCACACGCCTATTGTGTACACTGTAAACATCAAAGCATTTAGCAATTAAATTCAACTAAGCTGATTACTTAAAGGTGTGTGTATGTGTGTGTTGGTTGTACTAGAATTCGATAGGTTTATTGTTTTCTTATCGGTGTGTTAATATAATTTATATTTAATCACAAAAACCAAATGGTAAATAATAATCAATGAATGGTAGTTATTTTTATTACTTTTGCAATAATGCCTCAAGGTCTTTTTACTTCTATATCAGCAATTGGGTAACTGTGCTCGTAATGGCCACTCAAGAGAAAATTAAATTTTGATTTTTGATTCTAATGTTTGGATTAAGATTAACATTATTGTAAACTGAATTTATTTCTATACTGAAAAATAATACAGCGTGTTGCAAATTAGACGGCATCATCCTTATATCTTTATTTTTTTATTGAATTTGAACCAAACTGCTCTACTTATGACCAAAAAACTATTCATCCCCTTCAACTGTAAATCCACTTGCGATTCCAAAATAAATAGAAAAAAAATCATATTAAGCATTTTTTTATTGGAAGATCTTATACTAAAGAACGTCGTTTAGAATTGCCCAAAAAGCATAAATCCGAAATTTCATTAAAAACAAAAAAATAATTAATAAATCATCTGTCAAATTGTGTTTCTCAAGTTGTGTGCAATTAAAAAGTTGCTTTTGAATAACAAAATCCATGGCCAACTTTACTGGATTTACTGGACAAAAATTTTGGATTTAAAACGTTTTGGGCAATTCTAAACAACTTTTGTTAGTAAGGTTTTCCAATAAAAAAAAGCCTAATATGATTTCTGGATTTTTTTCTGTTTATTTTGGTATCGCAAGTGACTTTGCAATTTGAAGATGGTAAATGGATTTTGGTCACAAGTAGAGCATAATGTGTTTTATCTTTGTGGAAAGTTTGCTTCAGATTCGATAACAAATAAAAAAGACATAAGGGTGCTGCCGCATAATTTGCGACACACTGCATAACCAAATCAAATACAAAAAGTCTGTCACGGGACCTTTTTTCATCAAACAATTCGAAATAAGAATACTAATTATTTATTAATTACATGCTACACAAATTCGGAATAAGTTTCCAATTTCTTCTTGTTGTGTACGAGCCCTAACAACTAAATATTTGAACAGTTGCAAGTTACACCATTTTCACACAATAACCGTTAACTTTTGTAAAAAACAAGATCTACAGAAAACTTTTCCAATATTCAACAAAAATCACTGACAACTAAATATTCGGAAATAATAAGAACTAACATCTCCCTTTAGGCTCTAATCACTGCTTGAAGTTTGGTTGGCATATTTCTACCTTGGGAATTACAACATCCTGAAGTGAATGATGACCCAATTCCCGATAACTTAGCTTTCAACGCAGGAATTGTGGTTTGAGGACTCTTTCTCGGGCTTTGCTTGATCATATCTACAAGGTTTCAATGGCATTAGGATCTAAAACTCTGAAATTATGGTTTTCAACCTTTAGGTCATATTTGCTGTGTGGCAAGATGCACCATCCCGTTGCTTCAAGCTTGATAACGTTGGTGTTAAGAATTTGCTGATACTTTTCAGCGTTAACTGTACTGTCTATGAACTAAAATATTCCTAATCCTCTAGATATATACAACCCCAAATAATTATGTCTTGTGGAAACTTAACGTTTTAAGCAGTTTTGTTCCAGTTTCAGCATGGTGAAACTGGAAGTATTGAAGTTGTTGGAAAAATTGCTCATTGTCTAAGATTAGTGTCGATGATCGACGTCTAAGAATGTTGGCGGAAATTTGTAAAAGTTCTTGCTATGATACTTTTAAGAGAGATTACGGTACTTTAGAATGAAGCGACAAATTTGGGACTTTCACGGGAATGCTGTAAGGAGTTGATACACAAATCTGTCCTTAGATTTTTATAAGGTAGTTAGTTATCTTTAAACTTTGATGCATTGAGTGTTCCATAACTATCTTTGTAACACAAACGTTTTTTGTATTCGGTCAAAAGAGTGGCATGGGTTAAATCTAAGTTATCCTGGACAGAAAATGACTGGAATAAGGTTCAGAAGAGTTCAGCGACTAGTCAAAGTCTTGTTGTGTTTTCCTTGGGTTAACTCTTGCAAAAGAGCTATCAGAGCTAAATATGAATCATTGCTTAAAACACACCGTTAAGTTTCCTCAAGGTGTAATGATTTAGAGCTATACGTCAGCTGGAGGATTAGGAAGATTTGAGTTTATAGACGGCACAGTTAAAGTTGAAAAGTGTCAGCAAATTCTTAACGCTAACTTGTTACCAATTGTTAAAACCTTCTATCTTGACTGTGGTTTCATCATTCAACAAGCTGGTGCTTCTTGTCATACATCAAAATCGACCAAAAGATTGTTTGAAAATCATAATTTCAGCATTTTAGAATGGTCCTCAAGCAGACCAGATCTTAGTGTTATTAAAACCCATGGCAGAAGATGAAGCAACACCTGAGAAACAGACTTCAAAAAACAATTCCTGCGATGAATTTGAAATTATCGGAAATTGAGGCAACATTCAGAATATTGTAATCTCCAAGTTAGTGTATGTCAGCCAAATTCAAGTGGAGAATATACCAAAGGGAGATGTTACTTCTCATTAAAATGTGTTTATAAAATGCTGTTTTTTAGAAAAGTTAATGGTTATTGTTTGAAAATGGTGTATTTTGGAATACTAGTTGGAAAAATAAACATAGAATTAAAAAAAGCGTTGACATTGACCTATTTTTATTTCAAAATTACAACTTTCTGAATAATTAGTTGTTAGGGCGCTCGTATACATTGATTTTGAAAGTGATAGTTTTGTTGTCCAAGTTTGTATCGGTCCCATTAGGACATTTTACTGAAGTGAGTCGTTCTTGCAAAATTGTGAATTTTGGATGATTAAAATAAAAGAATATAAAAGCTGGCTCTTTGGTTTGTCTTTCATTTTACGGGTGTAGTATAGTATCACAAATAGGATTTTAACAAGGGCTGAGCTAAAAATTGATTTTTGATTTTTCCTAAAAAACAGCACGGTTTGTTATTAACGGAGGTGAGAGTAACGTTAATGAGGTTTTATTTCAAAACTCCCATGCTTACTAACATAAGCCCCTGCAGCCAACTATAGCTGTAGTCAGGCAAAAAACTGTAATTATACATGAAATAATAATGCAATGAACCATTAGATAATTTTAATACTTACCTCTGTATTTTTATTAACAGTAGTGAAAATTGATGCTTAGCAGTATCATATGTTAGTCAACTATGATTATGATTTTGCTCTTATTAACCACTAAGAACCTCAATATTATTGAGATTGCAAACCAACTGTTGATTTGTCAAAAACCTGGACCAATAACACAATTCTGACGCCAACTGTAGTACAGCAAATTAACCGATAACGCTATTAACGGAGGTGAGTCAGGAAGTGAGGACATAAGAAAATGTAAATAAAATGAATATATGACGATTTATTTTTGCATTGAATTGCATAGCGTGATCTTACCATCCAAAACTAATAGAAAATAATCGTTTCGTAAACATTTTACTGAAATCACGTATTTTATTTCCAAACTGAATGAGACAATTGAAGTCGGGGACAATTAACAAACGTGAGATCTCATATACTGTTAATCGCAAAAACAAATAATAATAATAATGAATAATGAATTAAAGAAAAAAATAGAACATGATTGGTTACTTATTGGTTATTATTGGTTACTCCATATGGGAATTTCTTTTAATATTCTGCTCGGAAAAAACTGTGGGACAATCACTTCTGCTTCTAAAAATACTTGCAATACGCCATGTCAAAGTTGACAGGTGACATTAGGTATCTGTCAAATTCGCCATTGTTTTTTACAATCGGCGAGAAATGACCTTATTTGTTAAAATATAGAAAAACTTTATAAGGGAAAAATGTTTCTAATGATATTTAACATTCATATACCGAGTTTGAACGAGATATTCCGACATAAGGAAAATTTTGGTTTTTTCGGTATATAAACGTAACATGTCATTATCGACATTTTTTCCGTATTTTAACAAATAAGGTCATTTTTCGCCGATTTTAAAAAACAATGCCGAATTCGACAGATACCTAATGACACCTGTCAACTTTGACATGGCGTATTTCAAGTAAGTATTTTTAGAAGCAGAAGTGATTGTCCCACAGTTTTTTCCGAGCAGAATATTAAAAGAAATTCCCATATGGAGCCAACTTTCTGGCAGACACTGTATATGTAAGTAACCAATCATGTTCTATTTTTTTCTTTAATTCATTATTCATTATTATTATTATTTGTTTTTGCGATTAACAGTATATGAGATCTCACGTTTGTTAATTGTCCCCGACTTCAATTGTCTCATTCAGTATCGAACCAGCCATGACACCTGTCAACTTTGACATGGCGTATTGCAAGTATTTTTGGAAGCAGAAGTGATTGCCCCACAAAGTTCTTTTCCAAGCAGAATATATAACTTTATGGCAGACACTGTATAATCCAGATTTAGCGATGAAGTTGTTTATTGAAAGAATTTCTTTCCTATACAGGGTGATTCAGAAATAAAGGTAATCCTTTAAAATGTAGTTAGAGCGGAAGCAGTAGAGCTAATTTACCTTAACAAGTATAGATCAAAAACGAAGTTTTTCAGAAAATTTATTTTAAAGTTTTATTGAATTTTGGATCCGGTCCTAACGTTGGATACTTTTGGACCCAAAATTCATTAAACTTTCTGGAAAACTATTCGTTTTTCACCTATACTTGTCAAGGTAAATTAGCTCTACTGCCTCCCCTCTACCTACCATTTAAAGGATTACATTTATTTCTGAATCATCCTATACTATAAGCAAATTATAGCACAGGGACAACAAATAGCACCATTTCATAAGAATCATTAAAGTACACTATTTATCTCAGAAACGTACAGACTGCAGATTTGTGTATACTGAAGAAACAAGTTGAAGAATGAAACTTTCTACACCTACCAGTATTCCTTTACTAACCAGGCAGACAAACAATTCAATATGCCATATCGCACATGTTCGAGAAAAGTGACACAAGTCAAAAAGCTACAATTTTTAGGAGGAGCAAAAGAAGATTACTGTTTTGTTAAAATTAATTTGCACAATAAATTATTAAAGCAAATAGAACGTGTTTATTAGTATAGATGTATTTGTGTCATTTTTCTAGAAGGAAGTATGGACCTTTTACTATTATTTTACATATATTTCTCGAAAATTACATTTTCGGACTTGTGTCACTTTTCTCGAACATGTGCGATATGCCTCTGATAAAATTAGTGAATAAGATTTTATCAAAGAGCTAGCAGAATGTGTGATAATTGCGGTTCGTCGTCACAAAAAAAGGTGTTAAAACAATAAACATCTTAGAATTACATACAAGTTGTTATTTTTTATTCTGATGTGCTTACCATCTGCTAAAAAAAAACTTTTTTCTCACCTTTCTGTGCACCAGTAACCTACCAGTAAACCCAAGATGGCTCCTGCATACAAACTTACCTATTTCCCTGTAAAGGCTCTTGGAGAACCCCTTCGTTTCCTTATGAGCTATGGTGGAATTGAGTTTGAAGATTTCCGTTTTGATAGTGAAGACTGGCCCAATATAAAACCAAGTATGTTTCCTTTGATGAATTAGAAATTTCTTCAAAAATAATATTTGGAAATTTTAGATATGCCATTTGGGCAAGCACCCGTTTTGGAAGTAAATGGAAAATTAGCCCACCAAAGCATTGCAATTGCTCGTTATTTGGCCAAGCAAGTCAAACTTGTTGGAAAAGATGATTGGGAGGACTTGGAAATTGATGCTATTATTGATACAATCAATGACCTTCGTGGAAGTAAGTTTAATTGATTATTTGTACGTTGTAATTTGCAGTTAATTATTCATTTATAGAGATTGCTCAATACCACTATGAACAAGATGCAGCTATTAAGGAATCTCGTAAAGAACCTCTCATCAAAGAAACGCTACCATATTACCTTGAACGTCTAGATGCAATTGCTAAGAAGAACGATGGACATCTCGCAGTTGGCAAGGTTTGTGATACTAAAAATGCAGTTGGCAATTTTTTGTATATACCATTTGCACACGAAAAGAGTAACTGTTAGGTTCTTTTGATTTGTAATGATTTTAAGCTTTTAAAACTAGCTATTTGAAACTTTTCGTAATTTTCTTGAAGTTGGCATTAACATGGTGTTGTTTAAAGATTTGAAAAACAAATGCTAATCAAATGTCAAACATTTATTCATATTTTATACACGTTAAAAACGAAATGAATCATAAAAAATAAATCATCCTAAATTTGATGTTTGTTGATATTGACATGTAGAACATAAAAGATTTGAATGAATTTCAATAAGCTTTCATTTTAACATTAGACAAAGCTTTGACAGACATCAACATAACCTAGTTGTAAAGTAGGAGCATGATTCACACTACAACAATTTTGCAATTGTTACACAAGTTCCTATAGTACTCTTAGACTAGAAAAGTCACTAATTGTGGTTGTTTTAGCTACTCTACGTAGGTGCGAATAGATAATATACACTTCTATGATAATTAAAATCTAAATAATCAAGTACTGAAGAAAATTTAGAAATTCTTTTTGTTACAGTTGACATGGGCTGACATGGTCTTTGTTGCCATGCTTGACTATCTCAATGTCATGTCTGGTCAGGATATAATTGCAAACTATCCAAACTTGCAATTAGTTAAGAAGAATGTCGAAACTTTACCTGCTATTAAGAGCTGGCTCGATAAGCGTCCACAAAGTAAATTTTAAAAATATATTATTGATTGAATTGGTGAATATTTGGTGAGTGGATGGATGTGCCTTTTTTCAACCAAAAATATATTTTAGTTTTTTATTTTTCCAAAGCAGTATATGTATATGATGTAAAAAGTATATAAATAAAATGTATCTTTAATAATGATTTTTTTATTAATTAATTCTTTTCGTTTATTTTTATGATTTAATATTGTTATCTAGAAACTATGTATTTATAGTTCTTGAAAGGTACTTTTTGCATGTGCACCCAAAATCCCAGCCAGTACACTGACGTCATAATGTCGGTGTTTCTTCGGTAGTAACGACGTCAAATGACGTATTAAAATGACGTCAAATTGTCGTAAAACTGACAGCATTATGTCACAGCTCAGACGTCAATATAAGGCGTCATTAAAACGTAGTTTAACGACGCCATTAAAACGTCCTATACTAGGACTAGGACAGGAATTATATAAATAGATAGTTGAATATTGGAAATAATATTTTATATACTATTTCATACATAATTATTAAACAAAAGTAAACATTCAATAAGAGAACATATACATCTCTTCTATTAACTCAACATCTTATAATTATTAAACAAAAGTAAACATTTACTAACTGAAAAACTGCTAAAACAATATGCAGAATAATTGATGATACTAAAATAATATTAAGTACTAAGAAACCATTCAATTACTATTAATTTATTAACAATAGTAATCTCACAAAATCGTTGAACAGGTAAAATTGTATAGGTTATGTAGTATTGCGACAGAACAAGTAATTATTAATACTCGCCCTTTGTGACAAACCACACAATTATTATGCAGTAGTTGCACCTACACATACTCTATAAATGTAGGTACGTTAACAACTTTAATAATAAGTAGAAACGTTACTAATTAAAGAGCAAAACAAATACACGAAAGACGTTGCAGTTTGTATTGTGACATGTGGTCACGTGCAGTTCAGTAAAAAAAAATAAAGTAAAACAGTGTTGCTAGATTTGTCTCTTGCACATCAGTGGACCTGACAATACAAAAATAGTGTAATTGAATATAGAAAACAGTAAAATAATGTATTCTATTTACATTCTGCAAATGTAAAAATAAAAAATATTTTATGGAATATATCACTTTTTGGTTACCTAGATAGATCATAATTAATAATATTAGAAGTCTAAAAACGACCTTATTGTATATCTAAAAGACGTCGTTTTGAAGACATCCACGTACTGCTATGATATATTATTGTTTAATAAGCATCACATTCGTGCGGCAATAAAGTTTTATCGTGATAAGCGCTGTACTAGTATACACTTTACAACACTTGATCATAAATTTATTTAAATTTAAAGACCACTATCACTTATGTTTAATAGTAGTAAAGCAAACTGAAAAGTTATACGAAAACAAACACCACTTACCTTTGTGATGAAAAGAAAATTTGCTCCGGCTATGATTTTAAAATGCAAAGACAAGCTCAGGAAAATTGCATGAGAAAATTTCAGGCGGGTCGCTCTTTGACAAAATAATAAAATATTGTTCAACTTCTGCCTGTTAAATTCTGTTAATGGACACAAAACAAAAAAAATACACAAATAAATCTCCTTTTGAACATTTAAAATATTATTTTATTAATAAACAAAAAAAAATGAAAACTGAAAGTTTATAAAAGAGAAACGAAAACAAAAAAATTCTTATTACATAAAATGGATTCAATTAATTATTTGTGCCAATTGGATTTAACAAAATAAGAATCAAGAGACAGTCTAATTCTATTTGTCCTGCTCAATTTTTATTTGATCAATCCCACGATCTTAAATTATAATTGAAGGAAGAAATGAAACAAAAAAAATAAAGTTGAAGTTTGAAAATAATTTTTTTAAATTCAAAAATTTTGCGCCACTTTTGGAAATTTTTGGACACTATATTATTTGGCAGTTCCCTGTAATAGTCAGTAAACTTACCTGCTTGTTGCGTTGGTGAACACGCATCTCCATATAATTGTTCTTATGGATCTTCTTTTGTAATTTATTACAACTATTAAATATTGAACAATTTACCTCCAATACATGAGTACATAAATCAATTGTCTATTTCCCAAAAATTCTTATTACATCCAGTTTTAATTTCCTTCCATCCAGAAATAAAGTTACAATACGTTTTCCAAAAAATTTTCTTATAAATAAATAGTCCAAAAACCAAATTAACACTTCCACTTTCCTTTTTATTTAAATCACTTTAATTGTTCATTGTTATTATCATTACTAAACACTTAAAAAAAATTAAATTTGGATGACATTTGTCATAACCTCACTTTTTTGACATTTCATTGACGTAAAATCTGTCACACATAACCTCAAAATTTTATTATTGCGTGATTTGACATGGCTTCTTCTTTATATGAAAATCAACAAGCCAGTAACCAGATTTTCGATCTGCTTTTATATTTTTTTCAAAAACAAATGACAAATGTCATTTTTCCACTAACAAAATTTCCACTAACAAGATCTATATAACCAAAATATGGTTAAAAAATTAAATTAAATGTTTAAACAAATTACATAATATGAAAGAGGATAATTTCCCTATATTTTGGTATATTGCATGTCTAACAAAAAGCAAATTTAACTCCAGGATTCAATGGCAACCATCTTGAATTTCCTGACGAACATGGTTTTTGCAATATTAAGATAATAACATTTTCACACCTTATTACTTCCTTTTTTAATTATTAAATGATTCCTAATACCCTATCACACAATATTTAGATCAATTTTGGCACCAAAACTTTAAGTATGAGGGTTGCGCTGAAAATTGTTAGTTATAAAAAGACTTGCATTTTTAAAAAAAAACTTTATTATTTTTCAAAATAATCTCCATTCAGACTAATACACTTGTGCATTCTTTGAAACCACTTTTTAAAACATTCGGAAAATTCATTTTCTGAAAGGTCCTCAAAAATTCTTTGAAATTCTGTAACTGCTGCATCTGCGCTGGAAAATGTTTTACCTCGCATCATTTTTTTAACAGTTGGAACAAAAAAAAGTCGCAAGGCGCCAGATCTGGGCCATATGGAGGATGAGTTACCAATTGAACTCCCGTATCTTTCAAAAAATCCAATGTTCTGGCAGCAGTGTGGGAGGATGCGTTGTCATGATGGACTAAGATGTTACGCAAACCGTTCCTTTGGCGACCTGTCAGTAATTTTGCAAACATCTGTGGTAAAGCCCCTTTGCAGTACCATTCAGAATTAACAGTTCTGCGATCTTCAAGTGGAATAACAGCAACAGGACCACTTCGGCGGAAAAAAACGGCAATCATTTTCTTATTGACACTTCTGCCACGAATTACTTTTGTGGGCAAGTCTTCATCTTCGAATACCCAAGATTCGTCATCAGTTACAATGTATGCCACTTGCTTGGAAGCTCCTCCGTCAAATTTTTACAACATAAATTTACACCAATCTACTCGAGCCTGTTTTTGACTTTCTGAGAGCAAATGCGGTATCCAACGGCTTGCTAGTTTTCTTACACCCAGATGTTTATGCAAAATGGAATTCACCGCCGAGGATCCAATCTTCAATCATCCTCCTGAATCTTCCTATAAGTAATATTTCGATTGGACTGAATCAAGCTTGCCATACGATCAACATTTTCTGAACAGGCAGCTTCCGCAGGTCTTCCAGGTCTTGCTTCGTCTTCTAGCAGCTCTCTCCCTCGTCGAAATTCGCGGAATCAATGACTAACAGCAGATAATGAAGGGGCAGCATCGCCAAAAGCTGCTATCAAATTTTCATGGCTTTGCTGGTATCCTAACTGTCTTTTATCGTCGTAGAAAATCATAGCTCTAAAGGCAGTTCGCGGAATGCTCGTCTTAACTGAATTAAAAATGCACAACTACTTATCTTACAAAATTAACTACGTTTCACAAGGAAATCGGAACGTTTGACAATTGTGGGGAACGAATGTCAACTCCTTTTAAGATCTACTTCTTATTATTATCAAGTGATGTAGAGTGTAACCTTTACTTATTAAGTAACAAATTAATTTATTCAATTCAGATTTGTTCCAGTTAAGTCCAAACTCCTAAATATATAGGCAACCCAAATGACATATTCAATTATGAGTGCTGGAATCACAGCAGTACGTCCCATACCATGACTTCTTACGGACATCATTTATTAGTCATATGACGTCGTTGACTAATAATCCCTTAAAAATAACGGCATTATAAAGTCAGTGTGCTGGCTGGGATACAAAATTCCAATTTTCAACTCCAGCTGGGAGGAATTCATTCATATTTATGCAATCTGGTGTTTACTAAGTTACTGATTACTTCTAGCACTAATGTTATATTTGTTTTTTTTAAATTCAACAAAAGAACATTTGACCTTTTGAATGGATGGAATTAAAAGTTTAGTCAATTGACAATAAAATCTGTATTTATATCAGTAGCGGTGGGTGCATACGTCAAACCCGGGGCACTCGCAGTGCAACACATGATCATATACTGCTTTAATGTGTGTGTGTAGCATGATAGCGATATACCAGTTTGTCGTGTGCCCCGAGTTTGACGTATGCACCCACCGCCACTGATTTATATTAAACATTAAAAAATGACAAAACAGCTATAATATTCAAATTTAAAAAATAAAATTTTTGACCCATTGTAGACCACTTGTGGGGTACAATGGATCACCACATGTTCCACTATGGGTAACATACAATGAAGTAAAAAATGATTTGAAAGTTCAAAAATGATAAGTTTTATTCTAACATATAAACATACTGATAATCGAAATAGTAAATGATTGTGGCTTCGAGTCCCACTTGGGGCGGTGGGATTTTTCTAATTGGAGAATGAAACTTCCTACACCTACCAGTATTCCTTTGCTAACCAGGCAGACAATCAATTCAATACGCCGTATACCTCTGATAAAATTAGTAAATATTGTAAATGTTACTTTAAGAGAAATTTGTGAGGGTTATTTCAGATGTCGCCAAAGAAAATTGGTTCATACATAATAAATCTGTGTTTTTGACTTTTTCAATTCATCTGCTCTTTTAAAAGTTGATATTGAAAACAAAAAACTTAAAGGGAAAAATCAGAAACATATTTTAAGTTTTATTAAAAATCTAGCAAAATTTGTGTAATTATTATGGTGCGTCGTCACAAAAAAAAGAGTTAACTCAATAAAAATTTTAGAATTAGATATAAGTTGTTATTTTTTATTCTGATATGCTTACCATCTGCTAAAAAAAACTTTTTTTTTCAACTTTCTGTGCACCAGTAAACCAAACATGGCACCTGCATACAAACTTACCTACTTCCCTGTAAAGGCTCTTGGAGAACCCCTTCGTTTCCTTATGAGCTATGGTGGAATTGAGTTTGAAGATTTCCGTTTTGATCGTGAAGACTGGCCCAATATGAAACCAAGTATGTCTTCTTTAATGAATTAAAAATATTTTCAAAAATAAAATATTTGGAAATTTTAGATATGCCATTTGGGCAAACACCTGTTTTGGAAGTAAATGGAAAATTAGCCCACCAAAGCATTGCAATTGCTCGTTATTTGGCTAAACAAGTCAAGCTCGTTGGAAAAGATGATTGGGAAGACTTGGAAATTGATGCTATTGTTGATACAATCAATGACCTTCGTGGAAGTAAGTTTAATTAATTATTTGTACATTGTAATTTGTAGTTAATTGTTCCATTTATAGAGATCGCTCAATACCACTATGAACAAGATGCAGCTATTAAGGAATCTCGTAAAGAACCTCTCATGAAAGAAACGCTACCATATTACCTTGAACGTCTAGATGCAATTGCTAAGAAGAACGATGGATATCTCGCAGTTGGCAAGGTCTGTAATACTAAAAATGCAATTTGCAATTTTTTAAACACTACTTGCATATTATAACTAAAATTTGAATAATCAAGTACTGAAGAAAATTTTGAATTTTTTTTGTTACAGTTGACGTGGGCCGACATGGTCTTTGTTGCTATACTTGATTATCTCAATGCTATGTCTGGTCAGGATATAATTGCAAATTATCCGAACTTGCAATTAGTCAAGAAGAATGTCGAAACTTTACCTGCCATTAAGAGCTGGCTCGATAAGCGTCCACAAACTGAATTTTAAAAATATATTGTTGAGTGAATGATGGATGTGCCTTTTTTTCAACCAAAAGTATATTTTAGTTTTTCTATTTTCCCAAAGCAATATATATGATGTAAAAAATATAAATAAAATGTATCTTTAATAAAAAACAATATACAGTTTTTTTTTATTAATTAGTTCTTTTTCATTTATTTTTATGATTTGTTATCTAGAGATTATTTGTAGTTTTTGAAAGGTACTTTTTGTACGTGGACCCAAAACACAAAATTCCACTTTTCTCAACTCCAGTTGGGAGGAATTCATTCATATTTATGCAATCTGGTGTTTACTCAGTTTACTGATTACTTCTACAACTAATGTTGCAAAGAGGTCAACTCTCGGGGTAGGAGAGTAAGCCACAATGGGTCAATCTTCAGTTTTTTACTTTTTTCAATTTAACAAAAGAACATTTTAACTTTTGAATGGGTGGAATTAAAAGTTTAGTCAATTGACAATAATATCTGTATTTACTCTAAACATTAAAAAAACTAACAAAATGCAAGTTTAAAAAATATAATTTTTGACCTGTTGTAGACCACTTGTGGGGTAGTACAATGGATCACCACATGATGCACGATGGGTCAACATACATTCCTTATTTTTCTTGCAATAGCCAAAATAATTCAATAAAACCTTGTTTAAAATGTCAATTAGTACTTCTAAAGATGACCACTACATATGAGTATGATGATATATACGATAAACCATTATGGCTCACTCTTCCCTACTTGTATCCCGAGACACCAAAATCTAATAAATTTCTAGCATGGCCACTACTGGCCTGAATCTGAAATACTGTGCTATTCTAATCAAGGTTGCGATGATTTAGTTTATATTTCTCACAGGTAGCCCATGGGCTATATAAATGGAATTTGAAATTGTGTAATTCGGACCATCTCGTAGAAAACAAAAATGAACCCCCATACCAGGGAAGCATTTATAATCGCGTGCAATTCATTGTACGATTGATCAAATTCCACTTTATCTGATCATAAATTTTATACTCTAGCCTTTTTCTCCAACAAAATGATGTATATAGTAACATTACAAGTACTACATACTTAAATTCAAGTATCATGCCTAACCAATAAGAAAATTAAATATATATACTAAAAATTCATCTTTTAAGAAGGCAAAAATTGAAAATCTTAACAGGTAGCTCTTACTATACTATAACCAAAAAATGAACAAACTAAACCGAGTGAATCTAGCAGGCGCAGACTAGCAGTCGGAGTTGATTGTGAACGAGCCTTGCTCCCAAATAGTCAAATTTAAACAGTTTGAAATTAGAAATTGTCGTTGCAATCTGTCAAAGTTTTAAAAGTGTTTTCACAACTCCAATTGTTAATTATTAAACTACTATTAATAAATAACCTTTTGATAGCAAAAGTATGCACGACATTAGTTACTGCTTAAAAGATTTTATTTTTTAGTAACATGATATGGATTATTTTCGTCCTAGATACCAACTATGAAAAGCAACTCATATCTCCCAAGGGAGTTTTAACACCATCCATACATGAAATCGGTCATATTCTTTGATGTACAAATGTTCAGACTTCTTCGGAACCAATAACTCACTGGCTTTTTCCGCTTTTATAATCACACTGTGAGGAATAACGCTGCTGCTTTCAGACATTTTTTTTTGTTGATTGAAAAACAAATTCATGCAACTGTAGCAACCATCGTAACAACGGCACAGTCAAACCACCTTTGATATTCACAATTTATTTTAATTTTGAATGTTTTTTTACGTTTTAAGTTGAAAATAAAGAATATGATGTTACTAAAAAATAAAATATTTAATGCACTACGGGAGATATTCTGTTTTTTGCCCTCGGTAGACTTACAGACCGCGGGCCTTCGGCCCTTGGTCTGTAACACGTCAACCTCGGGGGAAAAAAACATTCATATCTCCCTTAATGCATAAATATCTATTTCACAACTCCAATTAATATTTATTAATAGTAGTTTAATAATAAACAATTGGAGTTGTGAAAAACCTTTTAAAACTTTGACAGATTGCAATGACAATTTTTAATTTCAAACTGTCTAAATTTGACAATTTGGGAGCAAGGCTCGTTCACAATCAACTCCGACTGCTAGTCTGCGCCTGCTAGATTCACTCGGTTTAGTTTCTTCATTTTTTGGCTATAGTATAGATGTTACAATTTGTAGCACTGTTCCAAATCAGTTTTGAATTCCCGGCTGCCGGAACAACAACTTAAAATTCGATATATCTAAATGGGTTCTAAAAATTCTCTGTTACAACGTTATTCTGACATTGCATATGCCCCATTAGTTCCAAAACTAAAACGTTACTGTGTAGGAACAAAGCTATTATTCAAAATGACATTTCAGATTCAATTCTAATCTTAAAACAGTACATGTGTCACTTTCTAAATAAACTACGTTTATGCACAAACACGTAGCTGTTAGATTTGTAGACTGTATGACATTTCAATAAAACCAATTGTACAATTAAAAAATGTTAATAGAAGATAGTCAAAAAAATAAGTTTGCATAATAATAATAATAAGTTTGAAACATCTTAGACATTTGTGATGGTAATTATAAATTAAACAATTACAGTTCTGTAAAATGGATTGCATACGGACACTATTAAAGGCACATAAAAAATTGCAATCATAAATTGCGCATAGCACATAACTTGAAATTAAGTAAATTTTTAAAAGTGTAGATTGTTGAGATTCCTCCATTTGTTATGTCTTTATCAGAATCTGATGATGATTTTGATAACGAATCCTGTTCTGGTATACGAGGGTGGTCCCAGAAGTACCCGACCCAACAAAGAAAACAACAATTTTGGAAAAAGATTTATTTATTTTTCAACGTAATCTCCTTTCAGCTCTATACACTTTTCCCAGCGGTGTTCAAAAAGTTCGATACCCTTTTTATAATAAGAACTGTCTTGCTCCTCAAAATAGCCATTAACTGCTGACATCACTTCTTCATCGTTGGAAAATCTTTGACCACTGAGCCATTTTTTCAAGTTTGGGAACAGAAAATAATCCGAGGGGGCTAAATCTGGCGAATATGGTGCATGAGGTAGCAATTCAAACTTTAATTGATTAATTTTGGCCATTGCAATAACGGATTTGTGAGCTGGCGCGTTGTCGTGATGAAACAACACTTTCTTTTTAGCCAAATGCGGCCGTTTTTGCTTGATTTCTTCGCTCAAACGTTGAAATAAGTTTGCATAATACTGGCCGTTGATAGTTTTTTCTTTTTCGAGATAGTCAATAAAAATTATTCCACGCGCATCCCAAAAAACCGACGCCATAACCTTGCCTGCAGATGAAACGGTCTTCGCCTTCTTTGGAGCCGGTTCTCCCTTTTGAGTGCATTGTTTCGATTGTTCTTTTGTCTCGGGTGTGTAATGATGAACCCATGTTTCATCCATTGTTACGAAACGGCGCAAAAATTCTGCTTTGTTGCTGTGAAACTTCGCTAAACACTCAATTGAAATATTTTCACGACACTGTTTTTGCTCGAGTGTGAGCAAACGCGGCACCCATCTTGCACACAGCTTTCTCATGTCAAATTTTCAGATAATATGCGATGTACTGCACTTTTTGAAATGCCCGTAATGTCTGCTAGCTCGCGCACTTTCAGTCGACGATCATCAAGTACCGCTTTGTGGATTTTCTTCACCATTTCTGGAGTCGTCACCTCATTTGGTCGACCACTGCGATGCTCCTCTTGGCAGCTCGTACGGCCTCGTTTAAAATCAGCTACCCAAAATTTAACTGTTGTAAACGAAGGAGCAGACTCACCCAGAGTAGAATCCAGTTCAGCTTTTATATTGGTTGGGCTGAGGCCTTTCAAATAAAAGTATTGTATCACATAACGACCAAATTTCTCCATTTTCACAAATTCACTGACAACGTTCACTATTGATGGCTGCCAAACAAATACTGAACAACGTGGCGCGTTCAAACTTGAAACATATGCTTTATAGACTGCGTACTTTCCAATACAGTGATATTTTCAAACAACTACCGCCACCTCTTGGTCAGGTCGTGTACTTCTGGGACCACCCTCGTATCAATACACATCAGCAGCAAATGCTTAGAGAGTGATAAAATAATTGGGAATTCCTTGTTATCTTCATTGGTTGTTAAATCAGTTAAAAGTTGTAATTTCCTCAAATCTGGTGTCTTTGTACATCGTAAAAATATTATAATGTTTAGTCATTTCCCAACTTAATGATGCTGAATATAGGCAGAACACAAACACATCGGTTAACTTAACCGCTAATCTAACATGTACCCTAAGGACTTCCCATAACAACATAACACCAACCTAACACAACATAAGCTGTAACCTACCCTCTAGGGCTAAGCTCTAACTAAACCCTTGACCATCAATTAGTCTTATCACACTTTTCCATAAGTTTGCACAGTCTCGTGCTGTGAGAATTTAGGCTAGGGAAGCAACCACGATTTTAATTTTAATATATCTAGGTACAGGCGCGGGGGGGGGGGTAATTCCCCAACATACCAAATACATAGAATAGAAAGAAATAATGTTTGTTTAATTATTATTTATTAAAACAATTATTTTTCCAAAAATTCCCCCCTTAAAATAATTCTCTGGATCCGCCCCTGCTAGGTACAATAAAAAAACAGTGTTATAATTATTAAGCTTAAAAGTTTTTCAAAGAAGAACTTTTACATTCTATACTTAAGGAATTTGTTGACTATTATTCTTTATTTTAAAAAAACTACTACTATGTATTTATACTGCAACTCGATTTTCCGGTCTTTCTGAGCAAAATTCCGATGCAGGTTTTAATCTTTGTTGTTAAATTTGAAAGTTCTGGTTTTGATCTGCCTTTCTTAATAATTTGTAATTTCTCTCCAAAACTGTATGTAGAAAATTCTTTATTAATAATTTACAAAATGAACAAAAACATCGTCCCGATTCGGATGTATCGGGAATACGCGAACCTTCCACCGATGCAGCTGATTTTGCAGTCGTGACGATAATGCAATTTGCATACAGAGCAAACTAAATAGAATAACCTATTTGTCTTATCCAAATCCAAAATCCAACTTATATAAATTAAAATAATAAAAAAAAATGTGGCAAAATACAATCTCAGTTGCAGATTTACATTACTTAAGTAGCATTAAATTTAACAAACACTAAATCGAACAAATAACCAAATTAGAATAAATAAACATTTGGGCATGAAGCACACTAAAGATAACGGTCAAACAATGCTAACAGTATCGTCTGTATCACCACACCTGCTGATCCACGCCAAGGCTAAGAGAAGAGCAGTTATAAGCAACGAAATCAGTGCTTATATGCAGTATATGTAACACATTTGAATCGGTATTACCTTTCCGTGAAAGTTTAATGAGCCTAATTTAAAATAGTACTCTAAATAATTATACTTTTTGCTGCACGGAACTTATATTGAGCTTTAAGTTGATTAAATATTACAAATTTAAATAAACGATAACCATAATTTTATAAAAATATTTTTGTTAGCATTGGTTTTTATTTTTAATAAATTCTCAATGGAAGCATTGCTTCCATGGACCGCACGCCACTGAGTTTGCATTACATTTTCAAAAGCTTGTAATTTCCTAATGAATCATATCCGGGGTACTAAAACTGGTATCAATAGTTGGCCGAGATTTACTTTAGCGGGCAGAAAGGAGCTTTAATGAACCCTTCTCTTTCGATGTAGTTTGACGAGTTCAGTCAAATGACACTTAGTCCTTTTCAAGGTGTGGAAGTGCCCCGTTCAAAAGTTACGCCACTTTCTGCTCCCTATATTAAGTGTATGGAAGAAACTAGTACATTGAAATCAATGGTGTTTTTGATGAGTTTCATGACTCAGTTAGGTCAGTAGAAAACGTGTTTTTAAAACTCACTGCGCCATTTGTTGATACTCACCAAAGCAGTGGATGAGGATTGTTTGGTTAGGTTGGATTAGTAGAAAATGAATTTTTGAAACTCGCTGAACTTTTAGTGATATTAAAGTGACCAATGGGGATTGTTAGGTTAGGTTAGGTTAAATTAGTAGAAAACGAGTTTTTGAAACTCACTGCACCGTTTGGTTATACTCACCAAGTGACCAATAAGGATTGTTAAGTTGGTAGAAAACGAATTTTTGAAACTCACTACACCGTTTAGTAATGCTCACTAAAGTGACCAATGAGGATTGTGGTTAGGTGCGGAGCATCAATAAATTTCAATGAAAAAAAATTTCCCATAAACTTAAATGGGGCACAAGTGGCGTAACTTTTTAAATAGGCGTTTCCGCACTTTGGCACCATCACCGTTTGACTTTGTCAGCACTCTCGTCCCTTTTGGGCCTGCCTGCTAAAGTAAATTTTTGTCCATTTCTCAAACACTAACTGGTTGTTACATTTTATTCTGGATGTGTTTACTATATCTGTTAAAACATTTTCAACTACAGGTAAACCAGACATGGCTCCTGTATATAAACTCACCTACTTCCCTTCAAAAGCTATTGGCGAACCTATTCGTTTCCTTATGAGCTATGGTGGAATTGAGTATGAAGATTTCCGTTTTGAACGTGAAAACTGGCTTAATATAAAACCAAGTATATCTTTTTTTCATCAATTACAAATGTATTCAAAAATAATATTTGGAAATTTTTAGATATGCCATTTGGACAAGTTCCCATTTTGGAAATAGATGGAAAGGTAGCACACCAAAGCATTGCAATAGCTCGTTATTTGGCCAATCAAGTTAAGCTTGTTGGAAAAGATGATTTGGAAAACTTGGAAATTGATACTATTGTTGATACAGTCTATGATTTTCGTGGAAGTAAGTTTAATTGATTTAGTAACTGTACATCTTAGCTTCTGTAATTCATTGTTTATTTATAGAGATTGCTCAATATCACTATGAAGAAAATGCAGCTTTTAAAGAATACCTGAAAGGGCCTCTTTTCAAAGAAACAGTACCATATTACCTTGAACGTTTAGATGCGATTGCCAAGAAGAACAATGGATATCTAGCAATTGGAAAGGTTTGTAGCACTAAAAATGCAATTAATTTTTTTTAACCGCTTCCTATCAATACTTGTATCTTATAACTTTTTTTGTCATAGTTGACTTGGGCCGACATGATCTTTGTTGGTATGCTTGATCATTTCAATTTTATGCTTGATCAGGAAATGATTGCAAACTATCCAAATTTGCAATTAGTAAAGAAGAATGTCGAAGCTTTACCTGCCATTAAAAGTTGGATCGATAAGCGTCCACAAACCTTAACTTAAAAAGATGGGGGATATTGATTGAATGTGCCTTTTGTCAACCAAAGATATATTTAAATATTTTTGTTGAATTTTTCCATAGCATGTATAGAATATTATAAATAAGATGTATCTTTAATAAGAAATAACTCTTTAATAATATATAATAAATATATTTTTTTAAATTAATTTTTCTGTTTGTTTATTTCCTTGATTTGAGATTGTTATGAGGATACATTTGTGAAATATCCTGAATTGGATGAAAAAATGCCAGATATATATCTTGGATGTTTGAAAAGATAGAAGGGGAAAGAAGATTTTTAAATATGCTTGTTTTAGTTTTAATTTTGATCCCAGGATTTATGTTCATTTACCTAAATAAACAGTGATCGCGATACCCGATACTTATTTTGAAAGGTATCGTGATACCGATATATTCGATACTTTGTTTCAGAAATATAAGAATTTTCGATATATTTAACATTTCCTCTCAGAAAATGCGTAGTATCTTTCCATGATTAGTGATGTAAATACTACTTTCAGAAAGATGTTTCTTGAAGTTGGTAGCTGTTCTGATGTTACACGAAAATTCTTTTTCGTTTGTTTTGTTGCACCTCCCAATCAGCCAATGTACATCTTGAGGACGTTATATGTATGTCCACCCATGACATGTATTACGTCTCATGTATGTAAAGTAAATCCTTATGGACATCTTAAAGACGTATTTGGGACGTACATGTTCCATCTATTTGTACAGCTTCTGTACGTACATGTTAGTCACCTCTGCATATCTTATGAATAGAATTTACTAAATTCTTGAATAACGCCTCAGTCTGTTAGTTCTACACTAATATTTTTCTGAAATAGTATGTTTACATGGACATATAATTAGTGTGTCAGTAGTTCTCCTTTGGGATATTTTTTAATTGTTTAAAACATATACATGATGTCACAAAATCTAAGGATTCCTAACTCAACTTTATATGTTAATTACTTCACTACTTCTTATTCTAAAAGCCATAAAAACACCTTGAACTGAAAGATATATATCTTTATTAGACTTTTTAATAATATTTTTCTGGCTATAACTGTTCTCTCACAAAGTCCATTACTTCTATGATGGTATGGACTAATGTATGTGACGTTAAAATTAGATTCTTCACTAAATTTGTTGCGGCTATGATTTTAAAATCCAAAGATAAGCTCAGGAAAATTGCATGAGAAAATTTCGGGTCGCTCTTTGACAAAATAATAAAATATTGTTCAACTTATATCTGTGAAATTCTGTTAATGGACACAAAACAAGAAAAATACACAAATAAATCTCCTTTTTAACATTTAAAAATATTTTATTAATAAACACATAAAAAGAATGAAAAGAGAAACAAAAACAAAAAAAATTCTTATTACATAAAATGGATTCAATTAATTATTGGTGCCAATTGGATTTAACAAAATAAGAATCAAGAGACAGTTTAATTCTATTTGTCCTGCTCAATTTTTATTTGATCAACCCCATGATCTTAAATTATAATTGAAGGAAGAATTGAAACAAATAGTTATTTATGGTACATGTGTGTTATAAGGGAAATAAGTCACGAGAAAAAACGGGTAAGCCACAAGCACTTTGTGCGAGTGGCTTTGTTTTTTAGAGTGACTTAGGACCGATAACACACGAGTTCCATACATAATTTTATCCAACACCGTCAGAATTTCGTTAAAACGCATTCTTTTTCTGATGACAGTTGTGACATTTTTATTTGACAAATTATTTGGTTCATGAGAAAAAATTAGTTCAATTTATGGGAAGGCTGTGACGCGATCACCATGGCACATAAAATTTTTGTTTACATTGAAACAAAAATCGTGTTTGGTTCCAAAAAAGTTTCATCACGCGAAAACGACGCCGAATAATGGAAGAAAAAGTGTTTGTTACGGCTGAAATTCAAAACGATGCTAAACTAGCATTATCGAAAATAATACCCAAGAAATCGAAGGATATTTATGAAAAAGAGTTCATCCTATTCAAGTCCTGGATATTCAAGTCCTGGAGAGAAGACAAAGGAGTTAGTGGTATAAACGAAGAAATATTGTTGGCGTATTTTGTTGACATTGGAAAGAAAAATGTAGGTTCGTCAATGTGGACAAAATACTCCATGTTGAAAGCAACGTTAAAACTTCATAAAAATGTTGACATCTCGAAATATGGTAGACATATATTTCTTGAAAAGTGAGTCAAGAGCTCATAAACCCAAGAAAGCCAAGATTTTGGAATAGGAACATATTGAGCAGTTTTTAAAAAGTGCTCCGGACAGTGAATATCTGATGGAGAAGGTGAGATAGTGTCTATTTAATTTTCGGAATTCCTATTTAAATATATGTTTATAGGTTGCACTAATAATGGGTATTGCGGGGGCATGCCGTTGTAACGAGCTGAGAATTCTGAGTGTTGAGCACATCGAAGACAAGGGAGCGTATCTGTATATTTCCATTCCTGACACAAAAACCAACAAACCTCGAAGTTTTACCATCATAAACGAGGGATATCCTGTCAGTCCTATTGATCTCTATAGAAAGTATGTTTCATTACGACCTGCCAAGGTACCACACCGCAGATTTTTTTTTAATTACAAACATCAAAAATGCACGATTCAACCAGTTGGAATAAACATATTGTCTAAGGTGCCATTTCGAATCGCACCTTACTTGAAATTACCACAAGCAGAGGCTTACACTGGTCACAGTTTGAGACGGTCTTCTGCCACACTCTTGGTTAATGGTGGAGGCGACATAACAGCACTTAAACGCCACGGTGGATGGAAATCATCTACTGTGGCAGAGGGGTACATTGAAGAGTCGTTGGGAGAAAAAATTAACACGGCAAGAAAAATTCAAGGAAAATCTGAGTTCACCATCGCCACTGTTCCAAGTGCTGTAGTGAATAGCGCAGAATCAAGTAATGAAATTTCCAATAACAAAATAAATTGTCAAATGACCAGAAGTAATAACGGTACAATTGACATTAATATAAATATCAATATTAATAAGTGATGTTCTGAAATGTATTATATTGGGTATGTAATATTTTGTGTTATGAATGTAATATGTTCTGAATAATTTTATCCAACACCGTCAGAATTTCGTTAAAACGCATTCTTTTTCTGATGACAGTTGTGACATTTTTATTTGACAAATTATTTGAGAAAAAATTAGTTCAATTTATGGGAAGGCTGTGACGCGATCACCATGGCAAGAGTGACTTATGGTTTATAACTCACTAGTGACTTATAGGTCACTTTAAATTGCTAAAATCACTATAGTTATGGGCTTAATAACTCACGGTGTTGGATAAAAAAATAAAGTTGAAGTTTGAAAATAATTTTTTTAAATTCCAAAATTTTGGCACACTATATTATGTGAAGTATTTTTGTGTCTTGCAAATTGTCAATAAATCTTATATATCTCAGGGTCGAATTAATACTCGATCTTCAATAGTAAAGGTTACCTATAAAACTTTTTTATTATTTACCTTAATATGAGACTCTTATGATAATCTTTCAATATTGGATTCATTTATTGAAAGAACACTCATGCAGTGGTTAGTATTTTTCAATAAATAAAGTTATTACTAATAACTGCTGGACTGCTTCAAAACTGCACTCATGGTTTTCTTCTTATCTATGGCTCGAATGATGACTGCCAGCTCCCCAACACCTCAGTAAGTATCTTCAAAATCTTTTTCTTATGATTAAGTTACCTTAATGATTCTTTTCTTTTACAGGAATATAATGAAGAATTTGAATCTTCCACACCTTGATGAGTAACAAACCCAGCTCAAAGACAGTTGTTTAATTTTATTTTCTTCCCTCCATTACACTTACTGTATCATAATACCCTTTAATTTTTCTTTCTGTAATTAATACACTGTAACTCTTCCTTTATTCAATAAAACGCTGGACTTTCTTTTTATGTTTATTAATTTAACAATTTTACTTCTTGAGCTTTATCATTTTACAAATTCTATTTACACATTTATTTTATTTTCTATTATTTATACAAACTTCTTCTTTAATAAAAAAATTTCTTTATATTTTTTCAACTAAGTAAAAAAAGATTCTCTTATTATTTTCATATCTCTCCGAGATACCCCTCTTTTCAACTATTTTGTATGTTGTATGTTATTTTTTCCTTTTATCAAAATACTCCCTATCTTTGGTAATTCTTTCTTTCATTATTATTGAAGTACAGATAGAATTTTAAATATGCTATAGAAAATCCATATACCTTTAAATTATTTTTTCTTGATTGATGCCATGATATCTTTACCTAATATACATGATTTTTAATTCTCAGGTTGACCTATGGCTAGGATATCCTTTCCTTTTATTATCCTTGTTAATTTTAATATTGTATCAAAATACTATAATAAATATATGCTAGCTATTACATTCTGTTTTATTATTTTATAATTATATACTAAATTTTTGTATTCTTGGGATATCATTATGACTTTGTATGTAAGTTTATATGTTTTATGTTTTTATTTATTGATCCTTAATAACCACATCTGTGCAATAATGATTCTTTATGTTATATACATGCTCATATTAATTTTTCCACTTCACATAAACGTGAACATCACAATTATTTGGCAGTTCTCTGTAATAGTCAGTAAATTTACCTGCTTACTTGTTGCGTTGGTGAACATGCATTTCCATATAACCGTTCTTGTGGATCTTTGGTAATTTATTACAACTATTAAATATTGAACAATTTACCTCCAATACGTGAATACATAAATCAATTGTCTATTTTCCAAAAATTCTTATTACATCCAGTTTTAATTTCCTTCCATCCAGAAATAAAGTTACAATACATTTTCCAAAAAATTTTCTTATAAATAAATAGTCCAAAAACCAAATTAACTATCCACTTTCCTTTTTATTTAAATCACTTTAATTGTTCATTGTTATTGTCATTATTAAACACTTTTTAAAAAACAATTAAATTTGGATGACATTTGTCATAACCTCACTTTTTTGACATTTCATTGACGTAAAATCTGTCACACATAACCTCAAAATTTTATTATTGCGTGATCTGACATGGCTTCTGCTTTACAAGAAAACCAACAAGCAAGTAACCAGATTTTCGATCTGCTTTTATATTTTTTTCAAAAACAAACGACAATCGTCATTTTTCCACTAACAAAATTTGGGAAGTAACTAAAAACAATTGAACACCTAACCTAACAAGATCTACATAACCAAAATTTGGTTGAAAAATTAAATTAAATGTTAACAAAATTTAGATAATAACATTTTCACACCTTATTACTTCCTTTTTTTAATTATTAAATGAATCCTAATACCCTATCACACAATATTTACATCAATTTTGGCACCAAAACTTTAAATATTAACAAAATTTTACCATATTAACAGATCAGGTTAAAACAATACAAATCTTAGGCTTTAACAGGCTAAATCTTCTCTATATAGAGCTGCCCACTTGAAAATTTTATTGCTAAAGGTGCTCTAGAATCTAATTAAGAATATTGCAGCAAAACATTTTGGCTGCAAATGCATAGATTAATAAAAATTATACATTTATCATGAAATTAGATGAATCGTTAAACCAGCATGGGATTTACTTAAATTTCAACAACACAAACTGTGAGTATTGTGGTGATTGCTTGCATACACTTTTCCATCTATGCCTTTTATAATTCCCAGGTGAAACTACGCCTTACAATGGCTTCAATTATGAAAAACCAAGTCCAACGACCTAACGATATGCAAATCGAAACTTGTCAAAATAATTTTTCAATTTTAAGTGAAAAATCTTTTTAAGGTCTACTTCTTATTATTATCAAGTGATGTAGAGTGTATTCTTTACTTATTAAGTAACAAATTAATTTATTTAACTAATATTTGGGCAAGTTGAATCCAAACCCCTAAATATATGGGCAACCCAAATGACATATTCAATTATGAGTGCTGGAATTACAGCAGTATGTACGTTGTTTTGGTTAGTAACCAACGCTTGTGATGTTGCCAACGTAACTGGTACCAACATATATAACATTATATACGTTAGTACGTACTATGTATGTAAAATGTACCAATAAGACTGTTAAAGATTTAGTTTCTTATATTTAAAAACGCCACGTTGCTAGCATCAAGAATTTGACAAAGTGTTACAATATTTTGGTTTTCAACAAACCAATGCTGACAAATGTGTTTATAAAGGATACTACGTTCAAAATGTCAAAGTTCTTCTACTTATATATGTAGATTATGGTTTGATTATGTCAAAAAGTCATTCAGCTATAGAGACAGTTCTTCGTGAATTGCAAAACAATTTTGAGATTACTCTAAGTGATGTTGGTTACTTTGTTGGACTTGAAATACACCAAAATGAAGATGAAAGTTCCATATTCATCCATCAAAGTAGCTACATCAAGCGAATAATCAGTAAGTTTGGATTAGATGAAGGAAATGCCACTGATATACCTGCTGATCCTCATACAATGTTAAGTAAGAATGATACTGATACAATCTGTGAAGCACCCTATAGAGAAGCAGTTGGTTCTCTGATATTTGCAACAATTGTTTCAAGACCAGATATTGCACACTCAGTGGGAGTTGTAAGCCGTTTTTAAACAATCCCTCAACTGATCATTGGAATGCAGTGAAACGAATAATAAGATATCTCAAAGGTTCACAAAATGTGGGCATTCTTTACAAGAAACAGAACACTTCAGAGGTATTGAAAGGTTTTTGTGATGCTGATTATGCCAGTGACAAAGAAACCAGACGTTCAACTACGGGTTATGTTTTTAAAATGTGCGGTGGTGCCGTAACATGGTCCAGTAAAAGACAACAAAGTGTCAGTCTTTCAACAACAGAAGCGGAGTATGTGGCAGCATGCCAAGCCACAAAGAAAGCTATTTGGCTCAAAGGACTTCTCAGAGATATAGAAGAAAGTGTTGATGGTGCAAAACCCATATATATTGATAACCAAAGTGCAACAAAATTAATACGCAACCCAGAATATCATAGTCGTACAAAGCTAATAGATATCCAGTATCATTTTGTGCGGGAAAAATACCAGAAGGAACAAGTTCAACCTATGTATGTGTCGACCAAGCTGCAAGAAGCTGATATCTTTACAAAGGCTCTTCCAAAGGCAACTTTTAGAGTTACGAAAGACTTGTTAGGAATGACTGAACGTTAATTTATGTAATATTTGTGTTTTTAGTTAAGTATTCAAAATATTCAAAAAGAGAGAGTGTTAAAGATTTAGTTTCTCATATTTAAAATTGGGCTAAAATGTTTAGGTTGGCCATAAAATAGTAAAAAGAAAAATGTAACCAGAAGTATTTAAGTAAATAAGGTAGCTTTGGATTTTTCTGTTTACTTGTCATTGATAATATTAAATGCAAAGATTAGAGAGGATTAAGATAGGAAGCTAAGCGACAATGTTGTAGGTATTGCCATCTATAGTCTCAGGGGGAAGCAGGTTGGTCGGTAAAAAAGTAATTGATGTTTATTTGTTTGTCATTTTTTGGTAACCATTGGTAACATCACCTATAAAAAACAAATAAAAACCTGTTTGATAACTGCCAAAAAATCATCTTCAAAGCATCGCCAAGATTTTGAATAGTTTTTGGTTTTGGGCGAGATTTGTTCTCCAAATTGAAAGAAAAAAAATGGTTTCGTATTGCACAGTGGAAAATTGCCGCAATAATAAAAACGATCATCCTCAACATACTTATTTCACGTTGCCAAAGGACGTAAATATGTAAGTAACTTTCGGTTGTATTCATTATTGCTCTTCAGGACTACTTTTCCTTTTTTTGTTTCAGTGCAAAGAAATGGATAAAAACATATTGTTATTAATACTCACGCCCCGTGTGTAATGAAATTCATTGCTCCCAGATCAACGCATATTTATAATGAATGTATTACCAAATGTATAACTTAATAGGAGTAACAAGAATTGGTTATTATTACTGTTACTGTTATTGTTATTACTATTAATATTATACTGAAAATAATCTACTTGTAAACATTTAACTTCAGCATTATTTCTGTGTATAATCTGTGTTATACAGTCATTATAATGTCTATAAACAAACCACTAGATTTATTTCTTTTAGATGATTTTGGAAATTAAATAGATAGGAGTAACTATTTTTAGTATATTATACTCTTTTTCCTGAATTTGGAGCCATCCATATTGTGGCGACATCTCCCATTCAAAATTCGATGCCAGCCGTATTATCATGATCAACTTCATTCATTTTCGCCGTCAGCGAATATGAATGGCCATGATATTGTAGCGAATATTGCGACATCTAACACCTCAGGGGGAATTGGACCACAAAAAGCGTAGTCGTTTTTTTACATAGTGCTCTTATGCCAGTTTCCTATCTTAACCCTCTCTAATCTTTGATTAAATGTTTATGTCAACTGCATGTTTTTCTGTTTCCTTTTGATAATAGAACTATCAAGAGCAGTGTTATTAATTCAACAAACCCTCCAAAAGAATATTTCCAATTGACACTCAAATACAAGACACAAACTACATAGCAATACCATACTTTGGCAAGATATAAGAACAAATTGCAACTATAATAAGAAAAACCACCAGTTACAAAATAACCTATAAAACTAACACCAACACCTTTTCATTTTTATTCAATGCTAAAGACAAAACACAAGATATCATGAAATCCGGCATTTACCGTTTGAATTGTTCTTTTTGTAACTCGGTTTATATTGGCCAAACACTTAGAAATTTCGACATAAGATACAAAGAACACGTACGCTCTTATAGACTTAAACATCCAGAAAAATCGAATTATGCCAAACACATTTTGGAACAGAACCACCCAATGACACCTCAAAACAACATTAAATTCTTACATTTTTGCAACAACAAACACAAATTAGACATTTTAGAAGCTTTTGAAATATACAGACATAAACGCACAGTACCTTTAATGAATGAACAAACTGAGCTTAGTAATTCTCCTTTATTAGAAGTGTTAGATATTTAGTTTTTGTTATGTATTGTATCTAGTTACCTATTTTCTGTATGTATTTATCCTTAGCAACGTGTTTGTTTATCAATCTTATCTACCTTTGATAATGACACAAAGTGTCGAAACAATATTGTCAGGTTAAGATATTAATAAAACTTGTGAAACTTTAACTACTCTTTGTATTTATATTATATTTCATAAAAACCCTCCAACGTTCGACATTCCAAACAAAAACGTAAAACTTATGTACGTATAGAAATATACATCTTTAAGTCGTACTGTGCTGATTAGGTACAGGTTAGGTTTTGTGATTTGTTAGAATTGTGATCCAAAGTTGTTCCATTGGAAAATTATTATTTTCTGTTACGAATTGATTTGATCTGTAAAATTGGATCAGTAAATCCTGCCACTGGAAAGCACCTAAGAAGTGCTTAAAGAATACCACTTTTACAAAATCACTTGTTATGGTTGTTCCCTAACAATCAATTGGAGTGTAACAATAGTTGTTAGTTAGTCACTGGACATATGACATAAAATGTACATCTTTAAGTAGTACTGTGCTGATTGGGGACATGTTAGGTTTTGTGTTTTTTTAGAATTGTGATCCAAAGTTGTTCCGTTGGAAAATTATTATTTTCTGTTATGAACTGATCTGATCTGTAAAACTGGATCAGTAGATCAGTCCACTGGAAAGCGCCTAAGAAGTGCTTAGAGAATACCACTTTTACAAAATCACTTGTAATGGTTGTTCCCTAACAATCAATTGGAGTGTAACAATACTTTGTTGCATCTTTGGTGGCAGATTTCACTTATAGGGTCTCCTACCACATGCACTCTCACTCTCTCCTTCTTTATCATATTCAATAAAAAATAATATAAAAAACTTAACAAACAAAATGAACAACTGGCGATTGATACTTTTGTTCGTTTTTGGGTGAGGAATTAGAGGGTGACAGAACATCCCTCGTACCTCATAGCACCGATTACTTCCTGGATCATATGGCTTTCCTACTAGAATTTAGTCGAAGCTGGAGTATTCCATCCCCTGTAGGGATTTCTATCAAGCATCGCATTGACACGAAGCACAGGACATATCAGTTTAACTTTAATCCGTAGACCTTTACTACATCTATTCTAGTCTAACGTGACCTTCCATTATCCCTCAAAGGTACCAAAAGTAATGCTACAATAAAGTAATTTTTTAATAACAACATGATTTACTGAAAAGTTATCCATCTAAGAATTTTTTTATTTAAATGCTGTGTATACAAACACTTCTTTTTATGATTTCAACTTTGGATTCACATATACAACCCTACATCCGTATATCTATGATGCCATCATAACATCCATGAAAAACAAAAAGCCCTTAACAACAGAAAAAAATATACAAAAAAATAATTTTGACAAATTTATGAAATAATTTACAGCATAAAAGTTTTATCAAAAATCTAGCACAATGTGTGATAATTGCGGTGCTTGTGAGGTTTGCGATCTAAAAAGAAGTGTTAAAACAATAAACATTTTAGAAGCAGATGCAGGTTGTTACATTTTATTATGGATGTGCTTAAAACTGATTAAAAACTTTTTCAAACTACAGGTAAACCAGACATTGCTCCTGTATACAAGCTGACTTACTTCCCTGTAAAGGCTCTTGGTGAACCTATTCGTTTTCTTATGAGATATGGTGGAATTGAGTTTGAAGATTTCCGTTTTGAACGTGAAAACTGGCCCAACTTAAAACCAAGTATGTTTTTTTTGATATATTATAAATGTCTTATAAATTTATATAATATTTGGTAAATTTAGGTATGCCATTTGGACAAGTTCCCATTTTGGAAATAAATGGAAAGGTAGCACATCAGAGCATTGCAATTGCTCGTTATTTGGCTAAACAAGTCAAGCTTGTTGGAAAAGATGATTGGGAAGACTTGGAAATTGATGCTATTGTTGACACAATCAATGATCTTCGCGGAAGTAAGTTTTAGTTGATTAATATTGTACGTTGTAATTTGCAATTAATTATTTATAGAGATTACTTTATATCACTATGAACAAGACGCAGCTATTAAAGAATCTCGTAAAGAACATCTCTTAAAAGAAACACTACCATATTACCTTGAACGTTTAGACGCGATTGCCAAGAAGAATAATGGATATCTAGCAATTGGAAAGGTTTGTAGTACTAAAACTGCAATTTGCATTTTTCATTTTTCTTAAACACCTTTTACTAATGTTTGACACGAATAACTAAAATCTAAATAATCAAGTACTGAATATAATTATGAAATTTTCTTGTTACAGTTGACGTGGGCTGACATGCTTTTTGTTGCAATGCTTGATTATTTCAATTTCATGCTTGGTGAGGAAATGATTGCAAACTATCCAGATTTGCAATTAGTCAAGAAGAATGTCGAAGCTTTACCTCTCATTAAAGATTGGCTCGATAAGCGTCCACAAAGCGAGTGTTAAAAAATAGCGAGTGAACGATGAATGTGCCTTTTTTTCGATCAGAAATATATTTAAATATTTTTTATTTTTCCAATGCAGTATATATATGATAAAAAATGTATAAATAAAATGTATCTTTAATAATACGATTTTCTTATTATCTGTTATTTTTATTTATATCTGTGTGATTTGATATTCTTATGAAGCAACCATTTATAATCTGGTATACAATGTAAAAAGAATAGGGAAGAAAAAAAATACCAAAAGGTCTTTTGGATTTGAAAAGTTATATACTTATGGAATGTTTTCAAAAGAGAAATCGATGGGAAATAGTTTTCTCTCTAAAGCCCCTTAGGTGACTGCAATATATTCCATGGTTTTTCGGTAACTTTTTAATTTGATTTCAGCACCATCGTTTAGGTCATACAGTCTCATCATTCTGATACAGTGGAAAAATCAGGAAAAATACAGTCGAATTGTAGCTTGAACTGGGCAAGCCTCTATTCAGAATATAGTACGGGAGGCCGCAACCAAAATTCCAACTTATTTTAGCATGGATGACGAGCACTGATATCGATAGTTTTTCGAATTTCTGACATAAAATTCCCCTGTGAAAAAGTTCGGTAGTGAGCACTTCCAGGGGAAAAATGATTTTCCGTCTGTAAAAAATTAAGTCGTTTTTCTTTCATTGGGGAATGTCCGTTCTTGGTGGAATCTTGTTAAGAATATAAAAAATGATAAGAATCCACCAAGAACGGACATTTTCCGTGGGAAAAATTATTCTTATGGGAAATTGAACCTGTAGAGAAAAATGGTTTAAAAAAACAATCTTCCCACGGTTCATTTTTGTTTTAAATTAAAGTTTAGACTTAATACATAACAAAAAAAAGCAGAACGGAAATTTTCCGTAGTCATTATTTCTCCTGATACGTCATTTCGTAGCCTTCGTTACACCACGCGGTGGCGTATACAATCCAGCGCGTTGATCATGCGCGGCGGTCCATGGTACTCCTCGAAGAACTGGATGCTGGAGAAGCTGAGTAGCCGCCACATTTTTTCTTTCCCTTGCGTGCGCATCAGATGGTATTGAATCTGGACCGTTAAGGCTATAGAGAAACTGAGACGCCGCCACCACGTGTTTTTTCAACGCGCGTTCGATAAACAAGTGTTCGGTGTTTCATTTGAATCTCATTAATAAAAAAATGAGTTAATTAAAAAAGTGTATTTTCTGTGAGGAGGAAGGGAATCTGGTTAAACTGATTCGATTCAAGGAAAAAATTCTTGACAAGTGTAGAGCATTTTATGCAGGGCGTGAAATTCGAGATCTAGCTGAAAACGATCCCGATTTCTACAATGTTGATTGCGATGTTATCGGTTATCATAGTCAGTGCTACAAGCGTTATACCAGTTATAAAATTGTTCCAATCATGTGATGGACCGATAATAGTGCTGTACCTGACGCTACTGAGAATTCAAATGCAGCTACAAGGAGTGATCTGCCAGATAACGATGATTCTTCTGTCCACGAGACAGCCGACAATATTGTGTTACATTCAAATTCGTTCGATTCATCTTTGCCACGGTGAGTGCCACATTTATTCGATAAACAAGTCGCCAAGAACATGCTTTAAATAAAGTTGGATGCATCTCTTCTTTCTCTCCCATTTCCTCGCTTTCTCTTCTCTAGTTTCACGTATTTAACTGTGGTCGAGATATCTGGTTAATCCGAAGAGAGCGAGAACAACGGCAGCCTACAGGAAAATTTAATTTACAATTCTTCAATTAAGAATGTATGGATCGTGGACGTGATGTATACTTCACGATATACTGTTTTCCACAACTTCTCTGTAACTTTTTTGCATACACTTTTTATTGAAAAAATGCACGCCAATCTATGTTGATTCTCTCTATAGAGACATTACATTGTCTAATCTCTCTGTTGTATTGCATTTTCCAAGTGCATGTATATAAATTTGTTTTATGCACAGATGCATTATAATTAGACTATTATTGTAAGACTCATCTAAACATAAAAGTCTTTTTATGGCCCAAGGGCCTCTTTATGGTCAGACGGGCAATAACGAAACGTCAATTAAATGTCAGAAGTTTTTTTGTAGAACTTGATTAGAAAATGATGAAGAAGAGAAAAATGATGAAGAGGATAATTTCGGTAACCCCTTCAACATTGATACAGATGACGACAGCGATTGCGAGGCAAATTTGACCAATGAAGAAGAGTAAATGTAATTTATAAGTAGAATAAAAATAAATTTTGTGATTTTTTTCATGTAAAAGACCATCTTGTTATTATTTTTCCAACCTAAACCTTCATTCCTGGCTATAGTAGATTTTTTTTCGACGGAAAATGATTTTTTAAGCCCACACCCATTGAAAATGTCCGTTCAATATTTTTGCTTACTCCTTTCAATGTTAGGAACATCATCCAAACGCAAACGGACATTCTGAAGTTAAAAAATTTCCCGGAAAATTTTGACATTTTAAAAATCCAATTATGGGCAACGGGACCAATAAAAACTTCCGTTCGTATTTTTCCCTGACTTCAATAAACTTGAAATGAACATTTATGGTGCAAACGGACATTCCAAGATATGTCGGAAAAACAATGGCCAAAAATTTTTATTTATTCACCTAACAAATTTCTCTGGACCAATAAAAATGTCCGTTTGCGTTTTTTACATCAATTTCAGCTGTCTACGAATACATTGAGCTGTAGAACGGACATTTCAAAATTGTTTTTTTTACTTGTTTCTTTGACATCTTTAATTAACAATTAAATGCATTTATGCTCACTACCGGTTTCCGTCGCTGGGGACTTTTTTTTGTCTTTTTTCACAAACTGTCGATTCCCGTGGGGATTGTGCATGCTAAAATAAATCAAAAATCCTGGTTGCGGCCTCCCGTACTAATAGGTTTGGCCAGTAAACATTGTATGTACTCAATGTAAGAGTAATGTGTGTGTGGCTCTTCTTTACTACCAGGTTATCAGAACTCAAGATTTATATGTTGTAGAAAAGCTCTTAACTTCCAAGAAATGATGGTATGGGTATGCCAGTACATGCTTCAGGCATGGTCATCGCAAGCCAACCTCTTTGTACCATACTTTGTTGCAAGCAGCTTCATTATACTAATTTAAAAATGGCACTCCAATGACTGTTTTGCATGTTTCCTGTCATTGGTGAAAAGATACAAGGCCACTTACAATATATAAACCTTAGTTTTTAAATACTGTATAGGCCAGTAAAATTAGACCAGATTGGGACCGTTGGTGGAAATAAATGTTGGAAAGCGAGAGATCGCTTCATTTGACGTCAAATATAAGTATCCTAGGTTTGCACGATCCCTCGACGCAAGCTTACAAGAGGGCATCAAAAGAACCACAAAATCTTCGGACCTTTTGTAGTTTTTCGCTTATAACTTCAAAGCGGTGCTTTCCAACGAAAACTTCACTATTGCAAGAATTAAAGAGCATTAAATTCTGCGTCGGATTAGTATGCAACACTTTAAATTCCGACCAGTAGTATGGTTGAAATCGACGGTCGAAAAACGACAATTTTACAAATTTTCTATTTTCCTTAAGACCGGACACCCAGAGGCTTTCCATATAAAAAAACCCATTGGATTCATTCTGATTGGTAATATAATTCGAGAAATACCTAAGCTTTGATATTGTAGAGGTTGCCAGATTAAACTAATGGCCATTTCTTTGTCATCCTCCAGCAATTGGGATCAATCCATATAAACTGCTGCAGTACTGGTCGCTCGATCATTTCGAAAAAAAATTTTTGTGTGTTATCACATCTGAGTATTGGTAGAGCAAAATCGCTGTTATTTTATTTTTATTCCTTTTGATTGAAATATGGCAGCCATATTTGTTTCGTGGTGCACGACGTTTCTTGCAGTTTTTTGATATACGTAAATCTTGATATCTCAAGAAGGGTTGGTCCTAGAGACAAGCGGTAGAAACCATTATATTGCGCACATACCGGACTACATCTTTTAATCTCAACATAATTTTCATAGGATGCTTACTTATGGGTGCAATTTAACTCCGAAGTTTAACAACGTTTTTACAAAAATTTCCGCTTTTTAGGGGGGCATATTTCATATAGCCAGATCATGAAGTCTTAGGGCTGATTTTCTTTTTAAAAGTACACGGATAGAGGTAGTTTATGTATAAAATATTTTCAATCAGAAACTTTACTATTTTGATATTTATGGGCTTTTTAAGTTCTCGTTATGATACGTAATATCAAGATTTATGTTTACATCAAAAAACTGCATACACCATGCAACAAATATGGCTGCCATATTTCAATCAAAAGGAATAAAAATAAGATAACAGTGGTTTTCGATCTACCAATACTTAGCTGTGATAACACAAAAACAAATTTTTTTCTCGAAATGATCGAGCGATGAGTACTGCAGCACTTCATATGGATTGATCCCAATTGCTGCGATGACAAAGAAATGGCCATTAGTTTTATCCGGCAACCTCTACACTATCAAAGCTTAGGTATTTCTCGACTATTAACAATCAGAATGAGTCCAACAGGTTTTTTTATACGGAAAGCCTCTGGGCGTTCGGTCTGATGGAAAACCGAAAATGTGTAAAATTGTCGTTTTTCGACCGTCGGTTTCGACTATACCACTGGACCGAATTTAAAGTGTTGGATACTCATCCGACGCAGAATTTAATACTCTTTAATTATTGTTATAGCGAAGTTTTCGTTGGAAAGCACTGCTTTAAAGTTATAAGCGAAAAACTACAAAAGGTCCGAAGATTTCGTGGTTCTTTTGATGCCCTCAGGTAAGCTCGCGTCGAGGGACCGTGCAAACCTACGATACTTATATTTGACGGCAAATGAAGTGATCCCCCGCTTTCCAACATTTATTTCCACCAACGGATTCTATTTTACTGGCCTAGTAGTAATTAGTAAAATTATATTTTATTTTTACTTCATAATTAAGGTTATATTACTTTTACAGAAAGATATCACACTCTGGTAAATATTTTCAAAAAATACATTATTCAAATTTAAAAGTTTGAAAGAATAAAAACCATACAAATATTCTACTGTTTAAATACAGGCTAGAACTTTGGGGCAAAAAATTTGTATTTAACCTTATTCAAAGAATCAGTGTTACTTTCTTTTTTGTATAAAGCTGTAATCGTAATATAAGATATGTTTCAGCCATTAGTTCAACATCATGTAAGAGTGTCCCAGTAATATCTTCAGTAGCTGTGCTATTCATATTTTTCCTGATATGTTATTTATTTCTTTTCACTAAGCATTATGATATTGTCACGTTATAGGTTGAAGTGACTGAAGAAATACCTAAGAGTAGAGAGTAAATAAAAAGCAGTCCAGTTTAACATTATAATAAACTAAACTAAACTAATTCATAAATAATAATGAAAGGGCACAGTAACTCAGCATGTCAACCATGCATGAAAACCCCAGGCGCGGTCCTAGAGGGGGGGGTCACAGGGGTCATGACCCCCCAAAATAAATCATTTACACTTATTTCTTCTTAAACCTCAGCAATTAAAAACCAAAACATTCGTAATAACCAGTAGAAGGCTTCCTTTTAGTTTGTGATTAAGATTGAGATTTTTGTTAACTAATCTGGTTTTATTAAAAAATATTCCTATATGCTTTACTCGTTTTATTGATAAAGTCGGCCCTTAAAAATGTATTTAAACCAAGATGACCCCCCCCAAAATCTTGGGCTGCGACCGCGCCTGGAAAACCCTTTCATACTCACTTGAGAGTGCCTAAAAGTATTCAAGGTTCAGAATTTAGTCTAAAGCTATGCTTGCAGGAAGACTTGTTATATAACAAACAAAATGTTGACCAAACAATAATTCTCTAATGTACGAGGTTGCTAGAAGAGCATGCAAGGTGAGGTTCTCTGTCTCATTCTTGTCTGCAGTCTAAATTCAGTTTGATGTATCGAACACGTGTGGAGGCTAGATGTGATGCTAGCACTGCATGGGCACCTGCATAATTATACAGGGTGGGATTAAAGTATGGAATATTAAAAAAAAGCGAACTCAACCGGTTTTTTTAAAACGCTGAAACACGTCGATTTTGTTTTTTAAAAATACACATTAATATGTGCGATTCACCTTCCGACTGTCATTTGTTTCTAAGTTATGACGTCATCACAAAAAAACTTAAATGACAATATAGATTTTTTATAGTGGAATCCAAAGTGATTTTCCTTCTCTTTATGATTATGCAAATAAATCATAAGGTTGCATAACAAAAATTCTGAGAAAAATCGAGTTGAACTTTGTAAATGTAGTTGTGACGTCATCACAAAAAATTTAAATGAGAATATAGATTTTTAATAGTGGAATCCAATAGTGATTTCTCTTTTCTTTATGATCATGCAAATAAATCATAAGGTTGCATAACAAAAATTCTGAGAAAAATCGATGTGTTTCAGCGTTTTAAAAAAACCGGTTAAGTTCGCTTTTTTTAAAATATTCCCTACTTTAATCCCACCCTGTATACACACATCTCTGGGCCCAGAACCACTGTTAGTTGATTTGCAGTTTAGTTTTTCATCTTTGGTTTAGGTATACCTAGGGTTCCTAAATATGAACTAAGTTGTGTGTTATTTAGAGTTAAGTCACGCATGTCAAATTTTCCTAGTGCAAATTATTCATTCTAGTCCAAATTATTTATTAGAAGGTTGGTGATCATGAAAATTGGTTTAATAAATTAAACTGTCAGTATGACAGTTATATAAATCTGAAATTTGGTACAATTAATACCTTATTAAAAACTGTCCTAAAATTGATGTATGTACTATAGTAGTTTTATAAATTCTCTACAAACAATAAATAAATGATAAATGTGCACATTAAAAAATTTTACATGCAGAAAAATAAACATGACAGCATAACCTAAACTTTATAACTGACAACTGCTGAATGTTGTCACTAAAGTAAAAAGAGAGAAAAAAAGTATCTCTGTTTCAGACAGCTTAGTTTTGATCTAGAAAGAGATAGATTTTGACACCCGTGTCCTAACTCTAAAATAACACAGTTAAAGTTTTCATATAGGAACTCTAGGTATACCTAGAGTCACTATATATTACTTATAAGAGTTGAGCCAACGCGAATGTCAAATGTTTCATAATCTGACATTTATTCCATTATAATTTACCATAGCTTTTTTAAATTGATTAATATAATAAAATTCCTAAATAGAATAATATATACATATTCATATTTTATTTGCAAAATTGAGAAAAGAAGAAACTACTCTCAGCTACAAAAAACTGTTAATGTCTCTTGTGCTCTATTTAGTAAGTCAATTTCCATTTGAATTATTCCGTAATAAATACACTTGAAAAGCAGTGAAAATATTTTGATTTATTAAATCGTTTTATTTCAGAGTTCTTACTCACTAATATACTTTGCATATTTTATCAAATGGGCCGACTAAGAAAGATATTTTTAACTTCAAACTGTCGATTGGTAAGTTTTTTTTAAAGAATCCTCGACCACCTATTCCACTAAAGTCTTCGCAAATGTATGGGATACATTCAGGCAATAACATTTTTGTGTTAAATAAATTTATAGAATAGGTAAGAGATAGCTATTTTGGAACATGGAGACAATGCATAATTAGAAACAAGACTCCATATTACTAGTGAATTACAACTTGTACCTATTGAGATCAATCATGCAAAACTAAAAGATCTTCAAGCCCTTTGTGAAGTATTATCTAATCGAGAACACTGTGGTGTTTATGATATTCTGGACACTAATGAAGACCCAGGAGACATTGTCGAGGACAACAACAGCAGTGCTTACACATATTTTTTCTTTCATGCTAGAGATATGAATCTTTTGTTTAAAAAAGTATATTTTAATTTTTTTTAAATCTGCCAGACCGATATATTCTAATTAAAATGTATCTTATGTTTAATAAATAAATAACAAATCCGTTTTCCAAATTTTCATCTAAAAACCACAGGTTTTTGGATTGTGTAAGAATGTTTGATAAACTGCACATAGTTCCAAATAATAAAAATTCTGGCTTTACATTAGTTTTTGTTTCTTCTAAGGGTTATAGTTTTTTGACAAATGCCGTGCTTGACATCAACCCTTCAATTGCAATTTATATTTCTTAAAAACTTGAAGATAAATACATAAAAATTCTTCGATTTACTAAACATTATATTATTTGTCAAATCAAGGGCGATCTTTTCATCACCTTGTAACTTTATTGGCAGTTAATTGTTATGGATACAATTTATTTATCCTATGGGTACAATTGTAGAAACAGTTGTAACCATAGCAAGTAACTTCCACATAAATTTATGAGGAAGTGAAAAGACCTTTCCTATTATTACATAATTTTGTCAAACTTTGTGTTTTTAAATTGGCATTAGTGCAAATGGATCCAACCAATCAGCGTCAATTCCCGCGTTGGCCGAACTCTTATAAGTAATATAGAGTGACTCTAGGTATACCGGGTGGGGCAATAGTGTGGGGAAGTCCGATAGCTCCTAAACGGTAACAGGTAGAAAAATCGTTCTAATACGTGTAAACAGTGGATAGACGCATCTAGAGAAATTATTTTCAAATATACAGGATGTCGCAGAAAAGTGTGGTACGCTTAAGGTAATTTTTTTTTAAATAGAATGCCCCAAATATTTTTGTATATTTAACACCTCTCTTGGCAGGTTTATTCATATCTAAAATTTTAGCGCCATCTAATGACCGGTTTAAAAGTTATAAATTTTTTTAAAAAAAATTGAGTTTTACATTATCCCACTTAACAGTTTAACACTTTCACGGTCGCAACTGTGAAGATGAATTTAAGTAGGGATTTTGTTGCAGGGGCTTGTAGGGTGCTCTTCTTTAAAAGAAAATGGACCCACCATGTACAGGGTGTTTAAAATTAATTTTTAAATTTAGAGAACTTCAAAGCTAGAATTCACAACTTTTTCAAATGGAACACCCTGTATATTTTGTAGCTTTGTAATGCAGAATTAAATAACGAACATTTTTTGTATGTACGTCCCTATAGCTATCTGTAACTACTTTTGATTTATTGAGAAAAAAACTGCAAGAAGTACACAATTAAAAAATTATTTATTTAAAAAATCAAGGTTTTCCAAATAAAACAAAAGAAAAAACTATAACAAATGCTCCATATGTTGCCCATTTGCATGAACACACATTTCGATGCGCCTTTGGAACGATCTTTGTACGTTTCTTAACATTGCCGGTATGATACTTCTAAAAGCATGTATTATTCTATCCTTCATATTTTGGATTGTGGTTGGTGTCTCTGTATAAGCAATTTCTTTCACATATCCCCATAAAAAGAAATCCATTTTTGTAACCATCAGGAGATCTCACAGGCCATTTAGTGGGCCCATTCCTTCCAATCCATTGATGTAGGTAGATATTATTTAGGTGGTCTCTTACTGCATGTAAATAATGCGGTGGAGTACTGTCTTGCTGAACCCACATCCCATTTCAGATCCTTTGAGGAAGGTTCGCCAATAATTGTGGTAGATAGTTCTCCAAAAAATGAAGATAAATAGCTCCAGTTAATGTACCATCAAAAAAATGTGGCCCTATTACATGTTCTCCAATAATTCCCCCCAAACGTTTATGGACCATCTGTGCTGGTTATCAAGTTGTCTGAAAAAGTGGGGATTTTCTGTAGCATAATAATGGAAAATGTGCCTATTAACAAATCCATTTTTATTAAACGTTGCCTCATCAGTGAACAAATCATTGTTGAAGAATGTAGCAATGTCTTGCATTTTACCTATGACCCAATTACAAAACTCTAAATGTTTTAGAAAATCGTCATCAGTTAATTCCTGGTGCATTTGAATGTAATATGCATGAAACTTATTTTTCTTTAAGATTCGACCAACAGAACGTCTACTTATTCCTACAGATGAACTTACTTCTCTCTGACTAACATGGGGATTCTTAATCGTTGCCAGCACAACAGATAACTCATTTTCTTCGTTCACAACATTGTTAATTCGTTCACTTTTTTCATACTGTACATTGCCGGTCCTCACAAATCTATCGAGCAGGTTTTGAAAGCTGTGAACTTTAGGGAGCTTTCGTTCAGGATACCGTTGGTGGTAAATTCTGCGGACAAGCAAACAATTTCTTTCCGACTCTCCCAAAACAAAAGTCTTGTCTACAAGTTCTTCATTACTAAAATTCATTTTGAAAAACTAAAACACCTACTAGAACTAAACACTGATGGTCGATAACTGCGAAAAATGTACGTTTTGCATACGTGCACAACAATTGCTAGATGCTTTAATCTTTGTTGAACAAAAACAACCAACACACTTGACAACTAAATAAATAATTGTTTTTAATTGTGTACTTCTTGCAGTTTTTTCTCAATAAATCAAAAGTGGTTACAGATAGCTATAGGGACGTACATACAAAAAATGTTCGTTATTTAATTCTGCATCACAAAGGTACAAAATATACAGGGTGTTCCATTAGAAAAAGTTGTGAATTTTAGCTTTGAAGTTTTCTAAATTTAAAAATTAATGTACATGGTGGGTCTATTTTCTTTTAAAGAAGAGTACCATACAAGCCCCTGCAACAAAATCCCTACTTAGATTCGTCTTCACAGTTGCGGCCATAAAAGCGGTAAACTGTTAAGTGGGATACTGTAAAACTTAATTTTTTTGAAAAAAAATTTATAACTTCTAAACCGGTCATTAGATGGCGCTAAAATCTTAGATATGAATAAACCTGCCAAGAGAGGTGTTAAATATGCAAAAATATTTGGGCCATTCTATTTAAAAAAAAATTACCTTAAGCGTGCCACACTTTTCTGCAACATCTTGTATATTTGAAAATAATTTCTCTAGATGCGTGTCTATCCACTGTTTACATCCGTATTAAAACGATTTTTCTAGCTGTTACCGTTTAGGAGCTATCGGATTTCCCCACACTATTGCCCCACCCGGTATGTAACAAGCGAAACTTAAATTCTTATAGCTGGCCTACTTAAATTGTGCCGATGCCGATGAATGTGGTACATGCTTTTATATGAGAGCACGCACACTTGGCCGGCCGGAATCGGCCAGCAATTCGCATCCTTCGGCAGGCCGGGAGGTATTGCTGTGGAGAGCAATCATCGGCAAAAATCCTTTCCGAGCCGTGTCAGTGTGTTTTTACACCTCCAGAATTTTAGAAGTTAGTACACTTTAAATGTTCGTTATTTTACATGATATGGGCATTATTATAAGAAATATTTTTACAATAAATTATTAAAGTTTGCATTTGCATACTATACTATATTAATTTATTTAGAAACACTTCAATAACTTTAACACTAATTAATATTAATTCTCTTCTAAGAACAATCATTGTGCTACGATATAAAAATAACTGCTTTTATGTTAATATATTGTTTATTGGACAAAAATGTATTTAAGTAATATTGTTTATTATTATAAAACGAACCAAATGAATTTTATTATTGTATGATCCTAATAAAGCGCATAATCAGTGTGACAGTTTTAAGAAAACAAGTTTTAGGGAGGTTGTTATTGATATTTTTATTGTAGTTAGGTAATAACAAATCTTGTTCAAAGCTCGTCTCTATGTTTTAAACGATACTAATAAACCGTTTATCATGAACATATGTACTTAATCACCTCTCCGGAATTCTCCGTCGGCAAACACTCGGGACTAGTGTGCTTATGACACCCGGCTTCGGAATTTTTCCCTACGGATGCTGATCGATGCTGGCCGATTCCGGCCGGATCAATGTGCTTTATGCTTTAATTCTTTTCAGATGTATTTTAAATGGACTGTGACCAGTCCAAATTTGCATGGAGTAGAAATCAGATTTGATAGGTAGTACTTGAATTATTGTAGGGCAAAATCTATACGTAATTCTACCTTTTGTGAGCTGTCCCATAGTTGTTGCTAAACATCTAAAATTTTTAAATATGTTAAATACTTTCAATGTGTAACATCTTATAAAACTATAAATATAATAAGTAGTATGGAATAAGTTTAAAGTTTAGTTTAAACTTATCTGTTGAAAGATAGGTATAGCTATGTAAATACTATACCTAGTTATCTTTAAATCTTCATGTACTATTCAATTCCGTTGTAAGTTAAGTAAACCTACCATGATGTGGGTGGGGTGGGGGGATTTAAGTTGTAACCTTTTTGGCAACTCCTCTTCAACAAAGGTTTGAGAAAGGAGATCAAATTTACTCCGAAACATGTAGCTTGATGATAAAAAATTAATGGATTTTAATGTTTTATTGGCCCTTTTTCGATACTCCTTTTATTAAGAAGATTTTGGCTGATACCACAAATATTTATTACTACCACGATTTATTAACTGACATACAATGGGAAAAAATAGAAAGTTTAATATTTTATATTCTTTAGGCGATTATGAAATTATATTTCATCATCTAATAGTTAGCAGTGTCGGGAGTCCCTACACTATTATTGTCGTGACACTACTCGCAAATAGTATTTCTCTTATTAGAGATTTTATATAATGTATATAAAATATACAGAGTGTGACAAAAATGGTTGGCTGACTATACACAGATGGGTTCTAGGACTAAAAATAAGGAAAAAAAAATTATATAACGATATGTCTAAAATGGTTCATACTGAGTTACAGCAGTGAATTTAAAAGAAATTACTGGTTACATGCACTTAAGCTTTTCAGACAATTATCAAGTAGTAATCCCTGTTTCTTGTTTTCAGTTGAAACTTTCGAATAGATGTCCGACATGCATTTATCGTTTGATTTGGCACATTGTAATAGGGCAGAAGCAAGAAGACTTTATGTAGACCATTTCCTAAACTAACCTTTACCACACGAGAAAACATTCGAAAGGCTTCATATTAGATTAAGGGAAACAGGTTCAAGATCCTGATTAAGATTAATTAGAAAACAATACTAATAACTTAAATGACATCAACTGTCACGACTGAAAACAAGAAACAGGGATTACCTACTTGATAATTGTATGAAAAACTTAAAATGCGTGCAACCAGTGATTTCTTTTTAAATTCACTGCTGTAACTCAGGACGAACCATTTTAGGACATATGTTTATATAAACTTTTTTCCTTATTTTTAGTGGTAGAACCCCTTTCAAAGCAGTAGTCTGAGATTGTGGCAGACCACAAACTACAAGAACTTTGAACTTGGAAGAATGTGTGTTGGATCATGTTGAGGAAAGTACAGGTAAGAGTACTCGAAGAATTGCATTGGCGGAAGGTGTCAATCATATGACTGACTGTGTGGCAAATTTTAAGAACCAATCAACTGTATCCGTATCATGTGCGAAGGGCACAGGGACTTGGTAAGAATGTCTTCTCACCACAAGAAGCTTACTGTGCAAGGTTGTTAGAAACATGCGCAGCTGATCTTCTGTTTTTGCCATCTGTGCTGTTTACTGATGAATCTGGCTTTACAAGCGATGGTATTGTCACAAACGGAAATATTTATACTTAAATATTTTATTTAAAATCCGTTTGGACAACATAAAGCATGCAAGGCCACATTCAGTTGCCTACGCTAGTTCAGCAGCTGTGATACCACCTGCAGTGTTTTCTCAGTAGCGCGGCCGCTTCGCCCACCGTCGCATCCGCTGGCATGCAATATCTACGCCTACTTCCTCCGTCGAGGCGAGGCTTCCCACACGATGTGCCTGCAGATGTGCATTCCTTCCAGTGAACGCACCAACACTTCCGTCCACCTGCAGCTTCGTACCAGGCACCGACATCGCGCATGCAACCAACCCACAAGCTTTCCTGAGAACTTCTGCCTACGAATTCCAACTACGATACGATTTACTTCCTCATTCGGCAGTATATAACCAGCTTGCTTGAGCTATTCAAACCAGTCAGTTTTCCATGACTCCAACACAACAAGCAAGCTGGTGAGTACTCTTTTTATTATATAAATGCTTAGTGCTTAGTTTGAGTGGGCAGCGCTTAAATCGCCCACTCGATGCAGGATTTTGGGAAGGTTGTGTCCAGGCCTTCCCGGCTTAGTTACCAGGAGGTTATCTCCTACATGCTTAGTTTGTAGACCTAGTGCTGAACAGGGTGGGTTCCCACCTTCCCTGTATTGTAGTAGTTTAGGAGGACATATACGTCCTCACCATATTGTCAACATGTAAACCCTTTTGTACTCTGTTTATTGTCAACATGTAAACCCTTTTGTACTCTGTTTATTGTCAACATGTAAACCCTTTTGTACTCTGCTTATTGTCAACATGTAAACCCTTTTGTACTCTGTTTATTGTCAACATGTAAACCCTTTTGTACTCTGTTTATTGTCAACATGTAAACCCTTTTGTACTCTGTTTATTGTCAACATGTAAACCCTTTTGTACTCTGTTTATTGTCAACATGTAAACCCTTTTGTACTCTGTTTATTGTCAACATGTAAACCCTTTTGTACTCTGTTTATTGTCAACATGTAAACCTTTTGTACCCTGTTTATTGTCTTAGTATATAGTTGTTGTTACGACTTGTGTTTGTTTCCTTTCTACCTCTGACTACGTTCCCCAGTCACGCAAACCCCACGTGACAGTATTGTCAATTTTCACAATTTACATCAGTGGCAAGATGAAAACCCTTATATCATTATTCAGTCCAGGCATCAGCAGTTTTCATAAAATGTGTGGATAGGGATTATCAACGACTTCTTGATTGGTCCTTTTGACCCGGATGACTTTCCTCCCAGAATTATCGTTATTTTTTAGAACATGACTTATCAGGTTTGCTGGCGACTTGCTGCAACCCGCCTGGGTTTTTAGGATTTAGAATATACTCATGCATTCCGTTGAAGTAAGGTCCACCTGGCTATTACATATTTGATAATTCCAAGTTACTTGATCATTCATAGAAAAAAGATAAAGGCAGATTTATTGAACTGGCCAAGAATTATTCAATGAGACACATACGATTTTTTAGGAAATGCCTCCCTCTGCGACTCGCCTGGGTTTTTAGGATTAAGAATATACTTATGCATACAAAAATAAGTATTTGTTTTTGCTAAGCAACACAAATTAAATTTAGCATAAAAAAATTAAAATGCCATACTTATATACAGGGTGCCTATTATGTATGGAATATAGTATATATCTCGGTAAATATCAACTTTATAAAAAAATTTGTTATATAAAAGATGTTTAACGTTTTATTTTCCATAATAAGATAGCATTCAATTGTTTTTATTTCAGAAAACAAATGAGTAATGAATAACACTTTAATTTTTTTAAATAGCAATGTACCCTCTCATTAGGCTCATTTGATAGAGATTTTTTTTCTCTTTTCGATGACCTAAAATCTTAGTACCCTTATTACCCTAAAATAAACAGATGTGCATCTACATAATGTACAAAACAAAACAAATGAACAAAAAACAAAATAAAACAAATGAACAGAAAATTATGTACGTCTCTTATAAAGCTTGAAGACAAAACGAAATTAGCAATAAAATGGTTTTCATGGCAATAAGTGTCAAAATGTTTACCATTAACTGCAAGGCAGTGGCCCAAACTATCACGAAAAGCTTGAAAAGAATTTCTGAGCGATCTGGGAGAAATTGTTGCAGCTTCATTTTGTAATCGTTGCTCTAATTCGGCCAGATTCTGGGGTCGGTTTGTATACACTTTTGATTTTAAATATCCTCAGAGGAAGAAATCGCAAGAAGTTATCTTCGGATAATTCTTGCAATAAAGTCGGTTTGTACGGATGTAATTTTTCTGAATGTAATATTTTCTGTATTGAACCTTTACTTACGGTATGGTTTAAACTTAACTGAGGAGTTGAAATGTTTGGATTTTCTTTGATTTCTATTAAAACATCGACCTTTTTATCTTCATTTGTCGCAGACCTCTGCGGACCAGTCTTCACCAGATCTTTAACATTGCCAGTTTCCCTAAACCATTTCAAGGTTTTGCTAACTACTGACTGGGTGATTGGTTCTCGATGTGGATAACGCTCATTAAAAATTTCACATACTTCTAATTGTGTTCGTTTGCGATCCCCATAACCGACCATAATTAAAATTTCTATACGTTCAGTTTCTGTTAAATGAACCATTTTTATTTTTCCATGTACCAACAACTTAATTAAATAAACAAACTTCTGTCACAATAAAAGCCTACAATCAATTGTTAAGACAAATGAAAGAGATCTCGGATATCTAGATTCATGTTATTGGTGAAATTAACTTAATAAACATTTTTTACGTTTTTTTCAAAAAATCTGATATAAGGGTACTAAGATTTTAGGTCATCGAAAAGAGAAAAGAAATCTCTATCAAATGAGCCTAATGAAAGGGTACATTGCTATTTAAAAAAATTAAAGTGTTATTCATTACTCATTTGTTTTCTGAAATAAAAACAATTGAATGCTATCTTATTATGGAAAATAAAATGTTAAACAACTTTTATATAACAAATTTTTTTATAAAGTCGATATTTACCGAGATATATACTATATTCCATACATAATGGGCACCCTGTATAATAACAACTGATGTTGTTTTAACTAAGTGCAGTACCTGACTTAAAAAAATTCAAAACAGATTAAATAGTTATTTAAATTACAAGCTGCAAAAGTTTACTTTTTGGTGCAAGGTGTTCTTGATTGGCCGAGGCGAAGCGTAATCGTAGCCGAGTTTAGTTGTTGTTTGTTTGTTTGTTTATATGTGACATATGAAGGGGTTAAGAACCCAGCACCGCGGCCCTTAGGCTTATTGTACTCTCATCTTGTCACTTAGTCGGTAAAGAGTTTAGTGATCCTGATTAGGCTTAGTAACCTCTTTACCAGGTCCTCCCTTATGAGAGTCTCACGAGAGAAAGCTCCTTCGAGGAGTGCAAACCTCCATCGGTACAGGGCTTCACAATCGAAAATAACATGTGAGGCTGTTTCGTCCGCTTCATTGCAGAGTCTGCAGATGGGATCTTCATTACCAATCCCCATTCTATGCATATGCTTCCTTAGGTTGCAGTGTCCAGTTATAAGGCCTGTCACCAGCCTAATCTGTTGTCTGCTTAATTGCAGTATGTCATCAGTCAATTTGTCAGATGTTGTTTTTAGCATCAGTTTGCTATGTCTTTGCCCCTCAATTGCATTCCAGTGGTTGTGGTGCTGTCTTTTTGTCCAGCTTTTCAACCAGTTTCGAGCAAAGTTGTTGGTAATTCCAAAGACGGGTTCTGGCCCCATAAATGGTAATTCTGCTCCTTTCTTAGCCAAGGAGTCAGCTTTCTCGTTGCCACTAATCCCCTTATGCCCCGGGACCCACATCAGGGTTACTCTATTGTGGGTTGAAAGGGTTATTAGGTTTTGTCGGCATTCCCATACTAATTTTGAGTTAGTACGATTGCTAGCTATGGCTTTTATAGCGGCCTGGCTATCTGTAAGGATAAGGATTTCTTTACCTTGGTAGTTCCTTTTTAAATTCTCATGTACACAGATGTCTATGGCATGAGTTTCGGCTTGGAAGATAGTGGCAAACCTCCCCAGCGATGCATAGGCAGCAAACTGAGGTGATTCCCCAAATATTCCTGCACCTGTGCCACTGTCAGTTTTGGAGCCATCCGTATACAAGATTAGCTTGTTTGCCTGACGACTTTGTTGTAATAGCCCTTCGTTCCACTCAAGGAGAGTGGTGAAGGGTTTCCGAGTTTAGTTAAAAACACCGAGCAAGGGTTTTCGCCAGAAAGAGCTTTCGCAGCGTGTAATGTATTAAACTTTTCATTCTCCCCTTGACATTTATTAACCACCGTAAATAAATAAATAAAATGATGATTCAGTGATTATAATAAAATAATGTTTGTATATTAGGGTGGTTCTTATTTGGGTCATGTTGGAATTTCGGTTTTGCCGGGTGCTCATTTGATTCCACAAAAAGAACTGAAAATTTTAAAACCAATATGAACTTCCTATTTCTATTCTAATCATTTGCTGTAACAAGGAGAAGTTTCCCATTTAAAATACATGGACTTTTTCAATTCTTATGCATATATTTGACAATTGGGACAAACTTTTGAAAAAAATTTTAAAATTGATTTTATAGAATTAACGGGCATCGATGCTACTTTTAGATGAAAAAAAATTATATGGGACATTCTACATCACTCCAACACTAATTGAACGGTGCATTATTTTGAATTTATTTGTAAATCGTTGGAGAAAATTGAATGTTCCATATAATTTTTCTTGTACCTAAAAGTAGTATCGAACACTGTTAATTCCAAAAAAATCAATTTTCAAAAAAAAATCAATCAATTTTTTCTCAACAATTTGTCCCAGTGGTCAAATATATACATAATAAGTTAAGAAAAGTATGCATTTTAAATGGGAAACTTCTCTTCGTTACAGCGAATGATTAGAATAGAGATAGGAAGTTCGTATTGGTCTTAAGATTTTCAGTTTTTTTTTTAAGAATCAAATGAGCACCCAACAAAATTGAAATTCCAACATCACCCAAATAAGAACCACCCTATTGTATATATATCAGAGTATTGTTACCAAGGTAATGTTGACAACAGCCACCTTATATTATATTTTAAAAAAATTGACAGTTTTACTTCGTTGCCCAGGGACCGAAAGTTTTTCATACCTAGTAACCACCTCGCATGTTTTACTTTTGCTTTTGGTTGCCTTATCAAGATAGAAAGTTACTATTTCGTGAAGGGGAGAATGAAAAAAGAGGGTTGTATAGGGTTATTTATTATTTTGAATTTGAGGCGTTTTCCAATTATAAAATCGCTTTTAAAGTTGCTAATGTATTCAGCAACAGTATAATACTGTAGTACAGTTTTTTTTGTTTAACCATAATAAAATTTATTAAACATAATTGCCTTTCAATCCATAGTTCATGATTTAGCTGTGAATCTTTACTGCTTCTCGTTTCAATTAAATTACATTTACATTAACACATGCATGACGTAAATGCAAATTGCCAGAAATAGTCGACTCTTTACACAAGGAAATGTTGTGACTGTTGAGTGTTGTAACACTCAGGTAGTATCGAGATCCCATCACTGTCTAATAATCATTGCTTTAAGATAGTTTGTTTTAAGAGAATATTTTTATAAATAAATTCAATTAATCTTAATAAGTTTTTTAATTAAGTTTTTAAACAAATAGTGATTTGTAAATAAAAATAAATTCTATAAGAACATCTATTATTATCTATTGTTATCTCAACAATAATGCCTGGTTTATACAACAACTAAGAATTAACAACTAACAATTAATAATAAAAAAACAAAGAAAATCATTTAATTTATACAATTATAAATTAATACTCATACATGCACATAGTGCCAGTTGTTCTCAATACCACCATAAAAATTTTAATTTTGTTCAAGGATAACTTCATAATAATATAGTGGCTAACCCACTTGAATTAGATTATCAGAAAAATTAAAATAAATTCAATTTGTAATTCTTAGTTGTTAATTCTGAATTCTGAGTGGGTCGTGTAGACCCATCTGAGCAACCATATTCTAATTCTTAGTTATGAATTGTTAGTTACAGTATAAACCAGGCATACATAAGTATTATTTAAATTTTAAAACACAATTAAAATGATAGGATTATAGATCAAGTGAATTTGTTGTAATTTTGTATTATCTTTGTGCATATTATTACCACGTGTGTACTACTATACCATTTCACTTGTAATACTAAAGTAAAACATTTTAAATAACATGTAAAAGATAATTTTATTGTATTGTAACAAGAGAGAAAAGGAACGAACCTCTTTTCGAGCGACAGGTGGTGTGTTCTGCCGCCTTCGAGAGAATGACGCATCGTACAAGCATGTAAATCAGACGCGGTTTATTCTGGTGTATTCTAGAAATACATGGTATGTTCGGGCGATTTCTGGAACGTTTATAGGATGGTATAAAGTCGACGACGCGGAGAAAAGGGGCAGTCAACTGCAAGTCATTAACTGGGTATTACAAAATAAATAGTGAATATAAATGTTGTATTAGAAATTCATAGTCTGTAAATAATAGTTTTTAATGGTTTATAATCATAGCGTTAATTTATAGTGTATTCATTAGTGTATATAAATAAATATTTGTTTGTGAATAGACGATTTAAACAGCACTTGTATTATTATTTGAAAAAGAACGTTACAGTGGTGTCAGGTGTGGGGTTTTAAAATAAATAAAATCGCGTAATAATTAATTAAAGTGCTGTGAGAATAAAATTTTTGGTGTTAAAACATAATTTCAACAAACGATTAAAATGGTGATGAAACTGTTAAAAGATCTCAAAGTAATAGACTTGAAACATGAACTTGAAGAACGAGATTTAGATACAACGGGCCTTAAAAGTGTGTTAATAAATCGGCTAAGAGAATGGCTTTTGGAGCAGCAAGAAGACCCTGAAAGTTTCCTCTTCGAAATACCTGGACCCGTAATGGATACTAATTTGTTATTAAGTAAAATAGAAGAGAATTCTAGAATGTTAAAAGAGGAATTACTGGAAAAGTCGGAAGAGAATTCTAGAATGCTTAAAGAAGAATTATTGGAAAAGTCCGAAGAGAATTCTAGAAAGTCTGAAGAGAATTCTAGAATGTTAAAAGAGGAATTACTGGAAAAGTCGGAAGAGAATTCTAGAATGCTTAAAGAAGAATTATTGGAAAAGTCCGAAGAGAATTCTAGAATGTTAAAAGAGGAATTACTGGAAAAGTCAGAAGAGAATTCTAGAAAGTCCGAAGAAAATGTTAGAATGCTTAAACAAGAATTACTTGAAAATACTAAAGCACTGGAAGAAAATGTTAAAATGCTTAAAGAAGATTTACTGGAAAACTCTAGAACGCTTAAAGAAGAATTATTAGAAAAGTCTGAAGAAAGTTCTAGAAGGCTTAAAGGAGAATTGTTGGAAAATGTCAAAGAGTTGGAAGATAAAGTTTTCGAAGAATTTTTGGAGAATGCCAGTGCGTTAGGACTATTGGAAGGTAGTTTGGCGGAACAAGATAGGGTAATAAAGATGGTAGAAGAGAAAATAGCCCAAATGCAATTACCACCAACAACTAAGAAAGACGATATGGCTGAAATGCTGGAAGATAGAATGAGGCAACTACGGTTTCCCTCAACTTCTGAGTGGCCATTTAATGAAGTAAAGAAACAAATTAAAGAAGAAAAGGTTCCTGCCGTAGGGATAAAAGTAAAACCACCCACGTTCGATGGAAAGATACCTTGGTCCACCTACTACAAACAATTTGAGGCGGCCGCTGGGGCCAACGGATGGACAGGCAAGGAAAAGGCCGTTTCTTTAACTGTGGCTTTGCGTGGAGACGCGTTGAACGTCCTGCAAACAATCCCAGCAGGACAGGAAAATGATTATCAATTGTTAGTGTCTAGATTGGAGATGAGATATGGAGACGCGCATCTTCAACAAGTGTATCACGCGCAAGTGAAGAATCGTATCCAGAAGAATGGAGAAAGCCTGCAGGAGTTTGAAGCCGATGTTGCGCGGCTTGTCCGATTGGCGTACCCTACGGCACCCGATTCATTTCTGGGACAGCTCGCTGTGCAGACCTTCATTGATGGGTTAAGAGACGGGGAAACACAACAATCATTGAGGCTAGCACGACCAAGAACAACTGATGATGCGCTTGCTCACGCCTTAGAATTTGAAGCTGCAAAGCAAGCGTCCCGAGGTCACGGGCGTGTTCGGGCCGTTGTGGAGGAAGAAGAAGGTTCTAAAGATCACCTAGAGGAGTTAGTACTGAGAGTTCTTCGGAAGGAAGAAAGCCGTAAGAAGAATCATCAAGAAGTTCGAGGGCCCCGTTGCTGGAACTGCGGCGAACAAGGACATGTAGAACGGCGTTGTCCCAAAATAACAAAAGTACAACCGTCGGAAAAGTTAAAAGGGGTTGGCAAGAGAGGGCGAACGTTGACTGTTAGTAAAGATGCCCCAGAAATCATCGTCCATGCCGTAACATCAGGGAATAGTACCAGCAGTTTGTTCATAGATGGGAAAATTGCGAATCGAATTGTTCCACTACTCATTGATACGGGGGCGACAAAATCCATCATACGCCCTAACGTTCTACGAACAAGTATGAAGCTGTTACAGACAACTACTCAACTCCGTACAGCAACAGGTGAAGTGATACCAACACGCGGAGTGGTGAAGATGAAGATTGGCATTGGAAGTGAAGAACGTGATCATGAGGTGCTGGTAGCCGACATCATTGACGAATTCATCTTGGGAATGGACCTCCTGAGAAAATTTGGTTTTACATTGGACTTGAAGGAGGGTGTTTTGAAGGTTGGTAACGAAGAACTTCCGTTGCACCCACGAGAAGATCCTGTCGTAAGGGTTTTGCTGACAGAAGATGTGATATTGCCTGGTCAAAGCGAGATGGTTGTCGAGGCAGGTTTGGATGGAGATCTTCGGGTAGGATGTGTGCGAATGATGGAGCCTGTTTGTGATAAGAAGCTCCATAGTGGCATACTGGTGGGAAAAGCGCTGATCAAGGTTGGAAAGAGAGTACCGGTGAGAATTATGAATGTTAATGTGGATCCGGTGACATTGAAGAAGAGTACCCTTGTGGGACAGTGTGTGCCAGTATTCCGAGTAGCCAGGTGTATGGCTGATGTTCCAAAACCAGTGCCCAAAGACCATGGTGGAAAATTAGTGGGCATGGTTACTAGTTCGAGCGAAGACCTTAACAGAACAGAAGTGAAAGAGGTACAGGGTTTGGTTCACAGATACCAAGATATCTTCGCTCTTGACGATAGCCAGAAGGGACGAACAAATATAGTAAAACATAAAATCAATACAGGCAACTCTATGCCTGTCCGTCAGCAGCCGAGGCGTCTACCTCTAGCAAGGCGAGCAGAAGCCGAAAAGATTATTACTGATATGGAAGAACAAGGGGTCATCGAGCCATCCAGCAGTCCATGGGCATCACCGGTGGTCCTGGTCAGTAAGAAGGACGGGTCAACGAGATTTTGTGTGGACTATCGGCAGCTTAATGACGCGACCAAGAAAGACAGCTATCCCTTACCACGCATCGACGACACGTTAGATACCCTGTCTGGTTCACGATGGTTTTCGACTTTGGACTTGAAGAGTGGTTATTGGCAAGTTGAAATGGAACCTGAAGACCGGGAGAAGACCGCGTTCACTATTGGTTCCGGACTATGGCAGTTTACGGTTATGCCTTTTGGTCTATGTAACGCTCCGGCCACCTTTGAGCGTCTAATGGAGACCATCCTGAGAGGGCTGTCGTGGAAGACCTGCCTGGTATATCTAGATGATGTGATTGTAGTCGGAAAATCATTCAACGAACATTTGAAAAACCTAGAGGAAGTGTTCCGAAGACTGCGTGGAGCCAATCTGAAACTGAGTCCGAAAAAGTGCCACATATTCAGAAGGGAAGTGAAATATCTCGGGCACGTCGTATCACAAAATGGAGTGGCAGCCGACCCCGATAAGATTCGTGCAGTTCAACAGTGGCCAACACCGAAAGATAAACACCAAGTTCGTAGTTTTCTTGGGTTATGTACCTACTATAGGCGTTTCGTTCCTGGGTTTGCCAATATAGCGAAGCCTCTGACAAGGCTAACTGAAGATGGACGCGAGTATGTTTGGAGCGGAGAGTGTGAAACAGCTTTCCAACAGCTGAAGCGTGCCCTGACAACCGCACCAATATTGAGCTATCCACGGACAGAAGGGAAATTCATACTTGACACAGATGCAAGTAATTTGGCCATTGGGGGGGGGTACTTTCTCAGATACAGGATGGACAAGAAAAGGTCATCGGCTATTTTAGTAAGGTTTTGTCGAAAGCCGAAAGGAATTATTGTGTGACCAGAAAAGAACTATTGGCCGTCGTGAAGTCCGTTGAGCACTTCTACAAATACTTGTACGGACGGAAGTTTTTATTGAGGACGGACCATGCAGCGTTGAAATGGCTTTTACAATTCCGTAATCCTGAAGGCCAGGTCGCAAGGTGGATCGAACGATTACAAGGATACGACTTTGACACCGAACATCGAGCGGGCACTAGTCATCGAAATGCCGATGCTCTTTCAAGAAGACCCTGTCCAACGGATTGCCGTCATTGCTCTCGTTTGGAAGAGAGGGTTTGCCAAGTACTAAGGACTACCATCGTCAACGACAATTGGTTGCCGGAAGAATTGCAACGACAGCAGGAGGCCGATCCCGAACTAAAAATGGTACTGGAATGGAAGCGCGTGGGAGAAAGGCCTGCCTGGGAGGCCGTCAGCCCTTTTAACAGAACGCTCAAAGCATATTGGGCCCAATGGGAGTCCTTGAAGGTGGAAGACGATCTCCTGAAGCGAGTACTGGAGAGTGAAGATGGCACCACCATTAGGTCTCAGTTCGTGGTTCCAAGAAGCCGAGTGGCTACAGTATTGCGACATCTCCATGACGGTGCCTCCGGAGGACACTTTGGTGTGAAAAAGACCTTGGAGAAAGTTAGGGAGCGTTTTTATTGGGTCAACTGTAAAGAAGATGTGAAGGAGTGGTGCCGGAAATGTGAACTATGTGCCACTGGCAACGGACCCTTGGGGAAACGAAGAGCACCTATGAGGCAGTACAATGTGGGTAGTCCTCTGGAGAGAATAGCTATAGACATTGCCGGACCCTTTCCCGAAACTGACGATGGGAATAAATACATCTTAGTGGCAATGGACTATTTTACCAAATGGCCAGAAGCATATGCCCTACCAAACCAGGAAGCTGCGACTGTTGCTGACGTACTAGTCAAAGAGTTTTTCAGTCGCTTCGGAGTGCCCATGGAGCTGCATTCGGATCAAGGCCGCAATTTCGAGTCTGTACTCTTTGGAGAAGTCTGTCGATTGTTGGGCATTCGCAAGACTCGGACCACACCGTTACATCCGCAGTCCGATGGAATGGTAGAACGCATGAATCGAACAATGGGCAAATATTTGGCCAAGGTCGTCTCCGATCATCAACGAGACTGGGACCAATACCTGCATCTGTTCCTGATGGCTTATCGTGCATCGGTCCACGAAACAACCGGTCAGTCACCAGCGTCTGTGATGTTTGGACGCGAGTTACGGTTACCGTGTGATCTGGAATTTGGGTCTCCACCTATAGAGCAGGAGGTAGCCGGGAATGATTATGTCATCAACTTAAAGAAGAAGTTGGAGGATATTCACGACCGAACCCGAAATAATAGTCGAATCTCGAGTGACCGGATGAAGGCTACGTACGATGTGAGAGCCCAAGAAGGAGGGTTTCAACCTGGAGAGCTTGTCTGGTTATACAACCCGCAAAGGCGTCGTGGCTATTCTCCAAAGTTACAGCGAAATTGGGAGGGTCCATACCAGGTGAAGAAACGAATAAATGACTTGATTTATCGCATCCAGAAATTGCCAAGAGGGAAACCAAAGGTGGTACACTCCAATCGTCTGGCGCACTATGAGGGAAATAATGACGCAGTTCCGGAAGATGAGGCTGAGGTGGCTATCAATACCGTAAGGCCTGGAGATGATCAGCCAACCTTTAGAGAATTTATGGCTGCGTTTTCTGGAACTAGAAAAGCGCGATTCGGAGTCACGACTGAGATGCAACAAGATCTCTTCCGGGTCCCTGGTAATTATTCCATTGCCCACTGTGTCTCCGCGGATCTCCGTATGTCCAGGGGGATCGCAGTAGTGTTTAGAAATAAATTTGGACGGCTGAATGAACTTCGAGAACAAAATCCCTCTGTTGGTAAATCCTTACGCTTGCCTGATCATGACCGATCCATTTACTACTTGGTAACCAAGCAGTTTTACTACCAGAAACCGAGTTACGCCGACTTGTGGAGGGCACTATGGAATTTGAGAATCGAGTTGCTTACCAGGGGAATTAACAAATTGGCAGTTCCCAAACTCGGCTGTGGGCGGGACCAGCTGGATTGGAGAATCGTTAGAAACATGCTGGAAGTTGTCTTTAGAGGTACGGACGTCAAGATCTTCGTCTGCAGTTTTGACCCACATCCCGCATTAAGGCCAACGAAGAGTGTAGACTGTTATTTCTACCGTAATGGAACGTGTAGTCGAGGAGAAGACTGTCGATATCGTCATGACCCGTTCTACAGGAACCAGAGCATAAAACCTGTTCTGGGACAGAACAGACTTGAAGAGGGGGGCAGTGTAACAAGAGAGAAAAGGAACGAACCTCTTTTCGAGCGACAGGTGGTGTGTTCTGCCGCCTTCGAGAGAATGACGCATCGTACAAGCATGTAAATCAGACGCGGTTTATTCTGGTGTATTCTAGAAATACATGGTATGTTCGGGCGATTTCTGGAACGTTTATAGGATGGTATAAAGTCGACGACGCGGAGAAAAGGGGCAGTCAACTGCAAGTCATTAACTGGGTATTACAAAATAAATAGTGAATATAAATGTTGTATTAGAAATTCATAGTCTGTAAATAATAGTTTTTAATGGTTTATAATCATAGCGTTAATTTATAGTGTATTCATTAGTGTATATAAATAAATATTTGTTTGTGAATAGACGATTTAAACAGCACTTGTATTATTATTTGAAAAAGAACGTTACAGTATAATTGTCCCATATTCCAGCTTCAGCACTGAAAAGCACAGAGAACTACTGCCTCTACCTTCAGCATGCGCCTGCTTTTTATTTTTTCTTATGTCGTATTAGTGGAATAACCTTACGTTTTTATCTCGGAACCGGTCCAAACTACTTCGATTTGAATCATTTTTTTTTTAAGTCTTGTAAAGATAAAATACTAAAACCTTTACAAATTAGAAATTGACGCTCAGAACGGGAAATGTGGTGAAACTGGAATAATCTAAAAATTTTCCAAGAGGTCCCGCACCGGTTGCTCGACCATCTCAGAACAGGATAATTTTTTGTGTGTTATCACACCTATGTATTGGTAGTTCGAAGCCACTATTAATTTATTTTTATTCCTTTTGGTTTAAATACGACAGCCATATTTGTTTCGTGGTACACGACGTTTCTTGCAGTTTTCTATGTAAACGAAAATCTTGATATCTCAAGCACAGTTGGTCGTAGAAAGTCGCGGTAAAAACCATTGCATTGTTCACATTTCGAACTACATTTGTTGTTCTAAACATAAATTTTGTAACATGCTTCCTTATGGGCACAAATTAAGTCTGAAGTTTAACGCTTTTTTGAAAAATTTCCGCTAATAATAATAACTTTAGTTATCACTGCAAGAACTTTTATCAATAGCATACAACTATATATAATAACAGTAATAATAATTTTACTTTTTCAAACCAATATTAGCACCAGAATAAAGTACATTTACTCAGTAATACTAATGGAAACAGCATACATTTACAGTTTTCAACTGAGCATAACTCTGTCCTCGCGATAATAACAAAGTTAACATTTTTACCTCAGTCTGCCATCATATGCTGCTTCATGTGCACGTAATATAAAAAAATTCTATCCATGACCATAAGAGATGTCGAAGTCCAAAGTTGCTCAAAAATGAAGAAAACGAGAATTTCAAAAGCCCATAAATAGCAAAATAATGAAGTTTCAGATTTGAAATATTTTAAACATAAACTATCCTTAACTGTGTACTTTTTTAAAAAGAATGAGCGCTGATACTTCACCATTGTCTGGAAATATGAGACTCGAAAAAGCCGAAATTTTGCAAAAAAAGCGTTAAACGTCGGACTTAATTTACGCCCACAAGGAAGCATCTTACAAAATTTATGTTTAGAACAACAAATGTAATTCGAAATGTTAATAATGCAATGGTTTTTATTGAGACTTTCTACGACCAACTGTTCTTAAGATATCAAGATTTTCGTTTACATAGAAAACTGCAAGAAACGTCGTGCACCACACAACAAATATGGTTGCCGTATTTAAACCAAAAGGAATAAAAATAAATTAATAGTGGCTTCGAACTACCAATACATAGGTGTGATAACACACAAAAAATTATCCTGTTCTGAGATGATCGAGCAACCGGTGCGGGACCTCTCGAAAAATTTTTAGATTATTTGAGGTTTACCACATTTCCCATTCTGAGCGTCAATTTCTAATTTGTAAAGGTTTTAGGTAAGTATTTTAGGTAATTAATTAGGTAAGTATTTTATATTTACAAGACTTTAAAAAAAGATTATTCAAATTGAAGTAGTTTGGACCGGTTCCGAGATAACGCTCTTTTTTTGGTTAGCGTTACTCCACTATATTTATTGTATTTTTATGCAAAATTAAGTCTCTAACACTATTACAATATTTACTTATACCCCTTAAAAACCATGAAATAGAGAAAAGTACCAGTCACAAAATAATGAATTCTTGGTACAATAATAACTAAATTCAAATATAAAATCGATTATTAACACAAAAAATCAGTACTTTTATTTAATTACTTATCTCACATTTCTATAGTTTTATATTACTTATGTGCTTATTTAATTATTAATCTTAATGCTAAAAACAAATTACTAACCCTAATACTAAAAACAAAAATTAATTAAATAAGATGATTTCTAAACTCTTCAAAATTATACATATTATTCATAGCTTGAGGCCATGCTGGATGTTGAGAACCATCTATTTCTCCTGTATGCCGATTATCCCCCAGTAATGCATGATTAGAACCACCAATTCTTGCTCCACATTCATTACAAATGCCAATTTGCATTGCACCACCACATTCTCCAATTACATAAAAATGACCATTAGGACATTTGAACCAACGTCCTTTACCCAATCCTAATGCTGCCACAATCTCCTGCTTTTCTCTGTCTGTGACACCAAGTCCAGAATTTAGACTCCTGTTTAATTGCACCAATTTATCTTTTAAAGATGTATCCACCTGATCAGTATAAATATTAGGTGCGAATAGAAGATTAACAATTTCTTCATGTAACTGTTTTGATTGAGGCAATTCCAAACGTGATGGGTATCTCACTGCAAAATTTTCAGCCTCATACAGCTGCATAATCCGCACTAACCTTTTTAATTCATTTTGGAAATCTGCTATCACTTGATCTGTAATCCTAGATCCTTGTTTCATCAGAATTCTGCATAGAAAGTTGATACAGTGTGCAGCTTTTGTAATAGAACTGGTGTTACTTAATTTTGCTTTCTTGTATATGTCAATAATATTTTCCAAGATTTGAATCTGGGCAGTGTAGATTTGACCTAATAATTTATTTAATGGTTTCCTCTTCTGGCCACGGATAGGCTCAAGGGATATTACTAACTCTTCAATTAGCAGTTTCATGTCTGTAAATCCTGAAAGTAAATAATAATTGTATACTATACATATGTGGGTAAATATGTGTGTTAGTCAGGATTGGGTAAACTAGCAAATATTTTTAAAAATCTACTCCCCAATCCCTAATCCGAAAAAACGTTTTTTAAAAATTCAATTCTCAATAAGAATTCCAAATAAATATTTTTAAAAAATGCAATCCTTCCTGCAATTCCAATTACTAATTCTTGTCAAAATCACCAATCCCAAGCAAATATTTTTAAGGTCCAAGTGTACCCAAAAACGTGTGTTATTTGTTTCATAAATAATATAATAATGTGATAACTTTGGTTTTAAGTTAATAATCTAGGAATGTTAAAAACTTGCTTACCTAACTTGTTTTGGAAAAAAAATTTTTTTAATTAAATTATTTCATATGTTATACGTGAAAAATTAATTTTAGAACAACTGTACATTTAAAATTAACCAAAATAATACCACTTATATTTCATAGTATTTGAACTATTTTCCCAGAATTTTAAGAAAATCGTATGTCTAGCGACTAAATTATTGCCAAAAAACCTGCTTTTTGCCAAAAAAAACTGCTTTTTTTGACAAAAAGGAGGTAATAGTTTAGTCCCTAGACATACGATTTTCTTAAAATTTTGGGAAAATAGTTCAAATACTATGAAACTTAAGTGGTATTATTTTGATTAATTTTGAATGTACAGTTTCTCCAAAATTAATTTTTCACGTATAACATGTGAAATAATTTAATTAAAAAATTTTTTTTTCCAAAACAAGTTAGGTAAGTAAGTTTTTAACATTCCTTGACTATTAACTTAAAACCAAAGTTATCACATTATTATATTATTTATTAAACAAACAACACACGTTTTTTGGGTACACTTGGACCTTAAACGTCTAATCCCTCACCCCAAAAGATATTTTACAAAATTCTCAATCCATAATCCCAAAAATTATGTTTAAAAATTCAGCCCCTCAATCCCTAATTCCAAAGAAATATTTTAAAAATTCTAATTATTTCATCAATTCCTAAGAAGCTCCTACATTCCAAACAACTTATTCTAATTAAATTTATATTTCCCAATCACTTCAGCAAATTTCTTATCTTATATTTTTGCAGTAATTGGTTGTGATTTGTTAAAATTTTAAATAGTATATTAAACTATTAGTTTCATAAAACACATTTTTAGCGCACGCGTCCGAGTTTATTAGGACAAGTGCGCTAAAACGTGTTATGAAACGAATACTTTATACTGTTTTTTTTATTTGCGTTAGTTCGGTATTAAATAATTAAAAAAATTACTTAGTTTCAAATAAAATTTGTTAGGGATATTTTGGTAAGTAGCATAGCAGTTGGCAACACTAGAAATTATGCAATTTTGTTTTTTACATAACCTTGCTTAACTTTAGGTAATCGCGCGACGTAGAAATTCCCATTCTTATCTCATACACACAACGCCCGCTAAGCAGCAGGACCTCGTTCAAATTTGCCAGGTGTATTATACGTACTGTTGAAAATTATTATAAATTCAAAGTAGAATGTATGCCAATATATTTGTGACATAAATAATTGCTACTTAATGAATTAAAAACTTGGATGAAATAAGAATAATTATGAAATAAATAAAGATTATTAAAAGTTTCACAGTTTTATTAAAATATAACCTGACAATATTGTTTCGACAGCTATGCTGTTATCAAAGGTAATATAATTATAAACAAACACGTCGCTAAGGTAGATACAAAATAGGTAACTAGATAAAATAATAATAATAATCATAATTAAACATCTAATACTTCCAGTAACGGAGAATTACTGAGCTCAAGTTGTTCATTCGTTAAAGGTACCCTGAGTTTGTGTTTGTATATCTCAAAGGCTTCTAAAATGTCTAATTTGCGTTTGTTATTACAAAAATTTAGGAATTTAATATTATTTTGAGGAGTCATTGTGTGATTTTGTTCTAAAAGGTGTTTGGCGTAATTCGATTTTTCAGGATGTTTATTTTTGTAATGACGTACGTGTTCTTTATATCTTATGTCAAAATTTCGAAGTGTTTGTCCAATATATACCGAACTACAAAAAGAACTATTTAAACGGTAAATGCCCGATTTCATGATATCATGTGTTCTGTCTTTAGCATTAAATAAAAATGAAAAAGTGTTACTGTTGGTTTTAAATGTTATTTTATAATTGTTGGTTTTTCTTAGTATATGTGCAATTTTTTCTGATATTTTGCCAAAATATGGTATAGATATGTAATTTGTGTCTTCTGTTTGATTGTCAATAGGATATATTCTTTTGATAGCTAACCTATAATCTTTTTGTTTAATTAAAGTGTCAATCATATTCGGATTGTAATGATTTGCATGTGCTAGTTGTTTAATAGTTGATATCTCTTTGCTAAAATCTGATTTTGTTAGTGGAATAGTTAAAGCTCTGTGTACTAATGATCTGTAGGCTGCTATTGTATGTGTATTGTGGTGACAAGATTCATTTGGTATTGTTATGTCTGTTTGTGTTGGTTTTCTGTATATGGAAAATTCAAATAGATTGTCTGCGTTAATCTTGATATTTAAGTCTAGAAAGTTTATAGCCCTGTTTTGTTCTGTTTCTAGTGTAAATTTTATATTAGGGCGGATATTGTTTACAAGAATTAAAAATTCATTGATAACCTCAAAAGAACTGTCAAAACAAGCTAAAATGTCATCAACATAACGAAACCAGAAGATAATGTGTTTAGAGAGGTTTAATTCAAATATTCGATCTTCAAACTTGTCCATAAATATGTTAGCTAATAGAGAACTTAGAGAATTACCCATAGATAAACCATCCTTTTGTAAATAAATTATGTTATTAAAAGTGAAATAATTTTGACTTATACAAAGGTCAAATAATTGAATTAACTCTAACCTTTTAACTAATTCTATATTACTATTGATCAAGAAACTATCTAATAAAGGAATACATTCTTGTGGTGGTATTCTGGAGAACATGTTGCAAATATCAAAACTAACAAGTTTTGAATGTGGTGGAAGATGTATGTTTTGCAGCTTATCTACTAATTCTAATGAATTTCTAACAGAGTATTTCGGTTTGTAACCTATCGTGTTAATAATCTGGTTCAGTTTTTTGGATAAAATGTGATTAGGTGCATTGATGTATGATACAACTGGTCTTATTGGCATATTCTGTTTGTGGGTCTTGACTAATCCATATAGTTTAGGTATTTGTGGGTTTTCATTAATTATTTGTTGCTTTTCTAATTCTGAAAAGCAGATATTGCAGTTTTCTAAACCTTGTTTTATTTCTTTTTGGAATTTTGTGGTTGGGTTTTTGTTTAGAGTTTCAAAATTTTCTTTATTAATAAATTCATTAACTTTTTGTATGTAAATATCTTTTGAAAGAATTACCAAAGTGTTACCCTTATCTGCTTTAACAGAAATTAGATTGTTCTCTGTGATTTTCTGTTTTATAGATTGAAGAAGTGATGTGTTAGATGTGTTGTACATTTTGTCCTGTTTCAAAGACATCTCTTTTAACAAATTCAAAATTTGGAATTTTGCATAGTGATTATGATCTTTCTTAAGTATAGTTTAGTTTATAGTTTTTATATATAATCTTGTCACCACAATACACATAAAATAGCAGCCTACAGATCATTAGTACACAGAGCTTTAACTATTCCACTAACAAAATCAGATTTTAGCAAAGAGATATCAACCATTAAACAACTAGCACATGCAAATCATTACAATCCGAATATGATTGACACTTTAATTAAACAAAAAGATTATAGGTTAGCTATCAAAAGAATATATCCCATTGACAATCAAACAGAAGACACAAATTACATATCTATACCATATTTTTGCAAAATATCAGAAAAAATTGCACATATACTAAGAAAAACCAACAATTATAAAATAACATTTAAAACCAACAGTAACACTTTTTCATTTTTATTTAATGCTAAAGACAGAACACATGATATCATGAAATCGGGCATTTACCGTTTAAATAGTTCTTTTTGTAGTTCGGTATATATTGGACAAACACTTCGAAATTTTGACATAAGATATAAAGAACACGTACGTCATTACAAAAATAAACATCCTGAAAAATCGAATTACGCCAAACACCTTTTAGAACAAAATCACACAATGACTCCTCAAAATAATATTAAATTCCTACATTTTTGTAATAACAAACGCAAATTAGACATTTTAGAAGCCTTTGAGATATACAAACACAAACTCAGGGTACCTTTAATGAATGAACAACTTGAGCTCAGTAATTCTCCGTTACTGGAAGTATTAGATGTTTAATTATGATTAATTTTTATTATTATTATTTTATCTAGTTACCTATTTTGTATCTACCTTAGCGACGTGTTTGTTTATAATTATATTACCTTTGATAATGACAGCATAGCTGTCGAAACAATATTGTCAGGTATATTTTAATAAAACTGTGAAACTTTTAATAATCTTTATTTATTTCATGATTATGGAGTTCCACAAAATAAGGCTGGAAACAATAAACAAGTTTATTAAATTAAGTTTATCGTGAGCTTTTACACATACACAACACAATGCATCCCATATGATGACAGTATCAAAATTTACAATTTTGTTAATAATAAAGTAAAAACTGTTACGCCCTTAACAGGGCTTTTTATTATTCGGCGCATTTATGTGGCCTGATGCGCAGCGCGACGTTAGATAACCGACATATTGCGGACCTGACTCGCACAAAAACTGTGCATATAAATAATACGAGGTGAATAATAAAGTAAACAAAGTATAAGTAGTGATAAGTGGACAGAATAAAGTATAAGGAGATAAGAAATACAAACTGTAAGTAAGAAAATAAGATTTACAGGAACATTAAAGTAGTAAATAAAAGTGGAAGCCATTATGAAATGAGAAAATACGTCACGGAAACGTCATCACCACGCCCAGCGACCTTAGGAAATAAAGCAGTGCAGAATAATGCCACGTACACACGTTTTAGTACATAAAGGAACAAACACATGAGTAGTTATATAAAGCAGAGATCGCACGCGTTACACACGTAGTAATCAAGGAAAGTAGAGGGTCAATAAATAAACTATTAGGATGGAAGAAGATGAACAGAGAAGATTAATACAAGAAATACAAACCGAATTACTAGCGATCCAGATGAACTTGCAAAGTGAGCTACAAGAAGGAATAGAGCTATTACAAAGAAGCCAAGAAGAAGTAATTAATCTAAGGAAGTTAGTGAAGGAAAGGGAAGAAGAGAGGGAAAAGGAAAGAGAAACATTACATAAGGAATTAAGAAAATTAATAGAAAAACAAGAAAAATTTAGAAATCAAAAGGAAGTTACTAAAAATTCAAGAATAACCTACAATAAAGAAGAAATTATGCGTTTACAAAACAAAAAAGAAAGCAGGAAAGAAAATAGAAAATGGAAAGAAAAAACCATAACATTAAAAATTAGATCTAACACGAAAGAAAGAAAAAAAGATGATATGCAAAAACAAAAGTATGGAAATGATAGAATGGAAAAAGATAATAATAAAAAGAAAATACACATCGCAACATGGAATTTACAAGGTATAAACACGCCAGGAAGTTTGAAAAACCTAATAGGAGAAGCGAGAAAATACAATATACAAATAATGGCAGTACAAGAAACAAACATCAAAGAAAAATTCGAAAATGAGTGTGAAGACTATGTTTTTAGTAACTATGGGGGGAATATAAACAGATATGGTACAGGCTTCTTGGTGCAAAAACAAATGGTTGAAAGAATCATAGACACAAAAGGGATAAACGAAAGAATAAGCTATATGAGAATAAAAGGAAAACAAAGGAAAATGAGTGTAATAAATGCACACGCACCGACGGAAGAAAGCCCTGAAAACCAGAAAGAACAATTCTATGAAGAATTAGGAAAACTGTACGACAATTGCCCAAACTTTGACGTGAAATTGGTAATAGGGGATTTCAATGCCAAATTAGGAAAGGAAAAAATATTCGAAGGTATAATTGGCAAACATAGCAAACATAACAAAACAAGTGATAACGGAGAAAGACTCTTTAATTTCGCAGCGGAAAGAAATCTCCAGGTTAAAACCACATATCTCAAACACAAAGAAATCCATAAAGGAACCTGGATTAGCCCAGATGGATATACAATAAATCAAATCGATCATTTACTAGTAGAATCAAAACATGCTAATAACATTACAAACGTAAAAAGTCAAAGAGGGGCTGATATAAGCAGTGACCATATAATGGTTAAAGTCACATTAAAAGAAGAGTTAATGCTTGTTTAAACAAATAAGGAAGTGCTTAAAATAAAAACAGTGGAAAGTGTAACATACCTAGGAACAGAAATAACGTCAGACGGTAAAACAAGTAACGAAATAAAACGAAGATTGGCGATAGGGAGCAAGTGCGTGGGAGTGTATAAAAACTTGTTATCATCAAAAGTGCTTTCTAGGGCGACAAAAACAAAACTATATAAAACAGTGATAAGACCGGTAGTTCTATATGCAAGTGAGTGTTGGACAATGTCAAAACAGGAAGAAAACAAAATTGAAGCATGGGAAAGGAAGGTGTTAAGACTAATATACGGAGGTATAAATGAAAATGGTGAGTGGAGAAGACGAACAAATAAAAAATAGAAGAAATGTACAAAGATATAACAATATTAAAAGTTATAAAACAAAATAGGTTAAGATGGATAGGCCACATATAGACTACCAAATACAAGAACAGTGAAGGAAGCATACAAATCGGAACCAGAAGGAAGAAATAGGCGTGGCAGACATAGATTAAAGTGGAGCAAGCAGGTCGAACAAGATTGGAAGAAACTAGGGGCAAATAATTGGGAAAGTAAATCTTTAGACAGGAAAGCGTGGAAGAAAATAGTACAAAAAGCCAAGGACCTTTAAGGACTGTAGTGCTGTCATATATATATTTATGTGGCCTGCAAGACTAGTTTTGCAAGCGTTGCATTCCAGTTATAAGAGTTCACTGCGTAAATAAGACATTCTAATAAGTTTGACATTCTAAGAACAGCTGTCTAACAGTGATATCAACTTTAAAAAATAAAATGCTAGTTTACAGTATTCTAAAAAATTTCATTAGGACACGCAAATATAAAAAATCTTTTTTCTACTCTAGTGCTTAAAAGTAGGCTATTTTAGTTGCCAGTTAATTTTAGTAGAAGGTTGACGTTTGCTGAGGAACAAACAGAATTGTTAATTCTCTGCTTGCACCAAATGGCAGCGCACAGAAATCTTTTGCACTTGCTCAAAACCAACAACAATGGTAACTATTTAATATATTGCTTTTAGATAGATACAAAATTAATATTTGTTTAATATTCTTGTCTCGTAATAGAATCTTGTGTGTATTGCTAGAAAAAAGTGTTATTGCCGCTGTCTAGAAATACCCGTGCTCCACTTTGTGTCGCACATCTACTTTCTCTCTTAAACGGTATATATATTTTTGTGCTTTTAATACATAAATAGCTATTTTATATACAGGGTGTAATAATTCAATAGGTAAAACTTTGCAGTGCAGTATCTACTACGGAAACCAAGTTAAAAACTCTCTTAATATCTTCTTCTCTGATGGCTCCTTTAGAAGATATAACCACTTTAAGATATTTAAAACCAACAACAATGTAGGCTGAATACTAATTTGAAAGCGACTATCGATGATAAAACAAAATATCCAATAATCAAGGTATCATGTTTTTAATAATATCGGGTGGGGCAATTGTGTGGGGAAGTCCGATAGCTCCTAAACGATAACAGCTAGAAAAATCGTTCTAATATGGATGTAAATAGTGGATAGAGGCACATCTAGAGAAATTATTTTCAAATATACAGGGTGTTTCAGAAAAGTGTGGCACGCTTAAGGTAACTTTTTTTTAAACAGAATGCCCCAAATATTTTTGCATATTTAACACTTCTCTTGGCAGGTTTATTCATATTAAGGTTGTATAGAGGGAGGTTGGGACATCCTAGCCCCACCCATGATGCATTGCAGCAATTGTCATAAGGTGACAACTGTCAGGCAAAATTTCAAATATTTGAAATTGAAGATGCCGACTTGTTGCGTCAAGAATTGCTGTAATTCTGCTGCAAAGGGCTTCCGATTGTTTCGATTTCCCATACGTGAGCGTGAAAGACGAAATTTATGGCTTCGGAACAGTGGACTCGAGCATATTATTTCAAAATTTGAAAACACCGAGCAATTGAAATGGGAAGATTTTAATTTAAAAATATGCGAAGTAAATCCTTTTCTCAGAAATCTAAGACAACAAGAAAGTTGTAACCTTTTAAATCTTTTTATTATAGGGTCATTTTACTTCCGATCAGTATGAAATGGCCTACAAAAATGGGTACCACCAATTGAAAAAAAATGCTGTTCCTACTATTTTTTCACAAAATCCGTCAAGAATCCTAGATCCCGATTTAAAACGTCCTTTATCCTCAAGTGAGTCTCCTTTAAGCTTATTAGATATATTTAATAAATAAGAGACTACTACTAAGACATTTATAACACTGCATTCAATGACTGTATTTATTTAAACAGATTTCTCCAACATTCAGCAAAACTTAAACGCGGAAAAATCTCAAGAAAATGAATTAAATTTATTGGTGATACCCAAAGTAGTAAGTTTTCTTCAAATTTTGCGTTGTTCATAAATAAATTCGTTTGTCTAGACCCAGGTACCTGTTAACACTAAAAATTGCAACCAAAATGAATTGGAAAAATTACGCCAGCAAGTTAAAGATCTTTTGAAGGAAAATAAAAAACTCAGAGATGAGGTTTGTTTAGTCTATATGGTCTATATACAATAAAACAAAAAATATTTACTTCATCCTGTGAATAGTTAGTTTAAGAAACAAAATATTTATATTATTAAATTATCTTTACAGATTGCTGATTTAAAAAAGAAGTCATTAAAAGCAAACGAGAATTTAAAGAAAATATTTTCAGACAATCAGGTAGACCTAATAGAACGAAATCCTAAGACAAACTCAAAACAATGGGATGCTAATGATATTAGAAAGGGTTTGATTTGGCGATGTAAGATGAATGTAAGACCATATGAATATATTCGGACAAACGAGCAGTATGGCCTAATACCATTGCCCAGCAATCGTACCCTAAATCGGCATATAGAACATTTAACTTTTGTCCCCGGTGTTTGCACAGAAATTATTCAATGGCTAGGCTCTAAAATTCATGCTGATGAAGACTCTAGTGCTGCATTTTGTGTGTTAAGTTTGGACGAAATGTCTTTGCGGCCTCGTGTAGAATTTGATAAAGCATTAGGCATGTACCTCGGTTTAGTTAGCCCTGAAATAAGTCGTAATGAAGCTGAGAGTGAACTGCAAGCAGATCATGTTCTAGCTGTGATTGCTCGAGGCCTTACCTCTCATTGGAAACAAACTGTTAGTTATGTGTTTACCGGAAAATCAACAGAACGGCATAAATTGTGGGAATATATTTTGAGTGTTATAAGAGCTTTACACTCTGTTAAATTACACGTTGTTGCCATTACTTCAGATATGGGTCCTTCAAATGTGGCTCTGTGGGCTATGAATGGCATCCATGCAGTTAAGGCTCAAGTCACGGCCAGTTGTCCGCATCCTATAGATGAAAATAATGTTTTATATTGGACTCCAGTGTACCACATATTTTAAAAAATATCTGGTGTCAATTGCTTCGAACTGATTTTATTCTACCTTCGTTTATTGTTTTGGAACACAATCTTCCCAGTGCAGTTGTTTCCATCAAACATGTACAACAACTTTTAGAGCCACAAGAACAAGCTGGAGGTGCAAAAATTGTTCCTAAACTTCAGCCAGTACATATTGATCCCTCACAGTTTGAAAAAATGAGAGTCGGTTTGGCAACAGATTTTTTTTCTGAACAGTTAGGTCGAGGTCTACAATTTGCAGCACAATCCGTTTCAGAAATAGACAAAGAGGCTGCAACAACAGGATGGTTTATTCTGCAAGTTAGTGAGTGGTACAAAATAATGATGGCAAGGCATAAAAGTGAGGCTTTGAGCAATAGTGATAAGCATAAATCAAAAATTGAATTTTTAAAAAAGTATATTGTTTGGTTTAAAGAACTGCAATTTGCCCATCGGAATAGTTGGAAACCTATACAAACAGGAACTCTTTTGGCTACAACCACGGTTTTACGATTATGTGATACTTTTTTGGATCAAAAAAATATTGAGTATATTTTAACCAGTCGCCTGAGTACAAGTTGTGTAGAGAATTTGTTTTCACAAGTTCGAGGAGGTGGTAACATTTATCCTGGTCCTGTTCGATTACGACAGATGCTTCGAATTTTATCTGTAGCTCAGTTCATGGCGGTGCCAACGTCAGCTTCATATCCTGATGATGAAGAAGGTTACTACATAGACTTCCTTAATGAAAAACGAGCAAAACCTTTTAAAAATGATGAAGTCGATGAATTTCTGCTAATACCTGATCATGAATTGTCTGTAATTCAAGCAAATGGGCTGTATTTCATGGCAGGATGGGCTGTTTCTAAAATTCAAACTGCTTGTGAGCAGTGTACAAATAGTTTGAAATCACCTAGGCCTGTGGAAGAACTACCTTGTAGATTTACCATGACAATAGACCGTGGAAAGTTAACACATCCTACTACTTCAGCATATGAAGTTGCTGAAATAGTGGAGGGAGTTTTCTTAAGACAGAAAACAGACATTATCAAAATGGGAAACGTGAAAAATGTACTACTGCAAGGAGTTTTGCGTTTATTACCTTTAGAAATTAGGAAAAAATTTCCTGAGTGTCACACCATTTTGCAAGATTTCGTATGTAAATTATTATCTCTTCGTCTCCACATTTTGTCCAGTGACATTTCCAAAGAAAACCAAACCACTACTGTGCTGGATTCTAAAAGTTCATTCATGCAAACAGTATCAGAAGTGGCAAAGAAAAGAAAAAAACCTTAACAATTAGCTACATTTTTCTGTTTACTTTATATGTACCTACCTATTAAAACGGAGTTATTTTTGCCAAAACGATTCTGATTTGCTTTAAGTATGTAACTTATGAATAATAATTACAATTATCTATCCTTTTTATTGGAAGCACGGAAGAATTAGGTCAAACATACCTTCATAACGTACCTAAACATTAAATATTTTTCAGTTGCCTATTACAGAAAATTATGGGAATGTGAGTCGTTTTTGGTATATAACATAAATAATATACATTCACTTATTTAATTTTATAAATTGAACAACATTCAACTGACATGACTAACAAACTGACATTAATGTCATTTTTGACATCGGCGGCCATATTTGGGGCTATGACCTTGAACATGATGTCCCAACCTCCCTATATACAACCTTAATTCATATCTAAAATTTTAGCGCCATCTAATGACCGGTTTAGAAGTTATAAATTTTTTGTCAAAAAAATTGAGTTTTACATTATCCCACTTAACAGTTTACCGCTTTCACGGCCGCAACTGAGAAGACGAATCTAAGTAGGGATTTTGTTGCAGGGGCTTGTAGGATGCTCTTCTTTAAAAGAAAATGGACCTACCATGTACAGGGTGTTCAAAATTAATTTTTAAATTTAGAGAACTTCAAAGCTAAAATTCACAACTTTTTCAAATGGAACACCCTGTATATTTTGTACCTTTGTGATGCAGAATTAAATAACGAACATTTTTTGTAGATACGTCCCTATAGCTATCTGTAACCACTTTTGATTTATTGAGAAGAAACTGCAAGAAGTACACAATTAAAAACAATTATTTATTTAGTTGTCAAGTGTGTTGGTTGTTTTTGTTCAACAAAACATTAACGCATCTAGCAATTGTTGCACGTATGCAAAACGTACATTTTTCGCAGTTATCAACCATCAGTGTTTAGTTCTAGTAGGCGTTTTAGTTTTTCAAAATGAATTTTGGTAATCAAGAACTTGTAGACATGACTTTTGTTTTGGGCAAGTCGGAAAGAAATTGTTTGCTTGCCCGCAGAATTTACCGCCAACGGTATCCTGAACGGATGCTCCCTAAAGTTCACAGCTTTCAAAACCTGCTCGATAGATTTGTGAGGACCGGCAATGTACAGTATGAAAAAAGTGAACGAATTAACAATGTTGTGAATGAAGAAAATGAGTTATCTGTTGTGCTAGCAACGATTGAGAATCCCCATTTTAGTCAGAGAGAAGTGAGTTCATCTGTAGGAATCGTTCTGTTGGTCGAATCTTAAAGAAAAACAAGTTTCATGCATATCACATTCAAATGCACCAGGAATTAACTGATGACGATTTTCTAAAACGTTTACAGTTTTGTAATTGGGCCATAGGTAAAATGCAAGACGATGCTACATTCTTCAACAATGTTTTGTTCACTGATGAGGCAACGTTTCATAAAAATGGATTTGTTAACAGGCACATTTTCCAATATTATGCTACAGAAAATCCCCACTTTTTCAGACAACTTGATAACCAGCACAGATGGTCCATAAACGTTGGGAGGGGGGGAATTATTGGAGAACATGTAATAGGGCCACATTGTTTGATGGTACATTAACTGGAGCTATTTATCTTCATTTTTTGGAGAACTATCTGCCACAATTATTGGCGAACCTTCCTCAAAGGATCCGAAATGGGCTGTGGCTTCAGCAAGACGGTGCTCCACCGCCTATATTTACATGCAGTAAGAGACCACCGAAATAACATCTACCCACATCAATGGATTGGAAGGAATGGACCCACTAAATGGCCTGCGAGATCTCCTGATCTTACAAAAATGGATTTCTTTTTATGGGGATATGTGAAAGAAATTGTTTATACAGAGACACCAACCACAATCCAAAATATGAAGGATAGAATAATACATGCTTTTAGAAGTGCCACGCCGGCAATGTTAAGAAACGTACAAAGATCGTTCCAAAGGCGCATTTGTTATAGTTTTTTTCTTTTGTTTTATTTGAAAAACCTTGATTTTTTTAAATAAATAATTTTTTAATTGTGTATTTCTTGCAGTTTTTTCTGAATAAATCAAAAGTGGTTACAGATAGCTATAGGTACGTACCTACAAAAAATGTTCGTTATTTAATTCCGCATCACAAAGGTACAAAATATACAGGGTGTTCCATTAGAAAAAATTGTGAATTTTAGCTTTGAAGTTCTCAAAATTTAGAAATTAATTTTGAACACCCTGTACATGGTGGGTCCATTTTCTTTTAAAGAAGAGCACCCTTAAGCCCCTGCAACAAAATCCCTACTTAAATTCATCTTCACAGTTGCGGCCGTGAAAGCGGTAAACTGTTAAGTGGGATAATGTAAAACTCAGTTTTTTGAAAAAAAATTTATAACTTCTAAACCAGTCATTAGATGGCGCTAAAATTTTAGATATGAATAAACCTGCCAAGAGAGGTGTTAAATATGCAAAAATATTTGGGGCATTCTATTTAAAATTAAATGACCTTAAGCATGCCATATTTTTCTGCAACACCCTGTATATTTGAAAATAATTTCTCTAGATGCGCCTCTATCTACTGTTTACATCTGTATTAGAACGGTTTTTCTAGCTGTTACCGTTTAGGAGCTATCGGACTTCCCCACACTATTGCCCCACCCGGTATACTCTTATTATGTTGTTGCCATATATTTAAAAAGTATGATCACTTGTATACTTGCACGTAGAATTCTTGTGATTATAATTAATTGTTTATTGTTAATAGCATAAAGCTAACAAAATACATCATAAAAAAAATAATATATAAAAATAAATATTAAAAAGATTTAATTCTCAATCTTTAATTCCAAACTATATTTTTAAAAATCCAATCCCTAATCCTAAAGAAATGTTTTTAAAATTTAGTTCTCAATTCCTAATCCCAAAAATACTTTTTAAAAATGTAAACGTCAATCCCAAATCCCAAAAAATATACTTAAGAATTTAATTCTCAATCCTTATCTCAAAACATATTTTTAAAATCCAATCTCCATGTTCGGTCCTAACCTAAACAATATTGTTGTATATTAAGACATTTTATATTATTTATGTTTCCGGTATTTTTTGTAACTGTGTTAGATTTTAAGTTTAAGCGATGGTGATGTAACAAAACATCAAACCTTTTGCCGGGATGTGGCCGGCCATTAAGGGCATATCGGCTGTCTTTGACCTAGTCCCCTATTAACGAATCCTTGGTTTTGATGTAAGTCGACTTAACATTTGCACATAGGCAGTGTTTTTAAGGTTTTGTTAGTATCATTTTGGGAAACGACTAAAACGGGTCGAAATACATTGCCTTGACAATATATTATCATCGTAATCGTCGTTATCAACCATAACCGTTTTATTAACTGTAAAGTCGTAAATTGTATATAGTGAATCTTTCTGCGAATCAATAAACTCTTGTTTGTAATGTATATAATTAGTGTAAAATAAATAAATTTAGTGTATTTGTGTTTATGTTTTGTACCAATCAAACAACCATCAAAAAAATCATCATCATTTTTCCCAAAAAATATTTTTAAAAAATTCCATTTTCAATCCCTAATCCCAAAAAAATGTTTTTAAAATTCAATTCTCAATCCCTAATACCAAGAAAATGTAATCTTCAATCCCTAATCCCAAGAAATATTTTTAAAAATTTAATTCTTAATCCTTAAATCCCAAGAAATATTTAAAAAAATCAAATTCATAATCCCTGATCCCAAGAAATGTTTAAAAAAATTTAATTCCCATTCCTTAATCACAAAAATATTTTTAAAATCCAATCTTCAATCCTTAATTCCAAAAATATTTTTAAAAAATGTAATCCTCAATCCCTAATCCCAAGAAACATTTTTAAAAATCTAAATACATTTCTTTGGGGTTAGGGATTGAAGATTGGATTTTTTAAAAATATTTTTTTGGATTAAGGTTTTGGGGATTTGATTTTTAAAAATATTTTTTGGGATTAAGATTTGAGAATTAAAGGACCCCGCATGTTTCTTGGAAATTGGATCCCGGTCAAATTGGCTGAAATTTTGATATGTTGTAGTTAATATCATCCTGATCAAAAGTCTCCATGGCCACGAAGCTCTAAAATTAATAGTTTCGGAGTTACAGAGCACGAAAGGCAGCAAAAACACATACTTCGGTTTATGGGTTTTTAACACGTACAACCTCGGAACGTCATTTTTTTTGTATATTTTTGGTTTTTGTTTTAATTAACACAGGTAATTATGTTGGTTTGCTTTCGTGCGAATTATGTGAAATTATACCGGCTGTCCTATTATATTTTGACCCTTTATAAGCCTATATAACTTTTGAACTAATTGAGATAATGAAATGCGGTGTTTACCAGTCTTCTTCTTAGTTTTTAAAGTTTTTTTCTGAGTATCCGTCTTTTTTACCCACTTCCGGTTTATCCGGAAATGATGTAGCTTATTTTCGGGGGATAGGGCAACTTTTGTGGTTTCAAATGGAACAACTTGTATATGTTTTCGCAGTTGGAAAACCCATTCCCCCCCCTTTCCAAAAGTACCAGACTTGTTATGGTTATTATACAGGGTGATGGTTTTATAAGCACTTAAAGTGAATACTGCATGTTATTACCCTATGCAATAACCATGACAAGTAGGGCACTTTCGGAAAGAGGAAACAATGAGCTTTCCATCTGTAAAAAAATATACAGGGTGTTCCATTTGAAATCACCAAGTTGCCCGATCCCCAAAAATCCGCTATGTCATTTCCGAATAAACCATAAGTTAGGAAAAAACAGATACTCAGAAAAAACTTAAAAAATAAGAATATTAAAGAACACCGCATTTCATTATCTCAATTAATTCAAAAGTTATAGAGGTTTATAAAGGAGGCAAAATATAATGGGACACCCGGTATAATTTCACATAATTTGCACGAAAGCAAAACAACATAATTACCTGTGTTAATCAAAACAAAAATAAAAAATATACACAAAAAATGACGTTACTGAGGTTGTACGTGTTAAAAATCCATAAACCGAAGCATAGAGTAATTATATATAGAGGAATCACGGCAATTACTAGCTTGAAGCACGTATTTGGGTAAAAATTTTGTTCAGAAAGTGGTGCTATCTATTGAAAAATATGATATTTTTCTACGTTTAGCTTGTTTACAAACTATGTTACAATTAAATTATGTAGTCGACACGCTTGGATATTTTATCAGTACAAGAGTTTTTTTGTTTGAGGCCTTCAAGATAAAGAATAAATAAATTTATAATTCCTTATTAATATATTTCTTATTTTTATTTAAACAGTGCAGATGTTTCGAGACGTTTACCCACTCATTATCAAAACTAATAAATAATTATACTTCAATCTAATTACTCTGTCATATTATTCTTATATTGTTCATATTGTTCTTAAGCGTTTACATTGTTATATATACAGAGTGCATCTAAAATCTAAACGCGTGTGGGCATTAATTTCTAAACTGTTTAATATTTTTCTTCCAGAATTTAAGGACATCTCTAATCATTTTTTTTTTCTAAAATAGCGAAGCAGCGCAATTTTGAAGAAAAAATTTTAAAAGAAAGAGGTTGTGTAATATCTCATTTTAAAGCTCTTCCTATTCTTCATATGACCGTAAGGTTTTAAAGTTACCATTTAAAAAACGAATGAACTTCACGCGAGAGAATCGAAAAAATTATTACGAAATTGTATGTAATTTGAAATAATGATGAATTCAATTCAAATTCAACATTTTTATTAAAACAAAAGGGTAATTATTAATAATTATTATTAAAGAAAAACTGAGAATGTTCGTATTTTACCTTTCCATGCACAAGGTCCATAAATGTCTAAAAGCAAGCTTAATTGTAGAAAAGGTAGATCGTCTCATACATTTCCACTATAGCATGAGCCAGAAACCCTACATAATATTTTTATTAAAGTTGAGCCAACGGGAATGTCAATCCACCATTTTGGATCCAAAAATATACATTGCCATTACCTAACTTTACTGTTTTATAAACTAAAATATCTTTCTAAGCTTTTTTAGACATTTATGGACCTTGTCTATGCAGTTGTGTTAATGTCATCTTCATTCCATTACTGTAAAATTACTGTAAAACAACGCACGTGCCCTTTATACTTTATATCAGTATTTTGAAGTGTTTGTCCAATATATACCGAACTACAAAAAGAGTAATACAAACGGTAAATGTCCGATTTTATGATATAAAATGTATTCTGTCTTTAGCATTAAATAAAAATGAAAAATTGTTAGTATTGGTTTTAAAGGCTGTTTTATAATTGTTGGTTTTTCTTAGTAAGGTGGAAATTATCTTAGTTTTGTAGGGTAGCCTGAAATCCAGTGTTTATTACGTAACCAGTGGATCTTATCGACTTGCGAGAGAGGATAATCAGTGAATGTGCTTCAATAACAAGAAAAACATTTTACAATGTTCGCAAGGATATTTCGAATAGGTTATTCTACTGACAAGAGATTCAAGGTAGACATTTTCACCAATATCTTTAATAATAATTATTAACAATTATACTTTTGTTTTAATAAAAATTTCAAATTTGATTGAATTTATTATTAGTTGAAATTACAATTTTTTAATAAAATGTTTCAATTCTCTCGCATGTAGTTCATTTGTTTGTTAATCGACGACTTTTCAATCATATTCAGAATAAGAAGAGCTTTAGATTGAGGTATCACTCGACCCCTTCCATTTAAATTTGTTTTTCAAAATGTCTCTCTCTCTCTCTCTCTCTTTTCTTCTCTTGCTTACAATTGCGGAAGAAACACTGAGGTTTTCTATTACAAAAGCTTTCAGAATTTTAAAATTTAAGATCTTTGGAGCATAACAACTGCGAAACTTATCTCCGTTATTCTCCGTAAGTTATCTCTGTAAAGTTATCTCCAACAGAACAGAAATTGAGGATTGTACATTTTGAATCTGAAGAACATTCTTTGATTTTACAATCTAGAAACGATGTTTCGTCAGTCAAAATAATAGTCAGAATGGTAGTGTGTATAGTGTTATTATGTTATTAATAAATTTAAATATCTAAGAATTCATTTTTGTCTGCCTGAACTTCTAAACCACTTTATGTCAGTGGAAACCATTTTTAAACACCTGGTTCATTGAAAAGCTACATACTTTTGAATTTCAACTAATAAGGTACCAAGGTGGCGTTCCCAGTCAATATAAATTCATTAATTTGTTTGGCATAAACTTAATCCCGAATTCAAAAAATTTTGTAAACGGTCTATTGTAGCTATTTGGGACACGGCGAGGAGAAGCAAGGATTGTTCCAATGGAACGAGTGGTACAATACGTCTTATAAAACAAGTTTAATATACAGTAGAAACTCTTTAATCTGAACCTATAAATGCAAGGCTAATTCGTATTAACGAGGAATTCGGATTACTGGATGTACGAATATAAACATTGCTTTATGCCATGGTACTTTATTATAAAGAACTTAGCTTATGTAAATTACTAATTTAATTTTTATTACAAACATTTTATTTTTAATTAAGAAAATCAGTAATTTGTTTGCTTTAAGTTTTCTCTTTCTCCTTTTATAACGACTCATTTCAAGGTCTTAGTTTCAGTGTTAGGTTATGGTCTTAGTTTTTCTATTTCCTGTACCTTTGTCAGCAGACAAGATATATTCTGTAGGATTTTAGTTTTGTTTTTCTTTATATTGCTGACTGTCGATTTACCAACACCGTATTTTAAAGCAATCGCTAAACACTAACCCAACATTTAATTGTTGAATAATTTTTCTGATAGTTTTAATAATGTGTGTTTTTGTTTAGAAATTTTTTTAATTGAATTTTGAACGTCACGAATACAAATTGTGTATTAACAAAATTAAAAGAAAAAAGTTTTAAGGAAGATGATGTCATTATACAAACAATTGTGGCAAAACTGCAACGTCAAAACATTTAGGGCGTGTTTGTAATGGTATCATAACTATATTGATAGCTTATTTTTTACATCTGTAGCCTGCAGGGATTTTATTACTCTTTATATTAATAACAAAAGCATCATTTATATAATTAATATTCACCTTCCAAGAACGCTACATATTCAATTTTAGTTTGTATAAAGAACTTTCTTGTTTGGATTAAAGAGATTTGTTTGAATTAAAGAAGATTCCGGATTAAAGAGGTTTGTTCGGATTATAGCTTGTAAATGTTGCTGTTCGGATTATGGAGTTCCTACTGTACTATTTTTTCTACTTTGCATCATTAATTTTATAGTTGTAAATTCAAGCTATTAAAAATGTTGCATTACAACTTTTGTAGGTAATACGTGGTAACGCTATAAAACTGACATTTGACATTTTGTGAGGTTAAAATGTAAGTGTGTTTCACTTCACAGATTGACACCCTGTATTTTTGTTATTTGTAATCGAATCAATTCCAAATTTTTATCAGGTATAGAACCTCTTAAAATAAATTTGTGGGCAATTAAAAACTTCGTTTATTGCATACCACCAGCCTACTATGATCGAAGATATTTGCAAAAAATTGAAAAACATGTTAGGCCTTATTTATTATTATTTATCGGAAAAGTCGTTATGGAAACTTGTTCTGAGCGACTTGAAAACCCCAAAACCAAATCTTGATTAAAAAAATCTTGACTAATAGTTATTTGAAATTTTAATTCAACAGTCCTGCATTTTTTCTTATTTATAATCGAATCAATTCCAAATTTTTATCAGGTATAGAACTTAAGTTAATAACAACTGTCACTGTCAAAGAACATATGTAATTTATTTTGTATAATTTTCTGGTGTTATAATACACATGAGTGCAAAATCCCAAAGGCACCTTTGATGGAGTTACTTTTTGCTCATACTATACATTATTAGAAATGTATTAAAGTCTTTATTTCAGTTTGACACCCTGTATCTTTGTTATTTATAATTGAAACAATTCCAAATTTTTATCAGGTATAAAACCCCTTAAAAGAGATTTGTGTGTAATTAAAAATCTTATTTGATAGAAACCACCAGCATACTACGATCAAAAGTGAATGCAGAAAATCGAAAAAACATAGTAGGCCTTGTTTATTGTTTCCAGCCTTATTTTGTGGAACTCCATAATCATGAAATAAATAAAGATTATTAAAAGTTTCACAGTTTTATTAAAATATACCTGACAATATTGTTTCGACAGCTATGCTGTCATTATCAAAGGTAATATAATTATAAACAAACACGTCGCTAAGGTAGATACAAAATAGGTAACTAGATAAAATAATAATAATAATAATAAAAATTAATAATAAAAATCATAATTAAACATCTAATACTTCCAGTAACGGAGAATTACTGAGCTCAAGTTGTTCATTCATTAAAGGTACCCTGAGTTTGTGTTTGTATATAGATATACAAACACAAACTCAGGGTACCTTTAATGAATGAACAACTTGAGCTCAGTAATTCTCCGTTACTGGAAGTATTAGATGTTTAATTATGATTTTTATTATTAATTTTTATTATTATTATTATTATTTTATCTAGTTACCTATTTTGTATCTACCTTAGCGACGTGTTTGTTTATAATTATATTACCTTTGATAATGACAGCATAGCTGTCGAAACAATATTGTCAGGTATATTTTAATAAAACTGTGAAACTTTTAATAATCTTTATTTATTTCATAGTAGGCCTTGTTTAATTGTAAAAGTCGTTACGCGAATTTATTCTGGATCATCTGTAAACCATAAATCCAAATTCTGGTTAGAAAATCTTAAGAAATTGTTATATGAAATTGTTGTAAATTGCTTTTACAACAAGTCTTCCCAGCCCAATACTAGTAGATTGGTTATTTGTTTGTGGTTGCTAAAGAAGAGATATAAGGAGTCGGCGAAAATAATGTTTATACTATTACAATAATAGTTGACAGTTTATTACATTTTTTGCATAATTTTTGTCAAATGCAATTGAAGAAAAAGTCCTAATTCAATACCTTTCCAGTTAAAGTAAAACCTTCCAATCTTGTTAGTGCAAAGGCACAATCTTGTCCTTTCCAAAAAATCGGTTATAAACCATATTTCTTCATACGTGAATTTCAGTGCCAGCGAAAAAGGCCAATTTTTTAGTAGATCCAGATGTACAGCCATTTATCGAGATAAAAAATGTGGAATTTCATTAAATCTGTAAGTAGATAATAATAGATTCACAAAAACATCAACAACCAGTGTGGACTTCTACCGATAATTATTATTTAGAGGTGGTTCTTTCGAAAGAAACTTGTAACGTTATCTGTAAATTTCCAATTCCACAAACCCATACCATTAAACTATAAAAATTATGTGTTTGGTTGTTTTTTATTACAACACATCTTACCAGCAACAGTCATATTACATCGAAGAAAACTGTTAATCAGTTCCCAATGTGAATGAAGGGAAGAACACGCCCGGAATTCAACAGAAATAAATTATTAGAATTAAATTAAAATTATTTTATTTTTTGGGATTTTAACCAAAAATTGGTTTTGGGGTTTTCAGGTGCCCCAAAACAAATTTCCGTGTCCACTTTTCCGATTAAACAAGGCCTAATATGTTTTTTCAATTTTTATATTTATATATAAAATACATTCTATTTATCTTTGATCGTAGTAGGTTGACGGTTTATAATAAATGGGGTTTTTAATTACCGACAAATTTATGACAAAAGGGGTTCTATACCTGATAAAAATTTGGAATTGTTTCGATTACAAATAAAAATACAAGGGCGTCAAGCTGTGAAGTGAAACACAGTGTATATGTAATATAAAACAAATGTTACCAATCGTACAAAACAAATAGTTTCCAAAAACGATTTAATAATAGCCTCTATTATTAAATTGTTTTCAGTATTACAATGAGCATATTGTTAACGCAAAGAAAAAAATTTACATCGCTATCCCTATGCTTCCGGATGCAACCAGATTAGTTGCCTTTTGTAAATGGCAATTCCCAATATTTGCAAAATCTAAAATAATTCACATTTTGATTAAAAATAAAGTTACAAAGATAATGTGATATTGTACGAGGGGATCACTGATAATATCTAGAATGCCATGCCATTCTAAAAACGAATTAAATTTGTTTTTAGTTGACAGCTACTTTTTAATGTTTTACGAGTTGATTGCCATTTAGTTTGTTCGATTTGCTCTAATAGTTTTTTAATTATCATAATTTAAAGATTGTGTGTTCATCCAAAAATGAATTTGACTAGAAAACATTTCCGGGCTATGACTTTTTACGATTTTAAATCGCCATTAATGCATAAACAATGTCAAGATCGGCTTAGAAGTGCATTTGGCGAAGAAGCCCCGTCTAAGGCAACAATTTATAATTGGTAAAGCGAATTCAAAAGAGACCGGTTTTTTCTTAGCGATGAATTTTGTGAAGGACCCCCAAGAACTGTTGTTACTGATGAAAATATTGCCGCTGTTCGAGCAATGGTTGAGGAAGATCGACGAACATCTTATGAATTTATTTGGGCGACATTGGGAATTGGTATGAGTCAAATACAAAACATTTTACATCAACAGTTAGAAGTGAGAAAACTTTGTTGTCGATGGATTCCATAAGCTGACTCCCGATCAAAAAGAACAACGCAGTGAATGGTGCAGAAAAGCTCTGGAAAAATTCCAAGGCGGCACTTCAAAGGACCCCGCAGTTTTTGATAGGGAAATGGCTTTCAGTCAATCTCGCTGAAACCAACGGGAAAATATACCCTGTGTCATGCCGATCAAAAGTCCCCATGGTCGCAATAGCCGAGGATTTCAAAATCTCGCGCAAAAAGCTGTTCTGTGCCTAATACTGCAACAATCGGAAAAATCGGTGTATACTCATATATCGCATATCCATGTAGCAAGATTCATTAATATATGCATAGACATCAGGAATATAGCGATATATATACAGGGTGTCCTGTTTAACAGTCTACACTCAATCATTCGGACTGGCTTCTGGCTACAGCAATGAAATTAAAAGAACTTTGCATAATTTGACCTCTAGTTTATGAAAACAGTGTTAGAACCCATCTTGGAACGGTTTCTGGTACCGGATATGACGTCATCGAGATTTTTTTACATGGTACGATTAGGTTTTAAATATGAAAATCGATAGCAAATGTGATTCAGAATACAAAAGTATGAAGGTAATAAAAGTCTAAAATGCATAATAACGGAGCTAGAGCCCCTTAACGGGATGTCCTGTTTAACAGTCTACACTCAATCAGTCGAACTGGCTTCTAGCTATAGCAATGGAGTTGACAGGAGTAGTGTAGTTACATCTAGAGCTTAGGAATACTGTTAGAAAACTTCTTAGTGCTTATGGGGTCCATGTATGACATATTTTCTTTCTGCGATAACACAAAAAGAAGGCGAGGTACGAAAAAGCATTTGAGAATTTTTGGTAGGGATTTAAATAAACTTTATTTTACCTAAATTCCTTCTGATAGTTTCGAAAAAAATGACAAAAACCGTTAGGGAGCGTGGTTTATTATCTCTTCGAGCCCTACATTTTGTTGACTTTCAGGGGGTTATTTGACAACCCACAAGGAAGGACTTACCCTCAACTTTCCGCTATTTGTTGACTGGATTTGACTGGACTATTATCGAATAATGGAACATTGTTACCAAACCGCTATAACGACTTTTAATAAATTGAACTTTCTCATGTACGATTCCACCTTATGTCACCAGATAATATCTGCCACTACCACTTAACTCAATCGCTGATGTTATAGCATTCATCAAACAAATGCGCTTTTAATTTTAGAATCAAAATGATAATAACCAAACTAATCTCTTTAATATCCTAATGTTGAGATTTAGATTTCCAGTAGAGGAGATGTTCGACTTACCTGTATTAGATACAAAAATGGTACTTATTCAATAGGTAACAGCAGACCCAATACCAAAAAATCTTTATTTCCTTATTAATTTTTTAACACCATAGCATATACAGCAACAAGAACGGTTATTACCATCTAGACCGCAACGTATAAAAATATAGAGTTGCTGATATTTAATCATTGACCACAGAATACTTGTGATATCTCATAAGCACTAAAAAGTTTTCTAACACTGTTTTCCTGTTTGTTTGTATGTTTTAAAACATACCGATTCCATTTTATAAAATCCCGATGACGTCATATCCGGTACCAGCAAAAGTTCCAAGATGGGTTCTAACACTGATTTCGTAAACTAGAGGTCGAATTATGCAAAGTTTTTTAATTTCATTGCTTTAGCCAGAAGCGAGTTCAAATGATTTAGTGTAGACTGTTAAACAGGACAGAACCCGTTAAGTGGCTCTACCTCCGTTATTATGCATTTTAGACCTGTATTACCTTAATACTTTTGTATTCAGAATCACATTTGCTATCGATTTGTATATTTAAAACCTAATGGTACCATTTAAAAAAATCCCGATGACGTCGTATCCGGTACCAGCAAAAGTAGCAAGATGGGTTCTAACACTGATTTCATAAACTAGAGGTCGAATTATGCAAAGTTCTTTTAATTTCATTGCTTTAGCCAGAAGCCAGTCCGAATGATTGAGTGTAGACTGTTAAACAGGACAGAACCCGTTAAGTGGTTCTAGCTCCGTTATTCTGCATTTTAGGCCTGTATTACCTCAATACTCTTATATTCAGAATCACATTTGCTATCGATTTTCATATTTAAAACCTAATGGTACCATTAAAAAAAATCCAGATGACGTCATATCCCGTACCAGCAAAAGTACCAAGATGGGTTCTAGCATTGATTTCGTAAACTAGAGGTCGAATTATGCAACGTTCTTTTAATTTCATTGCTTTAGCCAGAAGCCAGTCCGAATGATTGAGTGTAGACTGTTAAACAGGACACCCTGTATATATATATCGCTATATTCCTGATGTCTATGCATATATTAATGAATCTTGCTACATGGATATGCGATATATGAGTATACACCGATTTTTCCGATTGTTGCAGTATTACAGAACAGCTTTTTGCGCGAGATTTTGAAATCCTCGGCTATTGCGACCATGGGGACTTTTGATCGGCATGACACAGGGTATATTTTCCCGTTGGTTTCAGCGAGATTGACTGAAAGCCATTTCCCTATCAAAAACTGCGGGGTCCTTTGGTTTGGAATATCGTCACTGGTGACAAATCTTGGATTTATTATTATGAACCTCAAAAAAAAAGTCAATCGGCTCAATGGGTCTTTCCAACCAAACCTAAGCTACAAAAGTTCGAAGAATTCGCAGTGCTGGTAAGAAGATGATTGCTAATTTTTTTACTAAAACGCGTTATATTGCTACTATAGCATTAGAAGATAGACGTACCGTTACTGGGGATTGGTACACAAATGTCTGTTTACCACAAATCTTTGAAAAGTTCGTGAAAAACGCCCCAAAGGAAAAATAATCTTACATCATGACAACGCAACCTCGCATATAGCAAAAGTAACAACTGAGTATTTGGCTGCCCTAAAAGTCAGCACCATGGACCCTCCACCGTACAGCCCTGACCTAGCACCTTGCGATTTTTTTGTTTCCTAAAATTAAAGGTAAAATGCGTGGAATCACTTTTTCGTCATCAGATGAAGCAGTGGAACATTACAAAACCTGGTTTCTGAAGTGTCTCACGAAGAGTGGCATCATTGCTTTAAGGACTGGTTTTATCGAATGCAAAAATGTATTGATGTTAAAGGGGAATATTTTGAAAAACAATAAAATCATTTAAATGTTTTTAAAAATAATCCTTGTTTGATTTTCTAAGAATCTTCAGTGTCGCCATTCGATAAGCGTGACCTTTCTGTTTTTGTCTCATTACCTGAACTGTGATAAAAAGATGCCTTTTAATTAATTATATATTTTAGCTTAATATCTTAGCTTAATAGCTTTAATATTTAGCTTAATATTTAGTAGGTATATTCATAGATTTGTAGCGGAGTTGTTTTACTGGCACAAAATAAATTGTTGAATAAAATTTTAAACATTTAAATAAAATCCCACCGATGTTCTTGTATAATTGGCCACAAAAAAAGATAAAGTTTATCTGTCCAGTCATATTTTTCTGTTATACTGTTATTTTCCATTTTTAAAAACTATTAATCTCTTTTAGAATAGTTTACAGAAGGTTAGTTTATAGAACTTACTATTCTTTTATAAAAAGAGCAATTTAATCAACCGCATTTAAAAAATATTTTGATATACTATACATGATTTGATATATCACATTTAATATGCACATATGTATGTAAAATATTTTCTAAAAAAATTTAGATCATTTTCCGTTTATTAAGTAAAGGGTGGTAAAATCTTTAATTATTATTACACCTATGTAAATTAATAGCTAATGTTTTATATTTAAATCAAAACCAGAATTCTAGAAAATTAAAATTGTCCGCCAAAATTCAACTTCATACTTTGATGTCAGTAGAAAAGGTACGTTGCTGAGGTCTTGCTGCCTGGTTTTGAGGATCATTTTTCGGCTTCAAAATTTACTGTATGGTGAATCATCTATATTATATTTAATCTATGACCGAAGTATGAGTTTTTCCTGCCTTTTGTGCTCTGTAACTCCGAAACTATTAATTCTAGAGCTTCGTGGCCGTGGAAACTTTTGATCAGGATGATATTAACTACAACATATCAAAATTTCAGCCAATTTGACCGGGATCCAATTTCCATAAGAAATGTGCGGGGTCCTTTTTAAAAATATTTTTTGCGATCAAGGATTGAGAATTAAATTTTTAGAAACATTTCTTTGGAATTAGGGATTGGGGGTTTGATTTTTAAAAATATTTTTAAAAATATTTAATGCTTGATCCCAAAAATATTTTTAAAAATCTAATCCCCAGTCCTTAATTCTAAAAATATTTTTAAAAATTCAATTCTCAATCACTAATCCCAAAAAATATTTCTAAGATTTCAATGGGGCCTGGTCACAACGGCCAATCGCTATTTTGGCTGTTGTGGTCATAACCACAACGGCCTCCGTGACCATAACGGCCAATTTGACCATATCGCCCAACTCGACACTTGACCATAGAGTGTGTGACCACAACGGCCAACTGTGGAGCGTGACCACAACAGCCAAAATGACCACAACGGCGAACTAGGGTGTGTGACCACAACGGCCAATTTTTTTCATTCTGTGATTTTGGTTTCATTAAAGGTCATTTCTCTCTTTTAACTTACACTGTATTTCAATAAGGTACTTCCAGAATTTAACAGCGGGCCTGATGTCAATGTAGCACTGATTTAACGTGACTTACATACATTGAAAAATGTACCTCTATAAACTGCAGCCACATGAAATTGAAGAATTTTTTTCTTAGTTTCTCGGTAAGTATCCCAGACAGATTAAATGCTGAAAATTTGGTACGGGTACTTGTCAATACACTCTAACTATTTACAGATTCATGATACTTTAGTTTACAGGGTAGTTAATCTAACATCAAAAGAAGTTTTTTCTATAACTTGTTTACGGCAATATTTCCATTTTGGGGACGTTTAAATAAACACGAAATAGAACTATAAACAACAAGCTTAACGTTTTATTAATAGATTTTCATTGCATTCCATTTGAAATAGTACGTAATTAGCTGTTTTTATCAGTTTTCAAATTCAACTAAATGTACATCTTCCCCTAAAAAGTAAACACGATATCTACTAATCTGTCCAGTACTTAATAAAATCGATCTAGGGAACAGCATGAGATGCAACCCTAGAAACAAACCGCAATAATCCAAAACAGTATTGCTTCATACGTATCCGAGAGAAAATACAAAAAAAAGAGCTCTCAGAAAAAAATGGCAGTTACTTACTCACCCACCGAGCGATAAAACGTAGTTCTATTGGGCCGACAAGGAGTTTAAGAAATTATTAGATTAGCAGAATAATCAATATTTCCACAACTATTTCCACTCCCTAACAGCAACTGACTGCATTATGGAAGCCCACAAAAATCAATCAATTATAATAATAATCTTCATTTGGCCAAAGAGCCATACATAACAAAATATATATATAAATTTAACATTTTAAAAATCACATTTAAATCACAGTAAGTATAACGTACATAAACATACATAATCAGGTACATGCATAATCTTTTGTATTAACTTTATTGTTAGAATTAATAAATATTTTATTTTATATCAAGTGGCAATTTTGTTTATTTAACTTTCTGTAATTAATTTATCTTTCTGTAAATAATGTTCCTTCAACTTAATTTTAAATTTGTTAGATTATTGTAAATGATCAAAGTTTTATAAAACAAAGAATTTTGAGATTCAGTAAGATTTACTCTACCTATTTGATAATTTAGTCTAGATCTGGTTCCGTAATTGTGAGTCTCTTCTCCTGTTTTTAAAATATTATTGAAATACGTTGGTACTATTTTACATCTAATTTTGTGTATAAAGATAAGTGCATTCATTTCACAAAAATTTTCAATACTAAGCCAGTTTAACTTTTCCAACATTGTTTTAATGCTAGTTCTCCTATTACAACCTAATATCACCCTCATCGCTCTGTTCTGAAGTTTTTGTAGACGGTTCATATCACCCGCCCTTGCTAAATGTAGGATTGTGGAGGCAAAGCTGAAATGAGGCAATATTATTGTATTATACACTACTCTTTTTGCATAGGTACTTAAGTAGGGACTAGCTCTACTAAGCATACCCACTTTTTTTCCTATCTTCTTACATATATAATCTATGTGATCTCCAAATTTAAGATTTACATCTACCACTACTCCTAAATATTTTATTTTATTGACTATTTCAACATTCGAATTTCCAATTTTAATTTCAAAATTTGTTTCTGTCCATTGATTAACAATATTCCTTTTTCCAAAAACCATTGCTTTTGTTTTATCAATGTTTAACTTTAATTTATTGCAATTTAACCACTTAGTTACATTTTGAAGTTCACTATTTAATGTATGGAGAACCTCATCTCTATTGGTCCCAGATATGTATATCACAACATCATCTGCAAATAAATGTATTTTGCATTTTTTTACTGTATAAATAATATTATTTATATAAATTAGAAATAATAATGGTCCTAACAGACTACCTTGAGGGACTCCATAATTTATCTCCAACACTTCCGATTCAATTCCATTACATCTTACTTTTTGTTTTCTTCCCGTTAGGTAACTCTTAAACCACTGCAACACGTTTCCCCCTAAACCAATATTTCTGAGTTTATTGATTAGTTTATCATGGTCTACTGTTTCGAAGGCCCTTTTAAGGTCCAGGAAAACAGCCACTGTAATATTATCAATATCTTTGTTCTGTTTCCATTCATTTAAGCAATATTGAAACGCTTGTTCACAACTGTGTTGTTGTCTAAAACCCGATTGGTAGCATGACAAATACTGAATTGTATTTAAATATTGCTCTATCTGAATATAAACCACTCTTTCTAATATTTTAGCTAAACTAGAAATCATATTAACAGGTCTAAATTCATCGATCTTTAAAGTATTGGTTACTTTACGTATAGGAACAATAGTAGATAATTTCAACGTTGCTGGTACTATTCCTCTTTCTAATGATAAGTTTATTAAATGCACTAATTTACTAGATAAATCATTGCAAGCTATTTTGTATAATTTAATTGATATGTGGTCAGGACTGTTCTTATTAGGCATACTGAACACAACATCCCTTAATTGTTCTTCCGAGACGAACCTAAAATCAAAAAACCTTTCATTTCTAGGTACAGCCTCTTCCATAATATCATCACCTACAGCAATATTTAGAACTATTTCTTGTATACTACTTATAAAGTACTCATTGAATTTGTTTGCTATTTCTCCATGTTCATATTGTAACGAGTGCAAAGCCTCGTCTGGCCGTCAACGGACTGTGGAACATTCCAGAGCCGCGGCGTAGACGCACGGCCTTCTGGTGTATTCTAGAAATACATGGTATGTTCGGGCGACTTCTGGAACGTTTATAGGAGGGTATAAAGTCGGCTTCGCGGAGAAAAAAGGCAGTGAACAGCGAGTTATTAACTGTATTTAACGAAGTAAATAGTAACTGTAAAGATAAATGTTATATTAGAAATTCATAGTCTGTAAATAATAGTTTTAATGGTTTATAATCATAGCGTTAATTTATAGTGTATTCATTAGTGTATAGAAATAAATATTTGTTTGTGAATAGACGATTTAAACAGCACTTGTGTTATTATTTTAAAAAGAACGTTACAGTGGTGTTACAGGTGTGAGGTTTTAAAATAAATAAAATCGTGTAATAATTAAATAAAGTGCTGTGAGAATAAATTTTTAGTGTTAAAATTAATTTCAACAAACAATTAAAATGGTGATGAAACTATTAAAAGATCTCTTAGTGATCGATTTAAAACGGGAATTGGACGAGAGGGACTTGGATAGTAATGGAAAGAAAGAAGTTTTAATAAAACGGCTAAGAGAATGGCTTTTAGAACAGAAGGAAGATCCTGAAAATTACTGCTTCGAGATACCTGGACCCGCAATTGATACCAACGTGTTTTTAAGTAAAATGGAAGAGAATTCTAGAAAGTCCGAAGAAAATTCTAGAATATTAAAGGAAGAGTTACTGGAAAGTTCTAGAAAAGCCGAAGAGAATTCTAGAAAGTCCGAAGAAAATGTTAGAATGTTAAAAGAAGAATTACTGCAAAAGCACGAAGAGAGTTCTAGAAAGTCCGAAGAGAATGCTAGAAAGCTAATGGAAAATACTAAAGTGCTGGAACAAAAAGTTTTTGAAAATTCTAAAATGCTTAAAGAAGAATTACTTGAAAATACTAAAGCACTGGAAGAAAATGTTAAAATGCTTAAAGAAGATTTACTGGAAAATTCTAGAACGCTTAAAGAAGAATTACTAGAAAAGTCTGAAGAAAGTTCTAGAACGCTTAAAGAAGAATTACTAGAAAAGTCTGAAGAAAGTTCTAGAAGGCTTAAAGGAGAATTGCTGGAAAATGTCAAAGCGTTGGAAGACAAAGTTTTCGAAGAATTTTTTGAGAATGCCAGCGCGTTAGGACTGTTGGAAGGTAGATTGGCGGAACATGATAGGGTAATAAAGATGGTAGAAGAGAAAATATCCCAAATGCAATTACCACCAACAACTAAGAAAGACGATATGACCGAAATGCTGGAAGATAGAATGAGGCAACTACGGTTTCCCTCAACTTCTGAGTGGCCGTTTAATGAAGTAAAGAAACAATTTAAAGAAGAAAAGGTTCCTGCCGTAGGGATAAAAGTAAAACCACCCACGTTCGATGGAAAGATACCTTGGTCCACCTACTACAAACAATTTGAGGCGGCCGCTGGGGCCAACGGATGGACAGGCAAGGAAAAGGCCGTTTCTTTAACTGTGGCTTTGCGTGGAGACGCGTTGAACATCCTGCAAACAATCCCAGCAGGACAGGAAAATGATTATCAATTGTTAGTGTCTAGATTGGAGATGAGATATGGAGACGCGCATCTTCAACAAGTGTATCACGCGCAAGTGAAGAATCGCATCCAGAAGAATGGAGAAAGCCTGCAGGAGTTTGAAGCCGATGTTGCGCGGCTTGTCCGATTGGCGTACCCTACGGCACCCGATTCATTTCTGGGACAGCTCGCTGTGCAGACCTTCATTGATGGGTTAAGAGACGGGGAAACACAACAATCATTGAGGCTAGCACGACCAAGAACAACTGATGATGCGCTTGCTCACGCCTTAGAATTTGAAGCTGCAAAACAAGCGTCCCGAGGTCACGGGCGTGTTCGGGCCGTTGTGGAGGAAGAAGAAGGTTCTAAAGATCACCTAGAGGAGTTAGTACTGAGAGTTCTTCGGAAGGAAGAAAGCCGTAAGAAGAATCATCAAGAAGTTCGAGGGCCTCGTTGTTGGAATTGCGGCGAACAAGGTCACATACGACGTCGTTGCCCTAAACCAAAACAGGTTCAGCAGTCGGAAAACTAAAGAAGGCCCCGACGAGTGGGGGCGAACGTTGACCTTGAGTAGAGATGCCCCGAAGATCACCATCCATGCCGTAACATCAAACAATAGTACCAGCAGTTTGTTCGTAGATGGGAAAATTGCTAATCGTACTGTTCCACTACTCATTGATACGGGGGCGACAAAGTCCATCATACGCCCTAACGTTCTACGAACAAGTATGAAGCTGTTACCAACAACTACTCAACTCCGTACAGCAACAGGTGAAGTGATACCAACACGCGGAGTGGTGAAGATGATGATTGGCATTGGAAGTGAAGAACGTGATCATGAGGTGCTGGTAGCCGATATCACTGATGACTTCATCTTGGGAATGGACCTCCTGAGAAAATTTGGTTTTACGTTGGATTTGAAAGAGGGTGTTTTGAAGGTCGGTAACGAAGAACTTCCGTTGCACCCACGAGAAGATCCGGTTGTAAGGGTTTTGCTGACTGAAGATGTGATATTGCCGGGTCAAAGCGAGATGGTTGTCGAGGCGGGTTTGGATAGAGATCTTCGGGTAGGATGTGTGCGAATGATGGAGCCTGTTTGTGATAAGAAGATCCATAGTGGCATACTGGTGGGAAAAGAGATGATCAAGTGAGAATTATGAACGTTAATGTGGATCCGGTGACATTGAAGAAGAGTACCCTTGTGGGACAATGTGTGCCAGTATTTCGAGTAGCCAGGTGTATGGCTGATGTTCCAAAACCAGTGCCCAAAGACCATGGTGGAAAATTAGTGGGTATGGTTACTAGTTCGTGCGAAGACCTTAACAGAACGGAAGTGAAAGAGGTACAGGGTTTGGTTCACCGATACCAAGATATCTTCGCTCTTGACGATAGCCAGAAGGGACGAACAAATATAGTAAAACATAAAATCAATACAGGCAACTCTATGCCTGTCCGTCAGCAGCCGAGGCGTCTACCTCTAACAAGGCGAGCAGAAGCCGAAAAGATTATTACTGATATGGAAGAACAAGGGGTCATCGAGCCATCCAGCAGTCCATGGGCATCACCGGTGGTCCTGGTCAGTAAGAAGGACGGGTCAACGAGATTTTGTGTGGACTATCGGCAGCTCAATAACGTGACCAAGAAAGACAGCTATCCCTTACCACGCATCGACGACACGTTAGATACCCTGTCTGGTTCACGATGGTTTTCGACTTTGGACTTGAAGAGTGGTTATTGGCAAGTTGAAATGGAACCTGAAGACCGGGAGAAGACCGCGTTCACTATTGGTTCCGGACTATGGCAGTTTACAGTTATGCCTTTCGGTCTATGTAACGCTCCGGCCACCTTTGAGCGTCTAATGGAGACCATCCTGAGAGGGCTGTCGTGGAAGACCTGCCTGGTATACCTAGATGATGTGATTGTAGTCGGAAAATCATTCAACGAACATTTGAAAAACCTAGAGGAAGTGTTCCGAAGACTACGTGGAGCCAATCTGAAACTGAGTCCGAAAAAGTGCCACATATTCAGAAAGGAAGTGAAATATCTCGGGCACGTCGTATCACAAAATGGAGTGGCAGCCGACCTTGATAAGATTCGTGCAGTTCAAGAGTGGCCAACACCGAAAGATAAACACCAAGTTCGTAGTTTTCTTGGGTTATGTACCTACTATAGGCGTTTCGTTCCTGGGTTTGCCAATATAGCGAAGCCTCTGACAAGGCTAACTGAAGATGGACGCGAGTATGTTTGGAGCGGAGAGTGTGAAACAGCTTTCCAACAGCTGAAGCGTGCCCTGACAACCGCACCAATATTGAGCTATCCACGGACAGAAGGGAAATTCATACTTGACACAGATGCAAGTAATCTGGCCATTGGGGGGGTGTACTTTCTCAGATACAGGATGGACAAGAAAAGGTCATCGGCTATTTTAGTAAGGTTTTGTCTAAAGCCGAAAGGAATTATTGTGTGACCAGAAAAGAACTATTGGCCATCGTGAAGTCCGTTGAGCACTTTTACAAATACTTGTACGGACGGAAGTTTTTATTGAGGACGGACCATGCAGCGTTGAAATGGCTTCTACAATTCCGTAATCCTGAAGGCCAGGTCGCAAGGTGGATCGAACGATTACAAGGATACGACTTTGACACAGAACATCGAGCGGGCACTAGTCATCGAAATGCCGATGCTCTTTCAAGAAGACCCTGTCCAACGGACTGCCGTCATTGCTCTCGTTTGGAAGAGAGGGTTTGCCAAGTATTAAGGACTACCATCGTCAACGACAATTGGTTGCCGGAAGAATTGCAACGACAGCAGGAGGCTGATCCCGAACTAAAAATGGTACTGGAATGGAAGCGCGTGGGAGAAAGGCCTGCCTGGGAGGCCGTCAGCCCTTTCAACAGAACGCTCAAAGCATATTGGGCCCAATGGGAGTCCTTGAAGGTGGAAGACGATCTCCTGAAGCGAGTACTGGAGAGTGAAGATGGCACCACCATTAGGTCTCAGTTCGTGGTTCCAAGAAGCCGAGTGGCTACAGTATTGCGACATCTCCATGACGGTGCCTCAGGAGGACACTTCGGTGTGAAAAAGACTTTGGAGAAAGTTAGGGAGCGTTTTTATTGGGTCAACTGTAAAGAAGACGTGAAGGAGTGGTGCCGGAAATGTGAACTATGTGCCACTGGTAACGGACCCTTGGGGAAACGAAGAGCACCTATGAGGCAGTACAATGTGGGTAGTCCTCTGGAAAGAATAGCCATAGATATTGCCGGACCAATTCCCGAAACCGACGATGGGAATAAATACATATTAGTGGCAATGGACTACTGTTGCTGACGTACTAGTCAAAGAGTTTTTCAGTCGCTTCGGAGTGCCCATGGAGCTGCATTCGGATCAAGGCCGCAATTTTGAGTCTGTACTCTTTGGAGAAGTCTGTCGATTGTTGGGCATTCGCAAGACTCGGACCACACCGTTACATCCGCAGTCCGATGGAATGGTAGAACGCATGAATCGGACAATGGGCAAATATTTGGCCAAGGTCGTCTCCGATCATCAACGAGACTGGGACCAATACCTGCATCTGTTCCTGATGGCTTATCGTGCATCGGTCCACGAAACAACCGGTCAGTCACCAGCGTCTGTGATGTTTGGACGCGAGTTACGGTTACCGTGTGATCTGGAATTTGGGTCTCCACCTATAGAGCAGGAGGTAGCCGGGAATGATTATGTCATCAACTTAAAGAAAAAGTTGGAGGATATTCACGACCGAACCCGAAATAATAGTCGAATCGCGAGTGACCGGATGAAGGCTACGTACGATGTGAGAGCCCAAGAAGGAGGGTTTCAACCTGGAGAGCTTGTCTGGTTATACAAACCGCAAAGGCGTCGTGGCTATTCTCCAAAGTTACAGCGGAATTGGGAGGGTCCATACCAGGTGAAGAAACGAATAAATGACTTGATTTATCGCATCCAGAAATTGCCAAGGGGGAAATCAAAGGTGGTACACTCCAATCGTCTGGCGCACTATGAGGGAAATAATGACGCAGTCCCGGATCGGGAAGATGAGGCTGAGGTGGCTATCAATACCGTAAGGCCTGAAGATGATCAGCCAACCTTTAGAGAATTTATGGCTGCGTTTTCTGGAACTAGAAAAGCGCGATTCGGAGTCACGACTGAGATGCAACAAGATCTCTTCCAGGTCCCTGGTGATTATTCCATTGCCCACTGTGTCTCCGAGGATCTCTGTATGTCCAGGGGGATCGCAGTAGTGTTTAGAAATAAATTTGGACGGCTGAATGAACTTCGAGAACAAAATCCCTCTGTTGGTAAATCCTTACGCTTGCCTGATCATGACCGATCCATTTACTACTTGGTAACCAAGCAGTTTTACTACCAGAAACCGAGTTACGCCGACTTGTGGAGGGCATTATGGAATTTGAGGATCGAGTTGCTTACCAGGGGTATTAACAAATTGGCAGTTCCCAAACTCGGCTGTGGGCGGGACCAGCTGGATTGGAGAATCGTTAGAAACATGCTGGAAGTCGTCTTTAGAGGTACGGACGTCAAGATCTTCGTCTGCAGTTTTGACCCACAGCCCGCATTAAGGCCAACGAAGAGTGTAGACTGTTACTTCTACCGTAATGGAACATGTAGTCGAGGTGAAGACTGTCGATATCGTCACGACCCTTTCTACAGAAACCAGGGAATAAACTTATTCTGGGACAGAACAGACTTGAAGAGGGGGGCAGTGTAACAAGTGCAAAGCCTCGTCTGGCCGTCAACGGACTGTGGAACATTCCAGTGCCGCGGCGTAGACGCACGTCCTTCTGGTGTATTCTAGAAATACATAGTATGTTCGGGCGACTTCTGGAACGTTTATAGGAGGGTATAAAGTCGGCTTCGCGGAGAAAAGAGGCAGTGAACAGCGAGTCATTAACTGTATTTAACGAAGTAAATAGTAACTGTAAAGATAAATGTTATATTAGAAATTCATAGTCTGTAAATAATAGTTTTAATGGTTTATAATCATAGCGTTAATTTATAGTGTATTCATTAGTGTATAGAAATAAATATTTGTTTGTGAATAGACGATTTAAACAGCACTTGTGTTATTATTTTAAAAAGAACGTTACAATATACTATCTGATCATCTATTTTTAAAGTATAACAACTGTCCTTCTTTGCGTTTCCTACAATGTTTTTTAACGATTTCCACATTTTAATAGAATCATATTTGCTCCTATCAATTACTTGTTCATAATACTTTTTTTTTAGCATTTTTAATTAACCTACTCACTTGATTTCTATAAACTTTATAATCATTCCAATCTATTTGATGTTTTGTTACTCTGTACCTTTTATATTTTTTATCTCTGTGCTTCATCATTTCTCTAATCTCTTTTGTAATCCATGGATTACTTTTACCAGTTTGAGTAATTGTAACAAATGGAGTAACTTCATCCACTATTGTTCTCATATTATCTAAAAAATCATCATATTTTCTAATTACATTATTATCAAAATAATTTAAATTTATTTGATTTACTATACTTCTGAATTCATGTATATCGTTGAGTTTAGCCCTAATTCAAATTGAGGTATGATAACTATCACCATCTTCATATTCAATCTTAATAAGGGAATGTCGGTTAAAAACAGGTTCATCTACAACATTACAATGTAAATTACTTTTATTGCAAAATAACTAAATCTATTAAAGATTCATTACCTGCTACTGAAATATGGGAATATCCCCTGACATACTGTTTAAAACCATAATCACTTATTAATTTCTTTAATCTATTTGCTGGCGTGCTATTTTGCAGTAAGTTAATATTGTAATCACATACTATTAATGTGGTTTGCCTATAATTTATTATGCAATTTTCAAAACATTCTTCCAAAAACTGCAAGAAACCTGCATGAGATCCATTAGGTGAGTGATATAAACAACCTAAAATTAAACTATTTGATTTTAATTTAACATTAATAATTATAAACCAGTAATTACCTTCCTCTGAAAATCTTCTAATTACTTGGTACATAATATTTTTCTTGATGTATATTACTATACCTCCAGTCATTCTGCTTTTAGAATCTACCCTGATTAGATTGTAATTACTAATATAAATCTCATGATCCTCAATAGACTCAGTAACATGTGTCTCAGTTAAACAAAGAATTGAAGGTTCATTACTTACAGTAAATTCCTGAAATTCATCAATATGAGCCGGTAAACTTTGTGCATTTTGTAGATAAATAGTTTGATTACCATTCATTTTCCCTAATTGCTAATCCATACAATATTTAATTCGTTGTATTGCTATCTCTAGCGTTTGCTTATAAACCTTGCATTTTACATCGAATGCTGAATGATTATCGTTTAGTTTTAACTTGAACCTTTCATTAAATATGCTACAATTAATACATTTTAATGTTGCTGCTTTACATTCGCTAGTATTATGTTCCTTACCACACCTACTGCATGCCTGATTATGTTTACAATTTTCTGACTTATGGAAAAAACCACAACATTTAAAACATCGATACACATTTATTTGCTCGTATATTTTACAAATTGGGCTAAAGACAATAGTCAAAATGCAGATACCTTTGGTGAACATCTGGTGAACGTGTTTATGCCTCTTATCATTCAAGAAGAAAACTTCATACGGGACTTCCTTTAAGAGCGAAGTAATTAAGGTTATCAAAAATGAAATAAATTCGAAGAAGTCCCCAAGCTTCGTCCTAATAACTGGAAAACTCTTAAAGGAACTTTCATATGAGGGATTTCGCATGTTAACAATAATTTATAATGCGATATTAAGGACGGGATACTTCTCTGGCCAATAGAAGGTGGCCCAATTAGCAATGGTCCCAAAATCGCTAATAAATTGCTAAATAGCTAACGCCTCCCCATACCATGACAGATCCGCCGTTGAAGTTGCGCATCGGGTTGACAGAATTGCAATCAAATCCCATTCCTCGACGACGCCATACGCGAACTCGTGCATCAGAATGGAAGAGGCAAAAGCGGCTTTCGTCGGTGAACAAGACCTTTCGCCATTACCTCGTAGTACAATATCCGTAGTGCATTCTCTCCTGACGATGCTGGTCCGTCAAGTGAGGAACATTAGTTCTAAGACAACAACGAAGTTCACCTTCATGTAGACGACTTTGTACCGTCCTATCGGATACGGGTCGGGTCGAGTCCACGTCCGCTGCAATCATGTGAGCGCTTCTCGCAGGATCCAAAGAGCAACAATTTGTGCACTGTGAATGTCCGTTAAATACGGCATGGAAACGCTTCGAATAATATGTGATACTGATTAATTATACTACATTAGTAAAATAAAAATCAAAACATTAATTTAGACACTTGCACATCGGGTAAGTAGTGTCGGCGGTTACACGTTAAAAAAATTAACGTTAGTAAAAAAATGTTTTTATTAATTAAAAACATTTTTCGGCATTTTTCAAACTTTCTTGAATTTGGAAAAGAAAAGGTTGTAACTCAACCGATAATAATGTCACTGGCAGAAGAGGAAAAACACCCGATAAAATGCAGGGTGAATTTCAAAAATTCATAAATTCGTGCCAAATCATCATAGGCACTCGAAGTTTTGCAAAATCTACAGAAAAAGGACTGAACTTTATTGTCTTGGTAAACGATTGGGTCCAAGGTTTTTTTGGTACACCGTACAAGCTGTTAAACTTTGACATTTCTTGAATCAAAATTTCTTTCTTCAGTGTGGTGGGAGGCGGAAAGGCTTAAACGTAACATTCGCTCGCACGTTCTTAAACTAGACACTTCAAACTTTTTAGCAAGCAAAGGTTCATCCATTTTCCTCTAAAATCCGTTTGAAATTTTGGTATTTCTGGTGCGGTGTCGTAAAAAGTAAACAAACACATACATAAACGTCAACGAAATCTCAACAAAAGTGCAGTGGAAACACTAAAATCAGATTTCAGATTTCGGCCAATGGAAACGTAGCATTACTAGAAGTTTTACTTCTGTCACGTGCATTGTATTGCACGTGTGATTTTTTGTGCATTTTTATGATTTTATTATTATTATTTATCCCTAGATTCATTTTATTAAGTACTGGACAGAGTCGTAGATATCCTGTTTACTTTTTAGAGGAAGATTTACATTTAGTTTAATTTTAAAACTGATAAAGACAGCAAATTACGGAGTTTAATTCAATGCAATAAACGTCCCCAAAATGGAAATATTGCGGTAAACAAGTTATAAAAAAACTTTTGATGTTAAATCCACTACCCTGTAAACTAAAGTATCATGAATCTGTAAATCGTTAGAGTGTATTGAGAAGTATCTGTACCAAATTTTCAGCATTTATCTTTTAATCTGCCTGAGATATTTACCGAGAAAATAAGAAAGAAAAATTTCTTCAACTTCAATGGGGCTGCAGTTGTATAGAGGTGCATTTTTCAATATAGGTAATTCACGTTAAATCGGTGCTAATTTGACATCAGACCCCGCTGTTAAATTCTGGACGTACCTTATTGAAATACAGTGCAAGTTAAAAGAGAGAAATGAACTTTGATGAAACCAAAATAACAGAATGAAAAAAATTGGCCGTTCGTGGTCATTTTGACCGTTGTGGTCACACACCCTAGTTGGCCGTTGTGGTCATTTTGGCTGTTGTGGTCACGCTTCACAGTTGGCCGTTGTGGTCACACACCCTGGTTGGCCGTTGTGGTGATCGTTGCCAGCGACGGCAATACATAAGCATCGGTTAGGTTAGGTCAAAATGGCAGATGGGGTGGAATTTTTAGTTGGCCGTTGTGGTCATGGTGGCCGTTATGGTCAAGTGTCGAGTTGGGCGATATGGTCAAAATGCCCGTTGTGGCTGTTGGCCGTTATGGACACGGAGGCCGTTGCGGTTATGACCACAACAGCCAAAATAGCGATTGGCCGTTGTGGTCATTGGCCATTGTGGCCTAGACCCATTTCAATCTCTAATCTCAAAAAATATTTTTTAAAAATGCAATCCCCAATCCCTAATAACAAAATCTTTATTTAAAATTCAATCCCTAATAGCAAAAAATATCTTGAAAAACAATCCCCAATTCTTGTTAAAAATCTTTCATATTACACAATTCTAGGTATACTATAATACCCTATTATCTAATTAGCAATGTCATTAGCAAGGAGTATGACGATGCAATCGGATTTCAGATATCTTAAATCATTTCTGAGAAGTTCAGGTCATCACTGAAAAACCATTTACAAAAAAAATTGGGGAAAAAAATTGCAGGATAAAAATCTAGAAAATCTTTTTTGTTATGAGTGTCAAACTGAATCATGGCAATATTGAATTGTATACTGACAGAACCGGTGACCTTGTAGACTATGTGCATGAGTTTGAAGAAAATAATGTAAAACTCAATTTTTTTTGAAAAAAATGTATAACTTCTAAACCGGTCATTAGATGGCGCTAAGATTTTAGATATGAATAAACCTGCCAAGAGAGGTGTTAAATATCCAAAAATATTTGGGGCATTCTATTTAAAAAAAAAATTACCTTAAGCGTGCCACACTTTTCAGCAACACCCTGTATATTTGAAAATAATTTCTCTAGATGCGCCTCTATCCACTGTTTACATCCGTATTAGAACAATTTTTCTAGCTGTTACCGTTTAGGAGCTATCGGACTTCCCCACACTATTGCCCCACCCGGTATAATCATTTATTGAAGTCAGTTATGATTTCTTCAATCAAACGTTCTTAGGTTAATTATTCAGGCGGTGAAAGTTCTGTTTTCTATTTTCGATACAATAGAAAATAGAATTTTAATCTTTAATGACACCGAAAGGTATAAGGGGTTAAAGATTATATATATTAATATATATATATATGATAATGTATTATAAAAATGCTGTATCCAGCTAAATACTGCTCGCCAAATTTAAACATGCAACAGTATTTTTGACTTACATGGTATATCTTATATTGAAAAAATCAGTAGTATTAACATGATACTTACGAATCATCGATGATCCCATTTTAGAAATTAAACCATTTAAGTTGTCAAGAAGTTCTCGGCGTTTCTTTTCATTTTCTTGGGGATTTCCAAAGAACTTGGTTTTTATGGCAATTACATCTCTAATATTCTTCTTAATGTGATCACTGTAACGCTGTGTGGAACATAGAAGTGTCTTACATTTTGGACAACTTTTATAATTAATTTCTTTAGGTTGATCAGCATCTTCACCCTGTTTTAACCATCCATCTAATCCTTGACTTTCAAAAACATGCTTACATTCATCTAACAATACAAATCTAGCATCCTTTTCTTCTTCAAAGCCCAAAAAGACTTCAGTAACTTCTTCCTTATCACATATCCTGCACAATGGTGGGCAAGGATCACCACAAAAACCAATACATGGGTGGCCACACTTTAATTTTTTCGGGCACGGTTCATAGCAAGGTGGTACAGTACATATTTCGCTACACTTCTTTTTACACTGAACATGTGGACATTTCCTTATACAAGGTTCTTTGCAGCTGGTGCATGGTTCTCCACATTTTTTCTTGCAAATGCTATGTACACACCTGTATGAACATTTTTGAGTGCACGGTTGACATGTTTCACGACATGGAATTAGACATTCGTGTCCACAGATTAACGGAACACCACATTTCTGCTGACAGCTTACATGTATACGTCCTTGAACACATGCACCACAAGTACCAGAACAACAATGTTCGCATGATAGTTCTGTATTGCAAGGTTCTGTACAGAATTTAAGTAATTCATTACTGTAGCTGGGTAAGTCTAGAAGAGGTACATATAAATTTAAGTAGTTTAAAAATCTCAATAATTATTATGTTAACTTACTTTCATTTAGTAGATAACAGCTAATTTTAAATTTATGACCACAAGCAACTTCTTTTGTATGATCGACTAATTCCTTGCATTTTACAGTACAAGGTTCATTACATTTATTCTTACAGATATGTCCACAAGACAATTTAAGAGGACATCTCTTCCCACAGTTTTTACGGTCTGGATCTGCCGAACAGTTAGTTGGAACTGCATGGCCACAAGTAGGGTGCACTTTTGTTACCTATTACGGGAAAAAATGCATTATACTCATCATTTCCTAAATAAATTATTACAGGTGATTTTTAAATTTTTTTCAACTCTTGCTATGAAAAACAAAATCAGTGGAAAGGATAGATAAGAAATTTAGAAAATTACCCATTAACATATTTCTAAATAGTTATTTACATTACAAGCTGTGAAAGTTTACTTTTAGGTGCAAGGTGTTTGATTGGCCGAGGCGAAGCGTAAGCATAGCCGAGGTTAGTTAAAAACACCGAGCACCTGAAAGGGCTTTTGCAGCGTGTAATGTATTAAACTTTTCATTCTCCACTTGACATTTATTAACCACCGTAAATAAATAAATAAAATGATGATTCAGTGATTATAATAAAATAATGTTTGTATATACAACAGCATTGTTACCAAGGTAATGTTGACAACAGCAACCTTATATTTATTTATTTATTTTTGGACGAGGAATCAGGATGGCGGGGTATCCTTCGTACCTCATGGCACCGATTGCTATGATCATTTGGCCGACCCTACTAGAATTTTGCTGAATCTGGGGGAATTCCACCTCCAGTAGTGATTTTTAACGTGCCAAACATTGCATTGACACGGGACCTACAGTTTTACTTCCTATCCGAGAAGAAGGCATGTTTTTTAATTTTTCTCTGCTATGAAAAATTACAAGCTCTCGCCCGGGGATCGAACCTGTGACCCTTGGACTATGAAGCAAACATGCAAGTCACTAATCCACTGAGTCTGGCACCACCTTATTATATTCTATTTTAAAAAATTGACAGTTTTACTTCGTTGTCCAGGGACCGAAAGTTTTTCATACCTAGCAACCACCTCGCATGTTTTACTTTCGCTTTCGGTTGCCTTATCAAGATAGAGAATTCGAGAGTGTTTTGACTTTAATACCATACGTCATCAAAATTGAAAATTTTGTAAGAAATACTGATATAAAAACATACATAATGCTATGCTGCACTTTTAATTCTAGGAGAAAAAATAATGTCTTATTTGAGGCGTTTTCTAGCAATCAAACGGTTTATACCGCTTACTGTTGTATTTAGAATGTGCCATTCTAGCGATGCAACAGTGACATCATACACGCAACAGTTTAAAGATTTAATGTGGTTTTAGTATTAAACACAATTAAATACCAGAACAAAGTTCTTAACATCTATTAGCATAATATACATAAAATAAAAGCAACTGTTTACTATACATAGGTATCTACAAATCTTATATACATTTCTAATACCCCCACTTATATAAAATTTATAACATATTTAAATAGAGTCCAATAAGATTGTATGCACCCCTACTTATAATTGTCTATTTTTAAACCCATTTGTTTTGAACACCAAAAATGCTTTTTAGTAAATAAACCTTTTGTGAGATTGTCTGCAACCATTTCTTGAGTTGATGCATACTGTACACTAATTTCACCATCAATCAGTTTATCAAGTACAAAATGATGTCTAACATCAATGAGTTTACTTCTTGGGTTAAAGCCTTCTCCCTTTGCTAAACAAATTGGACTTTGACTGTCACTGTATATTACTATACCTTCATCATTCTTCCAAAACTGTGTTTCAAATTATTTCTACCACATAGCTTCCTGAGTGGCTGCAGAAAGACTCATGTACTCAGCCTCACATGAAGAAAGAGCCACTGTTTGCTGATAGTGACTGTTCCAAGAAATAGCTCCCCCATTACGAATAAATACATAACCTGTACAAGAACGCCTTCTATCGGGTTCACTTGCCCAATCAGCATCTGTAAAACATTCCAATTTGCTTGAACGCTCTCGTTTAAATTCAAGTCTTGCATCCATTGTACCCTTCAGATAACGAAAAATACGTTTTACTGCTTTCCAGTGAATTTGACCTGGATTATTATTAAAACGATTTACATTATTTACAGCGTAAGCTATATCAGGTCTTGTTATTTGCGCCAAGTATAAAAGACTTCGAACTGTTTCTTTGTATGGAATGTTCACCATACCTTCTTGTTCTGCATCATCTTTAGGAGATATACTTTTTGACAACTTTACACTTGAATCAGTGGGACTTGGAGCTGATTTGCATTCTGACATACTAAACTTATTCAAAATATTTTTTACATATTTTTCTTGATCTAAACTGATCACACCTCTTTCTTCATCGTACGTAATATGAAATCCAAGACAACTTTTAGCTATTCCCAAATTTTTCATTTGAAAATGGCTCGACAATGTAATTTTTAAATTTTCCTTTATTTTCTGATCATTTGAAAATATCAGTAGATCATCTACATATACTGAAACAAAGATCATTGACCTTTCACTAATATGAAAATATACACAAGAATCAACTCGTGATTGTTTAAAATCTGCTTTTACCAAAACATCGTGCAGTTTCTTATTCCACTGACGACTGGCCTGTTCTAAACCATAGATTGGTTTATTCAATTTACATACACGACCACTTCCATCATTAAACATTTCAGGTTGTATCATATAGATTTCATCATCCAGATCTCTTTGCAAAAATGCTGTTATCGCATCCATCTGCGTAATCTCCAAATCATTTTCTGCAGCAAGTGAGAATAAATATCAAATAGATGAATATCTTACTACAGGAGAATATATTTCCTGATAATTAACACCTCTTGTTTGACCGCGCCCTTTTGCTACAAGACGTGCTTTGTAGCGAGTTATGTCACCATTATCATCAGTTTTCAATTTGAAAACCCATTTGCAATTTATTGCTGTTTTACCCTTGGGTAATGCTGTAAGAGACCATGTATTATTTTTTATTTGTGATTCAAATTCACTCTTCATAGCTGTTTTCCAATTTTCAGCCTCAGAGTTTTCTAAAGCTTCTTTAACATTTTTCGGATCCTCTTTATTACCAAACTTGTCTCTGCATATACATCCATATACATAGTCATCCATTTTCTTCGGCTTTGGTTGCCTACAAGATCTTCAAACTAATTCATTTGATGACTGCTGATTTTTTTCTAAATTCTCTATAAGAAAATGGGGAATTGGTTCTGGGACATGTTCTTTTGAAACATTTTCGACAATAGAATAAACATCATTATCGTCTACTGACCCCACTGAATCAGATATTTGTTCATTGTTATTTAAAACAATTTTAGTTTCATTCATAACATTTTCTATAATACAAACATCTTTACTAACAATTACCTGATTATTTTCTGTATTATATAATCGGTAACCTTTAGTATGTTCTCCATAACCTACAAATACCATTCGTTTAGACTTTTTGCTCAATTTTGTGCGCTTCTCTTTGGGAACATGTACCATTACATTGCTACCAAATATTCTCAAATTTTGCACGTTTGGTTTCCTACCAGTCCATACTTCAAATGGAGTTTTATTAACTACACCAGCAGCAACTGAACGATTAATCAAATAAACCGCTGTATTCACAGCTTCTCCCCAGAATTTTAATTCTAATCCTGCATCAAATATCATGCATCTTGCTCTTTCAACCACCGTTCTATTCATCTGTTCTACTAAGCCATTTTGTTCAGTTTGTATATCAGGAGTATAAGGATTTGTTCTCTGATGGATGATACCACAACGACTTAAGTAACTTTTGAACTCTTTATGACAAAATTCCAAACCGTTGTCAGAACGTAGAATCTTTATTTTCTTATCCAACTGATTTTCTACCACAGCTTCAAATTCTTTGAATTTATTGAAAACTTCATATCTACATTTCAAAAAATAAACACATAACATAAGACTGTAATCATCTACAAACAGTAAAAAATATTTCGCTCCACCAATTGACCGATTATTCATCGGCCCACATAAATCTGTGTGAACTAATTCTAATAAACTTTAGGCTCTTGTGCCCTTATGTTTAAATGGTAGTCTTGTTTGCTTGCCCTCGCAGCAAACAACACAACTACTATCAACATCAATATTGCCTTTACATGCAATACCATCTTTCATTTTCAGCTTATTGTTTATGTGACCAAACCTTCGATGACATGTACTTCTTGAAACTGGAGCTGACACCAATAAACAACTTACACGTTTAACATTAAGTTTATAGACATTGCCCACTAAATTAGCTGTAGCCATTAAAACATTCTTATTTAAATACTACAACCATTTTTGTGAAATTTAATAGTATTACCATTTTTAACTAATTGGCTCACTGATAATAAATTCGTCGTCAAACCTGGAACATACATTACATCACAAACTGTCACATTATGACATTTACCATTGACAGCTGTTTCAATTTCGATATTTCCACTACAAACCACTGGTAAAGTTTGATTATTTGCAATCATAATTTCTTGCAAACATGTTGCTTTAGTATCTATTAACCATTCACGCTTAGTTGTCAAATGAACAGAAGCACCTGAATCTATATACCACTCTTCTTTACTGAAATTCCCTGGAACACTGCACTTAATGCATTTAAATTTTCATATTTTGTTCCAAATTTCTTCTCAAATTTTCTTTTATTTGGGTATTTACTTTTAATGTGGCCCCTTTGTTTACACCTATAGCACGTAATTTCTTTCTTGCCTCTTTCATTTTTATTGCCTTTATATGACGAAGTTTTTACCAACAAAGACACTTTCAACATTGTCAGGATCCACATCGATGTCTAGGGATCTTTATCGTACCAAACATCGCATTGACACGGGACTTACAGTTTTACTTCCTATCCGAAAAGAAGGCATGTTTTAAATTTTTTTCTGCTATGAAAAATTACCAGCTCGGCCGGAGATCGAACCTGCGATCTTTGGATTATAAAGCAAACATGCAAACCACTAATCTGCCGAGACTGGCTTCTTAATATCTATTATATCTAAACCATAAATACAAGAAATGAGTTATCACAAATCACCTAGGCGACAGCAGGTTGCTTCCAACGCATTATTGTATTTCATCTCTCTCTATTGTGTAACGAATATATATGAAAAGAAAAAAGTAAACAATCGAGAGAGAAAGAGATGGAATGCACTAAAGTGTTGGAAGTCCCCCGCTGTTGCCCAGGTGATTTGTGATGACGCATTTCTTGTATTTACGGTTTAGGTATAGCATAATATACATAAAACAAAAGCAACTGTTTACTATACATAAGTATCTACAAATCTTATATACATTTCTAATACAGTTTTAAAGCAAAGTGGAAAATAACAGCTTTTTGATTTTGACATTGCATTGTTTGGTTATAATAACATCAATTTGTAATTACACAGGTCAAAATTATACTTCTAACATCCATTAGTTTGTAGCAAAATAAAATTATTTATTACATATTACAGTATTACATACTTGCAGAAAAGTTTTGCTGATCCATAGGTTATAGGTTATGTTTTACATTTACAATTCTTTGAATACACCACACTTAGAACGTAGTGGTTTAAAATGCTTGATTATAGTGACTTTCATTGCTAGAAAACGCCTTTGGATTAAAAGCAGTTTTGTTTGACTCACAATGTTTGCAATTACTAGGTTATGCTGTGCTTGGCCATGCAAATGCAAACTTAAACGCATGTTCAACAAAGTACCATTTTAATCCTAATGACACAATTATAATACTCCTTACTGTTAATTAGTAAAAATTGATATTTCTGTAAAAAAAATTAGTAGAAATTTAACTTACTTTTTCTGTACAATTGCCACATGGCTGGAAACATTTCTGTTCACACTTATGCTCACATGGCAACTGTTTCTTGCACGGTTTGTGACATTCCACCTTATCTACATCAATCATACATGGAACGTTATAATAATGAGGACAAATTGTTCGTGATTTTTTCATAACAATTTCACATGGTGCACATTCTTCAAAACATGCCTTTGGACACTGATGCTCATTTCCTTCTGGCATAGAACAACCAACTCGAGGTTTTGAGCATGGCTTTGGACATTTATACTATAAACAAAAGAATATTCAATTAGAACAGATTTAGTGGCTTCCAAGCTATTACGTACCTGTATATGGTCTGGATCGTTATTATAATGACAGTTTCTTTCACAGGCATGTCCACATGGCTCGACACGGACTTGACATGGAAATGGACAACGAAATACTTTGGCATCTATGTAACAAGGTTTATCATCTACTTTGTGTCCGCAGGGTAAATTAGCAGCAACAAGAGTTTCACATTTATATTCTGATAAATCTATAAAACATAGAATCATGTGTTCATGAGAACATGGCAAAACTCTTTTCATTGGTTCTGTGCATGAGCCACATATTTCATAGCACATCTTTTTGCACTGATGATTATTGTCACATAAGATCCTAAAAAAGGAGATAGCATTACTAATTCTTATTTTACTTGTTATCAACCATTATTTAGTATTATCATTAGCATTATCGTGTTAGAAATATCCTTTTATTATAATATTAAAGCTCATTTTTTTCTGTCATTTGGATCATTTACATGGATTCAAACACTGAAAATGTTGAAAATGTACAGATGAAGATCTACTAATCAGCAGTATGTGTTCCATACAATAAATTAATCATACTCTTTCTTAGAAAAACAGATTTCCTACATTCTTCCTTTCTGAGAATTTTTCACATCCAAATTGGGGAAAATTATTTCGGGAGAAACACCCACTTGTCTGTAAAAATCATTTTGAAAATGTTTCGTGACGATTTCATTCTATTTGAATGTCCAAATAAAGCCTATTTGAATGTCCAAATAAAGCCAATTGGACACATATTTGCGTGTCCAAATAGTATATTAAAGTATGAGTTTCATAAGACACCTTTTTAGTGCACGCGTTCTAGTGTAGGAAACGACCCGCGTAGCAAGGAATCATGTAGCCATTTAAAAATAATACCTTAGTTTTTAAATAAAATTTGTTAGGGATACTTTGTTAAGTAGTTTGATAGTTGGCTGCACTGAAAATTCTAATTCTGCATTTGTTTTTCAAATGTACAGAGTAAATAAGTTTTGAGATCTTAAGAACAGCTGTTCAACAGTGTTCAACTTTAAAAACTAAATTTTACTGTTTCCAGTATTTTAAATCTTTTTTTCTATTTGTGTGTCCAAATGAAACCATTTGGACACGCATTTTGCGTGTCCAAAAGAATACTGGAAACAGTAACATTTTATTTTTTAAAGTTGATATCACTCTTGAACAGCTGCTCTTAAAACATCAACCTTATTTAACACTGTAAATTTGAAAAGCAAATGCAGAATTAGAATTTTCAGTGTTACCAACTTTCAAAAAACTTAACTGTTCAGTAAAAGCAAAATTGTTTATCAATTAATGATTTATTTACTCATTTTAATCTAATTAGGCTACTACTATAGTACTGTAATCGAACCCAGGACCCTACACTATCTAGATGGTACCTCTACCAACTGAGCTACCAGGAGACGACTATCACGAATTTGCATGTTAATAAGCTTTTCAAATATTTTTAAGTGTTGGGAGGATGCTAATTGAACTATAATACTTATAATCCATTTTTGGACATTTTATACTATAACTTACTCATGATCTTGAAATAAAATATAAATAAATAAGAGATTAATTAAAGTATCACAAGTTTTATTGGATTCTTAACCTGACATTCTTAATCTGCCTTTGATAATGACATATAAAACATCAACCTTATTTAACACTGTAAATTTGAAAAACAAATGCAGAATTAGAATTTTCAGTGTTACCAACTTTCAAAAAACTTAACTGTTCAGTAAAAGCAAAATTGTTTATCAATTAATGATTTATTTACTCATTTTAATCTAATTAGGCTACTACTATAGTACTGTAATCGAACCCAGGACCCTACACTATCTAGATGGTACCTCTACCAACTGAGCTACCAGGAGACGACTATCACGAATTTGCATGTTAATAAGCTTTTCAAATATTTTTAAGTGTTGGGAGGATGCTAATTGAACTATAATACTTATAATCCATTTTTGGACATTTTATACTATAACTTACTCATGATCTTGAAATAAAATATAAATAAATAAGAGATTAATTAAAGTATCACAAGTTTTATTGGATTCTTAACCTGACATTCTTAATCTGCCTTTGATAATGACATTTAATGTCGAAACAATATTGTCAGGTTAAGAATCCAATAAAACTTGTGAAACTTTTAATTAATCTTTGTATTTATATTTTATTTCATGACAACATCCTTGGTAGTGTAATATCTGGCGTGCCGGACTTTCACCCAGGCGGCCCGGGGTCGACTCCCGGTGCCGGCAGATCTGGTTAAGGTTTTCTGCAGTTTTCCTTAGCTGTGACACAAATGTGGGATTTGCGCTGTTCCATCTGTAAGCCGGCTGCAGCCGCACGTAGGGCTTATGTAATAATAATAATCGCCCCCTCCCTTCCGCACAATCTTATAGCTTCTGGGGCCTGGTTACCAGGTTATGGGTTGTAGCAATTATTATTATTATTATGGAGTTCCACAAAGTAAGGCTGGAGACAGTAAACTCTACTCATGATCTGACCAATGAAAGTTCTCGACATTCAATTTTTTATAAATGAAGCTTTAGAAATAATTAAATATCTAACAACGAATTTAATCTAGTGAGTTCTTTGACAATTTGAGTGCAATTATATTTTCTAACATATTATTGAAACATACTGTTGCTGGTTTCTACTAATAAGCTGGGTTTCATTTTTAACTCATGTGTAGTTAGCACCCTTAATTTCTTGAAACCAAACGATTTTTAGACTTCTAAATAAATAAAGTAGAGTTCTAGAGTTCCTTACAATATTAACAATAGTTCTGGTATTTTAAGCATGGAAATCGAAAAAATTATTTTAGGGTACTAACTTCACACAGCACCCATATTTTCGCAAAAAAAGCGTTCTGATGGCATTTTCGGCATAATTGTAAGAGTTCTAGAGTTCCTTATAATATTAACGATAGTTCCGGTTTTTTAAGCCTAGATGAATTTTAGGGTGCTAACTTCATGCGGCACCCATATTGTCGCAAAAAAGTTCTGATGGCATTTTTTGGCATAACTGTAAGAGTTCTAGAGTTCCTGATAAAAAATTTGAATAGTTCTGCTTAACTAACAAATATATAAACAATTAGAAAATTTACGAAAAAATTAAATTTGCCAAAATGACGGTTCTGAGCAGAGTTCTGAGTAGCGCCCGAAGAGTTCTGTGCAGAACAATTATTAGAACTCCTAATTAAACAATAATTTTAACTGTTATAAACAAATTAAAAATGCTGCTTCACAAAGATTGTTTCGGACCGGTGGAAATGTAATTTGACCAGCTCGACGATAGTTCTGAGCAGCCCTCGAAGAGTTCTGTAGTGAAATGTTAACAGAACTCCATAATTAACAATATTTTTAATTGTTATAAACAATTTAAAGTTTGTAATTATGAAGCACATAATTTATTGAACTCGAACAATAGTTCTGAGCAGTTATTAGTAGCCCTCAAAGAGTTCTGTACAGAAGTGTTAACAGAACTCCATAATTAACAATAGTTTAATTGTTAATTAAAAAATCAGAACTCTTTTTTGCAAAATAAGGGTGCTGTGTGAAATTAGCACTCTAAAATCATTTTTTTCGATTTGTGCTTAAAATACCAGAACTATTGTTAATATTGTAAGGAACTCTAATTTATTTATTCAGAACTCTTAAGAATTCTTGGTTTCAAGAAATTAAGAGTGCTAACTACACATGAGTTCATTTTTCAATAGAGCAGATCAAGATAGTAAAAATCAATTAATTCTTTGACAATTCAAAAAGTGGAAATTCTTTTTAATTTAAAATGTCAGAACTAAGAAGAAAGTCGCTTCTCATCATTTTAATAGAAGGTGTTGATTGTAATCAATTCTTTGCGAGTTAATGAACCTAAGATATAGAGTGTAAAGTACTCTTGTGCTGATTGATGCATGATCATTCTATATTCATAATGGTCAATGAGCAGCTGATCGAGCAACTTTCTTTGATAGTAAAGTTAAGTACCGATTTGAATCCAGATTTTTCACAAAAGTAAGTGTTATCTGTTAAGTTATTCATCAGTAATCAAAGAGCATAAGTCTGCAAATGTGTAATAACTTTCTTTGTAACGTAATAACGTAACAACAATTGACGTTGATTCTAAATTAAACATTTTTCTCTTAGTGAATTTTATTCGTTGTCTATCTAGTATCATAGATGAAGGTCATATACAGGGTGTCATGAGATAGAACGCATTAATTTTAAAGGGTGATAGAAGACATCAAAAGGAACAAAAAAGTCTGCATAATTTTTTTTCTATGTTAATAAGCTTTCGAGTAATTTAGAAAAAACCGTTGCCATATCTGGCAACCTTGCTTAAGTATAATCGCAGCTGGGTCTAGACCTTGTTTTAGAAAATCTAACAAACAAACTGATGATGACAGTCGTCGTTTAAAAATAATAAACATCCAAAGCAGATAAGTCGGGGACTAGTTCTAGGAAAATTGTAATCCGAACTGTTTCCGTAAACAAAATTTGTACGTTGTAGGACGTTAAAAACACGCTAATTCATAACAAACCAACTGTAAAAATAAAACAATAACTGACCTACATTTTATATTTATTAATTTCCGGAATATTTTCAAAATGTCTTGACGTATTTGTTTTTTATTAAAGAATACTATCTTATGTAAAAAAATTGATTAAGGCACCTAATTACCATAAAATTAAAGATTTTTTTAATGTAGCCAAAACAAGGTATCAACAAAATCCCTTAACCTAATTACCTAATTTAAATTAGATAAATCTTCTCTTTAAAAGATATTCTCTTATAAAATTATTAAAAACTGTTATTAAATAAATAGCAAGTTGCAAATTGCATTATAGACAAATTATTATTTCAAAGTTCAACGAACTACAAACGCAGTATTTTCTAAAGGGTATGTATTATTTACAATTTTATTATTTTAACATAGCTGTGATCAGGCATTGACCCAAATATTCTTAAAGGTTGTATAAACAAGACGTGCTTTATTTTCAATGTCAAGATGTCCAGATCAGCATTTTGGCGGATGTCTACAGATTTGATTACAAACTTTAATGGGTCGTCACGTTTCTAAATTGAGTAAAATGAATTTTTAATTGTAAAAAGAATTCAATTTTACGCCGAAACGGTATACGATACAATAAAATGTCATTAAGGTTTGTTGTTGTGATAAATGAGATGGATCTGCCGACAAAGCACCATACTTAAAGTACTACTATTAACGCGGCAAGATGAGGTTAAAGTTTCCAACTTTCTTATTTTTTTCTGAAAATGTGGTACGTTCTAGAACAAAGTTGTATAAGACTTTTTTGTTCCTTTTGGTGTCTTCTATTACCCCTTAAAATTAATGCGTTCTATCTCCGGACACACTGTATAGTGTCGAAGAGTTTCAAAGTGTAAATTAACTTTATGCCCGATTGCATTATAAAGTACTGTTTATTGTATTGTTTTGTGGCAGTGAACTTATTATTGTACTCGTAAAATTAAGTGGTAGTAGTAAAATAAAGTATATAGTAGTAAAATAAAGTATGACAACTGTATATTACATGTCAAATTTTCTTCTGTCAAGAATAGATGTCAAATTTATAAACTGATTTTCTTTTGATAATTACCCAATTTTAGGAATCGAACATAAAGCTTTGTATGCAACTCTTACATAATCAGACCTTATAGACTCGCCCTTTTTATAGGCCTTGCTCGCTTCGCTCGCTCTGCCATAAACTGGGCTTGTCTATAAAGTCCTACATTAAGTACTTGTTACATCATTGAAGAATGCGAATTAATAAAGATTATATTGTGTCGAAGGGTTTCAATATGTAATTTAACTTTACCATTAACCAATTTGAATTGAATGAAATCAATTGTGACATTTGTTTCTTTCTTTATACATCAATTGTGATGTATTATAAGCAATACTCTAACGTAAATACTCATATTTACACTGCTGAAGATTATGTGTTAGAGTAGAGCCTGCCTCAAAAAGGCTCTGAACTTCGTCTCACGTTTCTTTTTTTTTATTTACATTAATTTTTATTATACAAATTTGCTTTTTTTTTGCTAATAAAGCATTTATTATTATTAATATGGGCAATAAAAAAAATCTTTTTTATTAGTAATTTGTTTTTCTTTACAAAAGCAGCTGACCTATTTACAAAGACTTACCTCCTACATGCAGCCTTACATTTGGTCTTTTCATGCTCTCTGTCACGAATATGACAAATCTGTGCACAATCATGTCCACATTTTAGTAAAGCTCCACACACCTTATTACAACCACCTTCAGGTACTTGGTTAAAATCATCATCTTTTCGCACTCTTGTCATTTCTCGATGTATTTGACATTGAAGTAATAAACTTTCACCTAAAGCATCTTGATCTACTAAAGATGTTTTTATTTTTGGCCAGATCTAAAATTTCATAAACAATCATTAAAAAAAAAATTAACGGAGAACATATTTAAAAAGTAAAACCATTATTTACCTCGCTACCCTGACATAGTACATCCATATTACCCATTATGTAGAAACCTTCTTTTGCCCGAGATAAGGCAACACAAACACGATTTTGGATTCTTAAAAATCCAATATTGTTCTCTTTATTGCTTCTTACCAAAGATAACAAAATAATTTTACATTCTTCACCTTGATAGTTATCCAAGACAGTTATACGAACATCTTGTAAAAGAAGTTGATACTTTATCCTTTCTGTCCATAAAGCAAACATTTGCCCAGAATATGCTGCTAAGATGGTGATGTCTTCAGGTTCATAACCATTTTGTATTAAATAGTTGGCAAGTCTTATCAAAAATGTAGCCTCATGAAGGTTCATTTTACTGTAATCGCCCGTTTCTAATTCGAGATAGTTATGGTCAATAAAATATAAACTTGAATTGATTCCTTGTACTTTGGGAAAATTACATACAGATGGATGGTTTTCTAACTTCAGGTAAATATTAGGTACAATCAACTTTGCTATTTCTGGTCGCATTCTATGTTGCACCCCAAGAACATGGCACTGCACTTTATTCAACACCATGCGTTCAAATAAACTAATTCCCAAATTAAAATTTTTCTCCATAGAATAATCAGCAGTGGTTGGTCTTAATTGTTGATGATCACCAATGAGAATGAGATGCTGACAGTCAGTTGTAAGAGATACGATAATATGAGATTCCAAGACTTCAGCCGCTTCTTCTGCTATTACAATTCGACACTGAAGTGCTTGCAGAACAGTTTGAAGGCGAGCAGCACAAGTAGTTGTCATTCCAACTACTGTCATCTTTTTCATAATTTCAGTATCATCAATATCTCTTACCTCATTGAATTTTCTACGTGTGTGACGATGCACATTTTGGAGACTTACTAATTTATTTATTAAATGTTGTTGATATTTATGTAGCCAATAAAAATACAATTTCCAACGATCATCAGGAGACATGTTATGAGGGTGATTTAAGTTAGTACCTTCAGGTTTTTCTGTTACTTTAGTTGATTTTCCTTCATTTAAACGCATCTACAAAAAGCAATAGTAATCATCTACAAGTAAAATAACAGTTTAGAAATGTTTTACCAGCAAGTAATCTAACTCATCTTCCATTGCCAAAACTTTACGTTCCAATTCCCATTTTTTATTAAACACTGCCTGTTCATCCGTATTATCTTGTAACATACGCAGTTCAGCTTCTGTTTCGTTTATAAAATTTTGTAATTGGGAAACACTTATTAAACTGACGTGACTGTTTGTTTTTGCCTGACGTGATTTTGGCAAGTCTTCAACCTCGTCAATTCCTTGTGCTTCTCTGACTTCAGCATTTACATAAGCATCTAATTCCATTTCAATTTGCTTGCTAATGTCTTCTTCACCATTACATTCCTGAAAATAAAAATAATGTTTTAAATGTTTTTTATATTTATATTTGCGGGCACGCATTTTGCATATCCAAAAGATATCTATATTTGAATACTGGAAACAGTAACATTTTATTTTTTAAAGTTGATATTTTTTGAAGTTAGACAGCTGTTCTTAGAATGTCAAACTTATCCTATTTACACAGCGAACTCTTATAACTAGAATGCAATGCTCGCAAAACTAGCATTGCAGGCCCTTGCCCTGTTACGGGCATAACAGTTTTTATTTATTATTAACAAAATTGTAAATTTTCATACTGTCATCATAGGATGCATTGTGTTGTGTATAAGTGCAATATGCTCACGATAAATGTAATGTAATAAAATTTAGTTTCATAAAATTTTATATTTTTACCTTATAAATTATCCAAAAGATCCAATGGATAATTATTTTTGTTAACAAAAATCATTGTTTACTGAAAATACTATTGCATTTACTGCCTCGTCTCATGCCCGCATATCCACTCTGTGGCTCTGTGCGTCCGGCGCCGAAAGGTATAAGGGGTTAAAGATTATATATTAAATGCTGTGGATTTTAGTCTAAAAATTTTGTAAAATTCTAAAATCTTTGTTAAAAGCTAACACTTTAGAAATATTTTAGCAACTTTTCCCAATTAAAAATATTTTTAAATTATTAATAGTGTGTGATTGATTATACAATCAATGTGTATACTTTTTAATAAGGTTAAATAATACATGTTTCTTTATTCATTATCAAATAGTTTACTCACCAAGTTCTTAAGAATACGTAACATCCAGTTGTGCGAAGTTATTGTTATGATGTAATTCATTTATGATTATTTTTCAGATGACTAATATCGACGGATTATGTGATTCTCTAAAGGTTTTTGTTTATGTAAATAGATCATTAATATTGCATAAAGTATTGTGTAATAAAATATAATAGATATGTGTCACTTTTACTATATTAATTAATAAGTTATGTATTGTATAGTGTACAGTTATTGTATTAGATGGTAAGGTGACGTCAAATTAAGTAATGAGATGATGTAAATAGTTAGTATTTAAGCTTCGGAAACAATAATTTTAGGACACTTCCTGATATACGACGAACGAGAACGTATTTAGAGTTCAGTTCAGTAACTAAAGCGACAGAGTAAAGTCGTTAAGAATTAATATAGTAAAAATGTAAAAGTTGGTCGACGAAATAATTATAAAGTTAGACACTGTGTATAAAGTGTAGATTATTGTAAAGGTACAAACCGCAATTTATCAAATAATTATTAATACTTGCTAAAGTTAAGCAAGTGAATAAACCTTCGTTAAAACCATAAATTGGTGTTTTATTTAATTAAATAGATAAAACAAACACGACAAATATTCTTCCAATAAGGGAATTTACCCGCATTTAAATAAATAAAAGTGTGTTATCAAGAGTGTTATTCCTTTGTGGAATGTGTTGGATGGTGTTATATGGAAAGTCCATCCAACTTTCAACTTTCCATGAACTGGAAATGGAAACCACCATTGGAACAGCTTAATGTCACATACGCTGCCAATGGTTTGGAAAAGACATCTATACTAAAAGGAAAGAAGCAACTCTATAAAAAGGTAGGAAAGTTAATTCCTTTCTGTAACTGGTACCTGTGAAGAAAAGACAATCTTTGTGAAGTGTAGTAAAGTGAAATAAACAATTTAGTAATAATTAAATTTAAATATTAAGATTCAATTTAAAAGTTATTTCAATTTCAATTTGTAACCACGAGAATGCACATTCGCCCTAAGATGAGTGTTTTGTTATAATTTATTCAGTTATTTTAAGTTATTTAATTGGCGCCCAACTTATTTTACGTAATCTTAAGTTATTTAAAACTCACGTAACATTTTATATACCTATTGCAATATTTAAATCAATTAAAAAGTATTTTTAATTCATATAAAAATTCATAAAAGAGTGAAGTTGAAAAATATTTCCAAAGTTCAGTCATTCTGAATCTCAAATTAATTATAAAATACATCTACAATCTAAAGGCAATTATTTTAATTTTATTTCTTAATTTTAAAATATATGATGAAATTGAATAAAAGTAATTTTGATTTTTAATTAGCTAATATCTCAGCATATATTTATTTTGCTAGCCAACTTGAGGAAAAAAAATCAAATTCTTCTGTTTATGTGAATTCATCGCATATATTTATGACGCCCAACGTGAGGCATTTGATGAAATATTAGTTTTTTGTAGTTTATAATAGCTGATTTGGCATTTCATAGGTTATCTGGCTTTTGATATTTATTAGGCTTTGATTACTTATTTGGCTTTTCTTATCTTATTAGGATTTTTATAGGTTATTTGGCATTTATTAGCTTATTAGGCTTATACTAGATTTTTTTAGTCATATTAGGGCAGATTGTAGCAAATTATTAATTTTAGCAACATATTAGGCTTATAATAGCATATTATTACGTTTCTGAGAACCGGAAAGTTTTAACCATTTCAATAATGGAGGGGAACGGTGAAGAAGGCAAAACAACAGAACCTGCACTTCGTGATCTTATGGAACTTTTACTAAAAGATCAAGAGGAACGCGATAAAGAAAGGAAAGAATACAAGGAACTAATAAATGCTAGGTTTGACGAACAATCAGAAATAATGAAAGGAATGAAAGAAAAACTAGATAAAAGCTCTGAACTAATAAATACCATGTTCAAGAAACAAACTGAAATAATTAACAAGTTAGAATTTAGAGAAGTAAATAAGAAAGATGATGTAGTTAAACAGATTGATAATGATGAAGCATTTATGACAGACAAAGGAAAAGAACTCAATTCAACAGAATTAGGAAAATTAGATGTAGGGAATAATCGAATAATGATGATAAAACTGTAGAAGATGAGTTAAGAATGGAAGATGTAAGCTGTAATATTAATAAAGATGAAATTTTAAAGAAGGAAGGAATTGATAAGTTAGATTATAGTAGAAAAGATAAGAAAGGGGTTATTAAAACTAAACAAATTAGGAAGAGAAAAGTAAATTTAAAAGAGAAATTAAAGAAAAACACATGTAAGATTATGTTAGGAAATTTCAAGACAAAAGAGAAAAATAGGAAGTTTGAAACAAGTAGTAGGAAAAAGATTAAAATAACAGATAAATTTTGTAAAAGACAAATATTACCATTTAGTAATTTCCATCTATTAAATTTTAAAAGCAGAAGAAAGAAATACAGATCTTTTTAGGAAAATTATATTAAATTAGCATTATATAACTGATAGTGATAAGAAACCCAAGTATGATAAATGAAACAGATTTAGACTTTATATAACCGATTTGACTTTATGTAATAAATGGGATTATGGAATTTTATACCCAATTAGGGTTATGATTGTTTATTTGTTATTGAAAATAAGGAAGAGAATAGTTTGAATTTGATTGAAGAAATGATAATTAAATTATTTATTAAAATAGGGGAAAATGGGGTTGAAGATATGATAATTTAATGATATATGAATGGAAGCTGAAAATAATGATAGGAATATTGAAGTATATTGAATAATAATTTTAGAAAAATGAAGGATTAATGAATAATGAAAAGATAAAAGATCATGAGATGAGTGTTTTGTAATAATTAATTCAGTTATTTTAAGTTATTTAATTGGCGCCCAACTTATTCTTACGTAATCTTGAGTTAGTTAAGAATTTACGTAACATTTTCATATAACTATTGCATTATTAAAACTATTAAAAAGTATTTTTTCTAATTTGCGTTTGTAATACGTTTATTAACGTCTATCAGTAGGAGTCGTTTATGGCTATCTATAAAAGTACACTGTACTTTAATGAATTATAGGGCTATTTAGTTTTTAAGGGTTGGATGGGTAATGCGTGGAATGTGACAACTTCAAACTGCAAGTATCTGTCAAAATTGTCAACCTCCGATAAATTTTTAATTAATATCGTTGAATTGGTTCGCTGTTTGTTGATTGTTACTTACATGAAATTTCACTTGAAGTTATGGTCTATTTTTACTTGGAAAGAAGGTTAGGTTTTGGATATTCCTAATTAGTAACATAAACAAGTCTCGTACCTACATCAAATCTGCTTGGACAAATCAGTAAGTCCAATTGGACTTTGTAATTTTATGGTACTATAAACAAGACACGTATCATCGATTTAATCATCTTTGCTTTTTTTCGCGAATTTCGGGCGGAGTGCAAATTAAGTTGTCTTCGCTCATATTTTATTTACTTGTAACACTAATAAAGTAACAAAAGTAATAACTAATTTATTTGAAGTGACGGTTGATGACAAATGATTCAAAAACTCAAGTGGGCGCCGAGTGTTACCAACTGTTACCAACTAACACAAAATTCTCTAGACGACCAAAATATTTTTTTATATTAAAATAAAAAAAAAGGGGGCGCAAATTAGAAAAAATAGCATAAAATACTCGTTTTATAAGGGCATTGGCGCACTCATCCCATAAAAAAACTCGCCTGCGGCTCGTTTTCTAACTTGGGATTCGTGCGCCAAATCAACCCTTATAAAACTTGTTCTTTAATATACTATTAAAATCATATAAGAATTTATAACAGAGAAAAGTTGAAAAGTATTTCCATAGTTCACTGTCATTGTAAATCTAAATTTAATTATAAAATACATCTACAATCTAATGGCAATTATTCGCAATTTTAAAGTATATAATGAAATTGAATAAAAGTAATATTTTATTTTTAATTAGCCAACATCACCATATATATTTATTTTGCTAGCCAACGTGAAGAAAAAAGTCAAATTCTTCTGTTTATGCGAAATCATCATTGCAATATATGTATATACTATTGCATTTATATCTCGTTAATTTCTTTCACAAATAAGGTACCTATTTATTCTATGAAATGAAATATAATTATTTTTATTTCATCCAATTGTTTAATTCATTAAGTAGCAATTATCATTTGTATATTGGCATACATTCTACTTTGAATTTATAATAATTTTCAACAGTACAAGAAGTTTATTATCCGTCCAGCTAAAGATGAGCCTTGTATCATCACAGTTACGTTTTGTTATGCTTTACTCTCATTATTTACAAGTGTGACAAGGATAGCATTACATTAGCACTTCTCTGGGTTGTTGGGAGTGGATTTGACTAGCTCTGTCAAACACGGTATTGCCAACCCTATAAACAAACTCCTAGATCAAATAAAAATATTACCACAAAACAGTAAAAATGACTACATAGTAGGTAGCTATAATGGCAAAATTTATTGTGGAAAAATTTAATGTCATTTCAGATAAACTAGATCAATTTTAAGGATTTTTAGGGCATAACAGGTTTCTGAGGGAAAATGCCAAAATTATAGCCAATTTGATTGTGTATGCGTTTATGAATATGTGAGCTGTAATTAATATATGTCACTTGTCACAGGTAACATTAGATTTGGTTGACACAGGTGATATCTTCTGAGGTTATTTTTAGTATAAATGCTTTTCGAGACTTTTTTAGTATTTGGCTAATAATAAGCAACAGTTCTTGGGTAATAAAGAAGTGTCTCATTGCAAGAGATTACATTGGCAATGTCTCGTCTCAGTCTCAGTAGTCTTTGCTGAATTTTGCAGACACTAACATCCTTTATATCGTGTACAACAGGTTAAGACAAAATTATCATGCAGATAAATTCAGAAATAAGTTTAATCCTTCAGTTTTGTAGGTCTATCCTTACATATTCAGAATGTTATAAATTCAGAAATGTTTAAGAATTGGCGTCGTGACAATTGAGGGATTTCTGGAAAAAACAACATTTGTCACCTTTTCTTGAAATTGCCTTGGCAACACTGATGGTCTTTTATAAGCTTGAGAAACATGAGTCTCTTCATTTATATAAGTCTCTTTAGGATAACGTATCTACAGTTCCATAAATCTTTTCATAAATTCTTACATTAGTTTCCTACTGAATATTTCAAAACCTTCTAAAATGACAAATATCAATTAAAATCTAAAAGAAGGCTGGAAACATCCAACATTGCTTTATCCCTAACCTCAAAAAGTCACCTGCCATGACATTTTTGTAAATATCAGTTTGTCAAATTATGGATGCTGATTTGACTAGGAATACCACACAGTGAGCGTCGATGACCATCAGAGCTCATCTGTAGCTGGACAGATAATACACCTGGAAAATTTGAACGAGGTCCTGCCGCTTGGCATTGGAGGGGGGGGTTATTACTCCAATTCGGGCAAACATATGTTTTAATATATTATTTATCTAATAATGAAATAACACAAATAGAAAAAATAGTATAAAGTATTAGTTTCATAAGATGTTTTAGCGCACTTGTCCTTGCTCCCTGCTACATGGGTCGTTTTCTAAACTAGTACACGTGTGCTAAAACTAAAAACGTGCCTTATGAAACTAATACTTTAATATACTATATTCTTAAAGATACTTAATAGGTAATAATAATTGACAAGACATTTTCAAATCAAATGGGCGAACAATTTTGCAAGAGAGGGATTTGCAAGCGGCGAAGGTTTTTCTATCTTGTGTCAAACTGAGAAGAAGAAACCGAGGCTTGTGAAGTTTCAAAACTCCATAAGCTACAATAGTAATTTTAAAATTATTCATTATTTTGTAGAATATAAAATTTCAAAGTAAATGTTATGTAATTTTAATGTCATTTTTAGGTTAGAATGTCAAAATAAAAATGTCATATGTAATTTTAAGCTGAATTCAGCAATTGCATCAAATTAATCTGATTGCTCCAGTAACTATAGAAACCATTATTAAGACGATCGTCTCCTTAGTTACTTCAGCAATTGCCGAACTCCGCTTTAATGTCATTTTTAGGCTAGAATGTCACATGCTAATACTGTTGTTATCTTTTTATTTAGTTTAATTACAAAGGAAAATAAATAAAATAGTTATTTATTATACAAGTTAGTTATGTATTATACACTCATGAAACGTTTAGTTTAAAATGTGGGTGTAATACAACTGTTTTTTCAATTTTGCTTTTATAGATTCTTCTGCTTTGGGCCTACCATTAATAGTTAAAGTTTGAGATCTTACACATTTTTTAAACAATCACAATTATCGCATTGTCATGATTGTGTTGTAACCATAGCAACGAAGGATACTTTTATTTGTTTTCTGATTTAATTATCTTCAGAAACAGTTTTTAAATTAATAACTAATTATGATGGGCAAGAAGCCAGTGCGGGTGTAAGTGCAGCACAGGAAGGTGATCGAGAGACTTAGCTAGTCATTGTGCAACACCTCATGTTTTCTTCATTTTTATCCTTAATATTAACTAAAAATTATTCCAAAGGGATCAACCCCAAACAGCACATATATATAATTTCTTTATTTAAAGAACAACTAACCAGCTTTCTCTGTCTTAAAGACATCTTTTTTATGTCCATATTATGTCTGAACGCCTGAAGATCAAGAAACGACGTCTTAAAGACGTCTTTTTTAAGATATCTTAAAAACAACAAAACCTTAAGACGTCTTTTAAATGTCTGTTATGTTCATTTTAAAATAAAATGATGATAAAAACATTTGCTTATTTATAACAATTTATTATTAAATAAATGTGTCCTAATTTTATGAATAATAAGGTACTTGTCTATTTTAAACATTTATATATACCTATGTACAGTTACTTATTTCAGTTATCTAATAATAATTATTATTTATCTGCCATTCGTCAATAGTTTATAAAAACCTAAAAGTTAGGAATCAATATTATATTTGGGTTTGTGCATAAAAATTCAACTATCAAATTAATGAATTTGGATTACGCGCCGTAGTATCTTCTAGAAGTTGATCTCACATCCGTTTGATGGCGCAGAAGTAGAAAAAGATTTAAAATCTTTGAAGCTGCTACTTTAATTATTATTTGTAATTTACCGTTTACCGGCTTTTATTAAGTGTTCCCGTTTTAATTGTTTTAGATTGCGTATTTAGGATTTGAAATTTTTATTTTTTAAAGATTAAGAAAATAATAAGGTTTTTCAACCGACCGCCGTTAATCTGTATATACTTGTTGGTAATACAGAGAACTATTATATTTTAAATGCCTAAAGTGGTTTATGATTTATTAACCAAGCATCTTGCAAGCATCCAAGGGTTTTTTATTGCATTTCTCTGGTGGTTAAGTTAAGAGGATCTTCTGTTTATGATCTGGTTAAAAGGATTTTTAATCTTAACACTAACGATCAAGCTCGAGAATACAGCTGGTTGATGGTAAGAAAACAAAAAAAGCATTTTAGCAATTCAAATATTACATAAGCGTTATATTAATAAGTGGCACTGAGTGTTAAGGATTACTAAATTATCTCATAGTATAATAAATTAATGCAATATATAGTAAATTAGTGTATCTTTTTTTAGACTGAGCAGAGCAATGAGGTCTTGCTAAATCCCAAAGAACACTGAAAATGCCAACCAGACATAATTAAGGAGGGCCTTGGATAGATCATCTTTATTTAAAAAATGTGACTTTCTATTCTAAGAAAAAGAGATAATATATTTTTTTTGATTAACGTTATGAATTTGATTTTTATGCCTAGTATTAATATTACCTTAAATGAACATCTTCAAGTAGATGTCTTACAGATATTTTGTAGAAGACATATTTAAGACGTTGTGATAAAGACATCCTTAAGGCATTGCGATAAAGACATCCTTAAGACATTGTGATAAAGACATCTTAAAGACGTTGGGTTTTGTAACAATGGACGTCTTAAAGACGTCTTTAAGATAACATAAGGCAAAAATGGACATCCATAAGACGTCTTAAATATCTAAACTTTACATCGTTCGGATGTAATCGTTTACATCGTTTAAGATGTATCAAGGCTGTTTGGGACGTCATTCCAAGAAACGAAAAAAACAATTTTTTAATTAAAATCTTACGATTGCAGCAAATTGTGATTTTTCTTTCTGTTCATTAAACTGAGAAACAAGCTTGTAAAGTTTCAAAACTTCATAAGCCACAATAGTAGTTTTAAAATTGAATTTTGATTTTCACAAAAACCGCTACAGACATTACAGTGCCCTTTTACAGAAATATAGCTTCACGACTAGATAATCGTTTACTGTATAAATCTAGACTATTTTGAATAGTGCCCTTTTGCCCAGGACAATCATGTGATAAATTTGAATTTAGCATATAATAAGCATAAGCATTTAAAATATGTGCTGACTTTTAGTCTTTAAACCCCAACCTCATGACATGTTTCAAACAGTTTGGCACTCTACTATAAGAGAATATCCTGTCTTTTAAATAACTTAATTGTCGTCACAAAAAAAGCAATTGTTAATTGTGATGACAATTACAATTAATAATTTTAATTGTAGCAATAATTAATTGTAGTTATACAAACAGAAATATTAACAATTAAAATTTTAATAGCCACTAACTTAAGATTGTGCCCAACATCAATAACTAACGTCGCAAGAATTATTTTAACTTTGATATTAAAGCTTTAGCTTAAAATTATTCAATTCAAGCGCTAATAGGTTAATCTACAGTTAAAAAAAATGGTAATAAAGTAAAAATTTACCTCTTGCAACTGCTCCAATTTTGCTTTACGTTTCTGATATTGTCTTTCTTTATGGGTACGTCCACCAAATAACCAATCTCTTATCTGAGACGTACTTGTTTCATTAAACCAACTAAGTTCAAACTCAGGATCAATCAAGTCAAAATAGTAGAATCTAATAATGGTTTCAAAATTATTTATTTCATCTAGTTTGTCACTAAGATCATTAATCTTGTCTAGTTCACTATAAAGGTCTCGAGTAAGAGTCCTTAAAATCCTAGTTATATGTACAGATGTATGAACAGTTCCCCTCTTTTCACGTAGATTGAATCTTTTTAATTTTTCATTTTTCGATTGTCCACCAACCCTTATAATATGTTCAGTTGTGCCAATTAAACCTTCTAGAAATTGATCTAAAGCATGGTTGGTGTAACAAATCACTAAGATTGGTGTGCTATTGTACCAGATTTCGGCATTATTAATTAGTGTTTTTGCTATCTCAAGACCTAAAAATGTTTTTCCAGTTCCAGGTGGCCCTTGAATTACAGCAAATTTCTGAGTTAAAGCAGCCTTAAACGCAGCATATTGTGTATCATCAAAACCCAGCTGGTGGGATGTTGGCCACGTCCTTTGATCATATAAAACAACATTATAGTCCTTTATGTCATACATAGTATCAAGTTGCAAATAATTGGGTGACTCAATCTTGGTCTCTACTTTAATAAGATAGTTTTTCATTGGAAAAGCATATTCATTCATATTTTGTAATGCTTTTAAAACATGGTAGTAAGGTTCAAAATAAACATTACATTCTACCATAATATACGGTACATTCAATTCATAATTATCATATTCAGCTTCAAAACTAACTACAATTTGACTATTTTCAAGTAATTTCGGTTCCCTTCCAATAATTCTGCCAAAAAGAATTGTTGCAAAATTATCTTTTGTGAAACAAACAAGAGAGCCAAACATAAAACGTTTGCAATATTTATAACCCATTTTATTTTTTGGCTTTTGTTTTACATCTTCAAATTGTACAAGAACACCACCTTTTTCTCCAACGTAAAAAGGACACAAAAATTCTACATGTGAATGTACTCTAACATTGGATGCTTTCGTAACGGTTCTTTTAATTGCTTTTTTTAAATATTCACATATTCCTTCTCTGAGTGGTGCAACAAAATCTTCTCTTAATAAACGAAATTGAACATCTAAGTAATGGTCCACATTATCATATGCACCTTTGATTTTGTGACGTCTAATAAATGGCTTTTCCGATCTTGTAATTTCTTGTGTTGTTGGATAAACGGTTATTTCACGAAAATCATCGGGGGGTTCCTCTTCATCCTCTGGGTATTCATCAACTTTTCGTTTCTTTATCTTTTCAATTTCATTTTTGCACAACTCTAAATGTTCTCCTAATTCATGCAATTTTTCTTTAACACTGTCTGATATCGCATGCTTTTGTTCATTTTGAAAAAGTGGTATTGTTATTGTTACAATACTCTTAATAAATTTGGGTAATATTTCGCAAGCTCTTGACGGAAGTGTTTCAATGAGTGATCTGAACACTATGATCAAATTATTAAAAAATCCTTCTACATCATTCCAAAAATAGTTGTTATGTCTACGTTCATGTCCTTCCTGAAATGGTAATTCTACTACCATGTAGGTCTGAAGCCTATTTATGAATTTATCTTTTGAAACTAAATTCATGATATCAATCTTGTTTTCTTTAAATGGACACAAGCATGCTTTTGCAAGTGTTTTAAGAACTAGTACTACTGTATCATTACTCATGGTCGATTCCAGTAAGTCTTCAAATCCTTTTGCCCGGCCAATCAATTCGAGTGTTATAATATTCGGTTCTTGATTGCTCCATTCTTCAAGCTTCTTAAAACCTACATGAAATTTTCTTTGATTTTTTCTTCGATCATTATTTCGATCGCTATCTGTCTTAATGATTTGACTTTCCATTTCAACATCATATGAAGAGTATTGAGAAGTTGTTTGATTACCATATCCAGAATTAGCTGGCATTGGTTGGGAAGAATGGGATCTATACCTACCTGTAAAGTATAATTTTAATTATTTAATTTTAATCTTTTTATCATAGCGTATAAAAGGGTTAAAGTTCGAGCACTCTCGAGTATAAATGATCCGCACTGCAAGCAACACGATCACTACATGAACTGGCCTTACTACCCGTTCTTTGCCTGCATATCACATTCTTCTACTGTAGAGTTCTTCACTTTATATTGGAAGGGAGTCGAGTATACACTCTTTAATACTTCCATACGCTATGATAGTGTGTTTATTTTATGAAACAATTTTTTGAATAAAATTTGCATTATGATAATATTTGGTTGGTTACTTATGTACCTAAAACTAATCTGATTAATAAACCGAGGACAAAACAATGCACAGTAAAACAGTGTTTTAGCAGCTTACTTACGGCATTTACATAAATTGTAAATTGATATTAAAAAGAAAAAAAGAAATAGCAATTTGACTGTCCCGCTTTAATTTTCGTAAACCTTTCTCATTAATAATATCTAAATAATAAAACAAGCTCAAATTTGCAGGTATTTATTTCATTTTGTTTTAATTCTCTTAATCCCAGTATAAAAAGAAATTATTTCAGTCTTCGTAAATGCTAAAATAGAATTATCATCTGTATGAATCTATGAATTAACATATTGCTGTGATTCCAGCACTGATAGTTGAATATAAGTCATTTGGGTTGCATATACAGGGTGGGATTAAAGTATGGAATATTAAAAAAAAAGCGAACTCAACCGGTTTTTTTAAAAACCCTGAAACACGTCGATTTTGTTTTTTAAAAATACACATTAATATGTGCGATTCACCTTGTCATGTATTGTATTGTCATTTCAATTTTTTATGATGACGTCATAACTAACAAACATTTACAAAGTTCAGCTCGATTTTATCGTCATATCGCGGCCCTGACCCGTAAACAAACTGTGCATTCCAACAATAAGAAATAACTAATAAAGAAAGTGAGTGTTAAAAGTGGTAAAGTGAATATTGCTAAACAAAAGGACATAATAAATATAAACTGTAAGTACGAAAGAAGGAATTATAACGTCAATTAAACGTCATGAAATAAAGTAATATAATTGGTCCATTTAAATAGCGAATAAATAAGGAAACCAACTAATGGGGTATATAGACGATCATATACGCAAACAATATTAAAGTTAAATAAAACAAAATGGAGAGTGAGGAAATGATCGAATTAATACAAAACATGCAAACCGAAATATTAAGAACCCATATGGATATACAAAATGAATTACAGGAAAATCAAAAGACCCTACAAAGAAATATAGAAGAATTAAAGGATTTAAAGGACAAGATTAAACGAAGGGATGAAGAAATCGATAAGGAAAGAAAATGTCTTTACAAAAGATTGGGAAAATTAACAGAACAAACGATAAAACATAAAGAAAACAAAAAACATAAAGAATATACCAAAATAACGTATTCTAAGGAAGAAATATTACGTATACAAAACAAAACACAGTAATAAAGAAAATTATAAATGGATGAAAATAACAAAAGAGCTAAAAATTAGGTCAAGCAAAGGAAACCAAAAAGAAGAGACTCGAAAGCATAAAGACGAAGGCAACAAAATAAAAGAAAATAATAAAAAGAAAATGTACCTAGCAACATGGAACCTACAAGGAGTCAATGCATCAGGAGCCATAAAATATTTAGTTGAAGAAGCAAAGAAATACAGCATCCAAATAATGACGTTACAAGAAACAAATATTAAAGGGGAATCCGAAAGTGTGAACAGTGATTATGTTTTTATTACCTATGGTGGAAGTAAAAATAGATTAGAAACCGGGTTCTTAATACAAAAACAAATGGTCGAAAAAATTATAGACATAAAAGGCATAAACGAGAGGCTAAGTTACATAAGAATAATAGGAAAGCAAAGAAAAATGAGTATAATCAATATACATGCGCCGACTGAAGAAAGCCCTGAAAACCAAAAAGAAGAATTTTATGCTACAAATATTAATAGAACTAACACTGAAGGAAACCGTAAGTAAAGTGAGAGTAAAAACGAAGAAACAAGACAATTTATAACCAATTATTATTTTTTTTAGTCCCCTTTCACAGGCCATGAAGGCCCAGGACTAAAACAAGGGGACCCTATGTCAAGCACATTATTCAACAAAAAATCCATAAATACATCAATACATAATAATGGGCAAGACAAAGGAAAACGAACCAATTTACATCCGTATAAGAGATAAAGAGACTAAAATAAATCCAGTGGAAAGAGTAACATACTTAGGAACAGAAATAACATCAGATGGCAAAATAAGCAGTGAAATTAAAAGGAGGTTAATGTTATGCTCCAAGTGTGTGGGTGTATATAAAAAATTGTTAACGTCAAAAGTGCTTTCTAAAAGTGCTAAAATCAAAATATATAAAACGATAATAAGACCAGTAGTTCTATATGCAAGTGAGTGCTGGGTGATGACAAAACAAGAAGAGAATAAAATCGAAGCATTGGAAAGGAAAATTCTAAGATTAATATGTGGAGGAATAAAAGAAAACAACATATGGAGACAATATATACGACAATACTGAATATCATAAAACAAAATAGGATAAGATGGATAGGTCATCTAACCAGACTGCCAGACACAAGACTAATCAAACAATCACACAAAAGAACTGGAAAAAAGAAGTTGAACAAGATCTAACAAAATTAGAAGTTTATAATTGGGAAGACAAAGCGAGAGATAGGAAAACATGGAAGAATGTAGTTGAAAAAGCCAAGGGCCTATAAGGCCTGTAGTGCTGATTTATTTATATATATATATATATATATATATATATATATACCGGGTGATTTTTTAAATTTCTGATCTAGTAAGTCGTGATTTTTACGCCGTATCGAAGGTCACCGAAACGTAGGGCGTAGCGTTGATCACACTGCTATTCCAAATGTCATTTATGTGACAAATTGAGGTTATGTTTATGTCAACATTTTTGAAATCTGACAGTTGTGACAAATCGAACGATTCAAACTACGCCCTACGTTTTCCGCATCTTTTGTTTTAAAATTATGTCATGGCTTTCTAGATCAGAAATTTAAAAAATCACCCAGTATATATATATATATATATATATATATATATATATAAAAAGAGAAGAAAAATCACTATCGAAATCCACTATTAAAAATCTATATTGTCATTTAAATTTTTTTTTCTGATGACGTCATAACTTAGAAACAAATGAAAGTCGGAAAGTGAATCACACATGTTCATGTGTATTTTTTAAAAACAAAATCGACGTGATTCAGCGTTTTTAAAAAAACCGGTTGAGTTCGTTTTTTTTAATATTCCATACTTTAATCCCACACTGTATATATTTAGGGGTTTGGACTTAACTGGAACAAATCTGAATTGAATAAATTAATTTGTTACTTAATAGGTAAAGAATACACTCTACATCACTTGATAATAATACGAAGTAGATCTTAAAAGGATTTTTTACTTAAAATTGAAAAATTCTTTGACAAGTTACGATTTACATATCGTTAGGTCGTTGGACTTGGTTTTTCATAATTGAAGCCATTGTAAGGTGTAGTTTCACCTGGAACTTATAAAAGGCATAGATGGAAAGGTGTATGCAAGCAATCACCACAATACTCACAGTTTGTGTTGTTGAATTTCAAGTAAATCCCATGCTGGTTTAACAATTCATCAAATTTCATGATAAATGTATAATTTTTATTAATCTATGCATTTGCAGCCAAAATGTTTTGCTGCAATATTCTTAATTAGATTCTAGAGCACCTTTAGCAATACAATCTTCAAGTGGGCAGCTCTATATAGAGAAGGTTTAGCCTGTTGAAGCCTAAAATTTGTATCGTTTTAACCTGATCTGTTAATATGGTAAAATTTTGTTAATATTTAAAGTTTTGGTGCCAAAATTGATGTAAATATTGTGTGATAGGGTATTAGAATTCATTTAATAATTAAAAAAGGAAGTAATAAGGTGTGAAAATGTTATTATTTTAATTTTGTAAAAACCATGTTCGTCAGGAAATTCAAGATGGTTGCCATTGAATCCTGAAGTTAAATTTGCTTTTTGTTATATATGCAATACCCCAAAATATAGGGAAAATTGTCCTCTTTCCGATTATGTAATTTGTTTAAACAACTAATTTAATTTTTTAACAATATTTTGGTTATGTAGAATATTGTTAGGTTAGATGTTCAATTGCTTTTAGTAACTTCCCAGATTCTGTTAGTGGAAAAAATGACGTTTGTCATTTGTTTTTGAAAAAATATAAAAGCAGATCGAAAATCTGGTTACTTGCTTGTTGATTTTCATATAAAGAAGCCATGTTAGATCACGCAATAATAAAATTTTGAGGTTATGTGTGACAGATTTTACGTCAATGAAATGTCAAAAAAGTGAGGTTATGACAAATGTCATCCAAATTTAATATTTTTTTTTAAAGTGCTTAATAATGACAATTCAACTGGAAAATTTTTAACCAATCAAATTACAGAATTTTTCAAATTGGGACCAATTAAATTAGTTATATAGTGAAAAAAACCACTAGAGGTTTTTTCTTAGTGAAAAAATTTATGTCAAAATGAAATGTCAAATTGAATTAAATTAATATTAACTACACACGCTAAATAAAAATTTGCTCGATGGATTGTGAAGCCGAATACAACTCATGGTCTAATTTTTTCTTGCAAGATTTATCATTTAAGACATTCGTAGCTTTTGCTTTTGGAAAATTACACTCGTCTCCTGCGTCGTCTCGTGTAGTTTTCGATGCGAAAGCTACTCATATCTGAAATGACAAATTTTGTCGGAAAAAATTAGACCACTTGTGATATTATATATGATAATAACAATGAAGAATTAAAGTGATTTAAATAAAAAGGAAAGTGGAAGTGTTGATTTGGTTTTTGGACTATTTATTTATAAGAAAATTTTTTGGAAAACGTATTGTAACTTTATTTCTGGATGGAAGGAAATTAAAACTGGATGTAATAAGAATTTTTGGAAAATAGACAATTGATTTATGTACTCACGTATTGGAGGTAAATTGTTCAATATTTAATAGTTGTAATAAATTACAAAAGAAGATCCACAAGAACAATTATATGGAAATGCGTGTTCACCTACGCAACAAGTAAGCAGGTAGATTTACTGACTATTACAGAGAACTGCCAAATAATATAGTGTGCAAAAATTTCCAAGAGTGGCGGAAAATTTTTGAATTTAAAAAAATTATTTCCAAACTTCAACTTTATTTTTTTTTGTTTCATTTCTTCCTTCAATTATAATTTAAGATCGTGGGATTGATCAAATAAAAATTGAGCAGGACAAATAGAATTAGACTGTCTCTTGATTCTTATTTTGTTAAATCCAATTGGCACCAATAATTAATTGAATCCATTTTATGTAATAAGAATTTTTTTGTTTTCGTTTCTCTTTTCATTCTTTTTATGTGTTTATTAATAAAATATTTTAAATGTTAAAAAGAAGATTCATTTGTGTATTTTTCTTGTTTTGTGTGCATTAACAGAATTTAACAGGTATAAGCTGAACAATATTTTATTATTTTGTCAAAGAGCGACCCGCCTGAAATTTTCTCATGCAATTTTCCTGAGCTTGTCTTTGGATTTTAAAATCATAGCCGGAGCAAATCTTCTTTTCATCACAAAGGTAAGTGGTGTTTGTTTTTCAGTTTGCCTTGCTACTATTAAACATAAGTGATAGTGGTCTTTCAATTTAAATAAATTTATGATCAAGTGTTGTAAAGTGTATACTAGTACGGCGCTTATCACGATAAAGTTTTATTGTCGCATGAATGCAATACTTATTTACCATTAAAATGTCATAGCAATATGTACCGTTTTCTATAAACTATATTCAGGTTTCAGTTACGTTCGCAAAACATTTTCTGTTTCTTATATTAACTGTAAGAAAGGCACAAAATAAAAGTGAATTCTGTTAGCATTCTAATAAACTTAATTTTGTATAACATAAAGAGATACTTTCGACTAAATTGTACATTGGTCGTTATCGATGTTAAGGATATTGTGTGATTGGTTTATACCAATTCTTGATTCAAGTAGGATATATCGAATTCTTCGTTTGGGTAGTCAGTCAAGTGATCGACGCACGCAAACGATGCATTGTGTATCTCCGCGAGCTTCAGGTTTAGTGTTTAACCCTTTTTAGGAAGTAAATAATAAGATAATCTGTTGCAGGCTTCCCCTTTTGATAAACAGTGAAATTAATGAGGTAATAAACAATATAACCTAGTTCGCATTGAAAAACTTGAGAATTTGTCTTTACTGAGTTAGAACCAATTCAAGTTAAAAATCTCTTTTATAGAAATTAACGAAATTATTTAATAATGCTAGTGTTGAATGCTGTTTGTTTCGTTCATTGTTTCCTTTAGTAACATGGCTAGTAAGAGTGCATTATAAACCATATTAGATAACAGTTCTGCCAATTGTTTTGGTAGCAGTTAAAGTGATAAAACGAAGATGATAATAATAATAACACCAATTAAGTATATTAAAAAATGGAAATTATGAAACGTCTGAAGATTCAAGTTTTGGTAAAAGTTTCAGTAAAAGTTCATTGGACAATGTTGTTTGTAGTCTTTTTGGTTATTTGTGATCATAAGTCTTTATCAGTGTAGTGTCAAAGTGGATAAGTAAAGATAATAGGATTACTGACACACTCACTCTTTTGTAAGTTATTTTAGTTATTTGTAACCACTTTAACAAAAAATATTGGATTTTATGTAAAGAATTTAAATGAAGATGTATTTAGAATGGGATCCCAAATTAAGTTGAAATGTAGAAAATCATAATGCGAGTACATACAGCAATTAACAAATCTGTCAGTATTACTCTGTATTAGCGACATTTCATTATTGGGAAGTGCCAGAGATTGACTTGCAGAATTTTATTAGAACTGGTTATGAGGTTTGGATATTATGTTACAGCTAAGAAATACAGCTGTTACAATATCACCACCTACTGCATATTTTACGTCATCTATATTTACAAACACATCCTAATTAAAATTAATATACTGATTCCTTACTTACATAAACTAACCAAAATTGAAGTTCAGCAGAATGCAACTAATTAGTTAAATAAGCTAAGCTGATATAGAGCATTTCCCCCCCCCCCTCCACCTCAGCAATATCTACCGTAAACACAGATGGTTACAGATAAGATAGAAAAGCAGAATAATGACAGAGAATAACAAAAATGTTATTAGTTCTACTTGTACCACTTTGTTGATTTGCAGACTCTGTTTTAGCACCTCTAGAATGAATACGGTTATCTGCGGCTTTATTTCTTTTCCTAGCGCCTAAGCCTGGGTTTCCTGTAATTATAGGATTTGTGATAGAATTACAAAAGAGTTAATTTCATGGAGTAAAAAGAAATTAAAATGGTTAGTCATGAACATACCATCATGTGGTTGACGCGATTGATCTTCTGGTTTTTCATTTTCAGCAGATGGATATCGTCTACCTGGCCTTCCAAATGGACTAGCATTATGGCGGTGCTCTTGTGCCCTATTTCTTCCTCTGCTACCAATAGTTGAAGCTCCTGTAATTGCAAATTGGGATTCAAAACCATGAGTAAATGGTTATTTATTTAGCTTTACCATGTATTTGATGTAGCTGATCGTCTACACTGCTAGTATTTCCTGCAGATAAATGTCTGGGAGGCCTTCTAGATGGGCCAGGATCACCAGGTGCATGCTGTCTGCCATAATTTCCAGTTTCATTATTGTAATCCATGTTTTAACATACCTCAGAAATCATGGAAACCTGTAAAAAGATTTCTTCTATAGTGTTATTTGCCATAGATATTAAATGTATAGGGTGGTTAAAATTGCTTGTCTGGATAGGGCATCTCAATAATTATAAGAAACGAGTGGCACAGTCTCGATCTCTTTTTCAAGATATGTTTAATAGCAAAAACAAAAGTTTTTTTTGTTTTTTCAGTTACAGCAGAAAATTACTTTTTGGATTTTTATGATGTCACAACTTGCTTGTTATTAAAGACACAGTTACAGTCGAGCTGCCATGGCGAGCGCACATATCTGTGCTCGTTGTCTCGATAATTTTATTGTAAATTCAAAGTTAACTACGTGTAAGTTATGTGAAAATAAATATCATTCCCATTGTGTTAAATTAAAAGATTCCACACTTAAAGCAGTGAATGAAAACCAAAATGTATTCTGGTTTTGTGATGATTGCGCTATCAGACTACAGGAGAAAATAAATGTTTGTCAGCAAATAAAAAGTATAGAAGATAAAACTAATAAGTTGATAGAAGATACTAAACATGTGTTGGAAACAGTGAAAAATACTCAGATACATGAAATTAAAAAGGATTTATATTCAGATGTAATTAAGAAATCTGAAATTCCTTTAATAATAAAACCAAAAAATCAACAAGATAGCAATACGACAAAAAATGAAATATTGCAAAAAATTAAACCGGCTGATAATGCGATAGCAATCATGAAAATTAAACCTGCTAGTCAAGGCAGTGTTTTGATTCACTGCGAAAATGGGAAATCCTTGCAAAAACTTAAAAACATAGTGGTCAGTGAACTTTCCAGAAATTATAATGTGGAAGTACCTAAAAGCTTACAACCCAGAATTTTGATCGTTGGTGTTAAGGAAACAGAGGTCAGCGATGAAAATATATTTCCCACTAACATAAAATGTCAAAATTTTTCAGATAACCAAACAAATGTATTAAGATCGTTAAAATTTATAACCCTAAAAATAAACAGTATAAAAATGTTATTATGGAAGTTTCTCCTGAACTGTTTAATCTTGTAACAAAAAAAAGTAGCGTCTATGCAGGATGGGAAAGTTACCCAGCATATGAATATATTGGGGTGAGGCGATGCTTCAAATGCTGGGGTTATAATCACAAAGCAGAAAAATGCTATTCCAGTAAAAATGTTTGCCCCAAATGTAGTGGTGAACATAGAAGCTTCGAATGTAGATCAGCTACGAAAAAATGTACAAACTGCGTATATGCCCATGATGTCTTAAGAATTCCTGGAATAAATTACGAGCACTCTGTATTTGACAAAGAATGTCCTTCCTATAAAAAGGTCACTGACCGGACTAAGTCCAAGATACAGTACATCTAGCCACCACAGAAAATAGTAGATACAAAATGTACAGTTTTTTGTATAAATATTGAAGATTTAACTTCACATCTGGATGAACTTCGAGACTTTGTATACAACAATAAACCTTTATTAGTTGGAGTAACTGAGACACATATTACTGCAGACATATATGATAGTGAAATACAAATTCCGAGGTACAATTGTATTAGTGTGGAATCGGACAGTAGACATTAAGGAGGATGCATAGTCTATCTGAGGGAAGACATAAATTATAAAGTTGTGGAAAAAATCTCTGTTACTAGAAACTATTGGATGTTGCTAATGGAGATTAGACATAACGGCAAAGTAATGTTAGTTGGAACAGTTTATAGATCACCACATGGAAATATAAACGACTATTGGCTATTTTTTAATAACCTATTACAGGGAGATCTTGTAAGTAGTCAAGAAACAATTATTTTTGGCGATTTTAACGTAGAGTTCAGGTCTGATATAGGTATAGTAAATAAGTTCAAAGATACTTTCCGAGATTCAGGATTCAAGCAAATTATTGAAAAGCCGACAAGAGTGACAAATACTTCGTCTTCCCTAATAGACTGGATAGTGACAAATAATTTTTCTTTATATGAACTTTCTCGAGATTATTCTTTGATGTCTGATCATGAAGTTATTGGCACAGAATTAACCGGTTGGAGTAAAAGTCATAAAGTAGACGATGTCTACGTACATAAATTAAATGACGAAAAAATAAAAAAGATTACGAATGATTTGCTAGAAGCACACTGGGAAACTACATCAACAGACAGCGATGTATTATATACAAACTTTATAGAAAACATTAGGCAATCTGTAAACAAATACTGTTCTCTCGAGAAAATGAGGAATACATCGAAACCTTGGATAAACAAAATAGTGAAGGAAGCACAGAAACTACGGAATGAGGCTTACAAAAAATTTAAGATGACAAAAGTTGAAGAAGACTGGAAAGCATATAAAGAGAAAAGAAATAAAGTTATTACTGTCATTAGACAAGAGAAACAGAAATTTTTCGAAGAAAAAATAGATAACAGTAAAAAAGACAGCAAAGCAATGTGGAGAACTATAAAAGTTATACTAGGACAAGAAAAGGGAAAATTTGAGCCTGAAAATATACGCTTTAATGATTATGAAGGACCGGTAGAAGATAATTTCAATAAATTCTATAAAACTAGTATAGAAGAAATTGCAAATAATATTGAAGATAAACAGATTTCCATAACAGAAAAGGATGATAACCATGGAGAACAGTTATCGGCATTTGAAGAAATAAGTTTTAACCAATTATCAAAAATTGTGTCTAATTTAAGAAATAAAAGTTCGGGTGATGAGTGTTTGAGTACTAAGTTGTTAAAAGAATTGTTCTGTGTCATCGGATATCCACTTTTGAATGTAGTAAATACAGTACTAGTAAAAGGTGTCTTTCCAAAGAGTTTAAAGGTGAGCGTAATTGTGCCAATAGCAAAGGTATTATGTCCAACACCGCCAGAGGAGTGTAGACCCATAAATTTATTACCATTAGTGGATAAAATAATTGAAATTGTGATGAGGGATCAGCTGAAGTCTTTTTTTGAATGCAATCATTTAATATATGAAGGTCAGTCAGGCTATAGAGACAAGCATTCTTGTGAAACTGCTCTCCAATTTGTATGTGCAAAATGGAGAAACGAATTAAACCAGAATAAAGTAATACTAAACGTTTTTATTGATCTTAAACGAGCATTTGAAACGATCAATAGGGAACTTTTAGTAAAAAAGTTGAAATATTACGGTCTAAGTTTTGTAGCCTTAGATTTAATTAAAGATTATTTAACTGATCGTTACCACAAAACAAAAGTTGGAACCCAAGTTTCTGGTGAAACTGAAAGTAACTATGGGGTACCTCAGGGAAGTGTGTTGGGTCCGTTTCTTTTTATTATGTACATTAATGATATTTCCCATCATTTGAAAAAATCATTTCTTAGTCTTTTTGCAGATGATACACTTATATCGGTATCCGGTAGTGACTTTCAGGAAGTAACTAGAACAATGAATGAAGAACTTACTATTTTGTATAACTGGTTATGCGCTAATAAACTCAAACTAAATGCTGCTAAAACAAAGTATATGTTAATAGGGTCTAGAGCACAATGTAGAGACTTTAATGCACATAATCATGTCACTGAAATAAATGGTGAAGTAATTGAGCAAGTTCAGGAGATGAAATACTTAGGAGTTATTGTTGATCCCCAATTAACTTTCAGTAATCATGCTAACTATTTATGTAAAAAATTAGGTAAAAAAATTGGCTTTTTTAGAAGAGTTTCTTTTAATTTGTCTCAGTGGTCAAAATTTTTAATTTACAACACCATTATACGTCCTCATTTCAACTACTGTACTTCTCTGTTATTAGCATGCCCTAAAGAGCAAATAAACAGGTTGCAAGTTTTGCAAAATAAATGTTTGAGAATATTGTTAAATTGCAGTATTTATACACCAATTCGTCTAATACATGAGCAAATGAATATGATGACAGTTGAACACAATATTGAAATGGCAAATTTAATTATCATATACAGGATAATCCATCAGCAAGCTCCTACATATCTAAGCTCGTTTCTGTTAAAACGGTCTGATTTTCATTCACGCTCAATAAGATCAATGAATAATTTTAATATCGATTTCACTTCAAAGTCTTTTTTAATGCACTCATTGTTAAATGAAGGATTACGTATTTTTAATGATTTACCAACTGATATAAAACATGCTCAAACATTGGGTTTGTTTATTGTAAAAGTTAAGAAGTTGATTGCATGTAAAAATCTAGTTTAAGTTTCTAGAGTGTAATATAAGATTATTGTATATTATTAGCTTATGCTAAATAAAGAAATTACTTACTTACTTACTTACAACAAGCTGTTTTGACATTATTAAGACACTTTCTGAAAAATTGATTGGTTGAATCAGATTTGTATTTTGTTAATTAATTGAATTCTTTTTAATGGAAATGTCATTTTTACAATCACACAGAAAAACAGTGAGTGACTGAGTTAAACCCCTCGCCAGTGTAGAATCGACAACACAAGTTGTCAAAATTTGGCGATAAAAAAAAGCAAATTAAAATTTTTGCACTGTTTGCAACTTGAAAATAAATTACTTGCTCAGATAACATATAGTTACGTCGCCCTAATTAATTTCTTTTATTTATGTGTTAATTCTAATCAAATTTGGAAGATTCTAAAATTTAAGGAATTTTGTGGTAGTTGACAGCGCTGCGCTGATGTGACATTTGAAAGTTCAAATTTTTAGAGTGAAGTTTTTGTCAATTTTCTGTTTGTTTTCATTTTTTTTTAATGCTACCAACTTTGAGAAAGTTGGGCTACTGAAGCACTCATATGAGCTATTAACGCACTGTTTTGGGTGCTTTAACAGCTTTATTATAGACGAAAAATAGAAAATAGTATATTAATGAACGAGTTTCATAAGGCAAGATTTATTGTACGAGTCCAAAGGACGAGTGCAATAATGACTTATGAAACGGGTTTTTATGCTATTTTTTCTATTTTGCGTCTTTTAGTCCCTTTTTATAAAAAAATCGCAATTTCAAAATTTAGGGATTTTTGTGATAAGTTGACATATGTGAAATTTGAAAATTCATTGATTGACACAGGAAATTGAGTGAAGTTTTTGTCAATTTTCTGTTTTTTTAAATTATTTTTCAATGCTACCAACTTTGAAAAAGTTGGCTATTAAAGCACTCAAATGAGCTATTAACTGTTTTGGGTGCTTTAACAGCTTTCTTATAGACGGAAAATAGAAAAAAGTAATTTGTTGGTTTATAGCAATTGAAATGGTGATATATTCCTTTCGTATTTTAAGCTACGAATACAATTTTAGCGGTCAACAATATAATAAATTTTGTTTCATGTGTCAAGTTTACGACTGTAAACTTCCAGTATAAGTGATAAGCACTTGTTAAAACGTGCATTTTAGAAAGAAATCTTGTCTGCCTCTTATTTGGTGCTATTATCGACAGTTTTTATTCTATTGGTAATTTAAATAATCCCTTCCCTTTTAGTTCGCAAAAATGTAAGAGTTTTGTACCCCCTTCGAGTCAGTCTAACAGTGGCTCTCAGAGCCAGAGTTAGGGCTTCGCTGTGCGTATGCCTGGGGGTCTCATCCGAATTTCCACCCTTACCGCAATCCCTAGACTCTTGTACCCTCCCGTTAACATACCTTACCTTACTCGCACATTGATTTTGCTGCTTACGCTTTGCACCCGCTTGCTGCACCTTACCGTAGAGTAACGTATGTATTTGCTGTTTTGCACCCGCTTGCTGTGGCTACGACAGAGTAGTGTAGGGTAATAGTTAGGGGTTGAATTGAATGGTTTGATTTTATTATTAATAAAAACCACTTGGTTAATATTGTGTTTTATTTGTTAGTATTAATATCCTCTTAGTGAGAGCTTTTGGGACAGGTGGAGTGATCCAGACTGGGCCGACCTCAGCAGTTCCTGGATTATCCTTTCTTCACTAGTAGTTACCCGGTTCCGTTGACCATACCACGTTAAAATAACTGGCGCCCGAGAGTTACCGCCGATACCGAGAGCACCGAAAACCACACCAGCGCCACTACGTAAGCGGGCCCCTTACAAATACCGAGACAACGCCGGGACACCCTAACTGCGCTTACACCACCCACCTAAATAGTAAGAAGAGGAGTAAATAAAGATATCGCTTTATTTTTTCCATTGTCACATAATGAAGATTATGTGGTGTGCGCTTGTATTCTGCTTTTAAGTTTCGCCAAACGTTTAAATGTTTCACGCGTCACGTCAAACGTCGATCTGTGACCCACCAGTGACCAGTGGGTCGCGACCCATACTTTGGGAATCCCTGTCTCTAGACTATTACAAACCTTAATTAATTAGTGTAAAAAGCGTTTCTAAATAAAAATTATTACAAGAACAGAGAAAACAGTACGAATCAAGTAAGTTCGGATCGAAAGATTAAAGTATTTCGGCGAAATTTTCACAGCACAAATAAAGAAAAGGTGAACGGCAGTTACAGATCAAAACAGACGTGAAATTTACATGCGATCGATTTTTTTTTATAGTACCAACTTAAATTTAAAATTAAGCCGCGAATTTTATTACAATGTTGAAGGTAGAATTTTTCTGGATTACAGGTTATCATAAAATCAAGTCAATCTGTCATGAGAATGCAGTTGATTGTTTTTAAAATCATCAAGTTTTGTTTATAGTATAAACTCCAACCGCCACTGTTGTAGAAATAAAATTTAATTTTATTGCCATTCTTATGTTTACATCACGTACTTGGAAATTCTTCCTATTATATTAGTCATGCAGTTGTTAAAATAAGATTAGCATACAAATCGGTATAAGTTACGAAGATATCTTTAAAAAAACATGAATAAAGCAAATTTCGTCGCAGAATTTAGCGTTTTATATATTTTTTTTAACTTTTTTCAATAAATCTTTTTGTAGGATTACTTTTTAACTGCATTTACTTACTTTACTTATTCTCTTTTGCTGACATTTAGAGAAAGCTTTTCTGCATTTACATACATATACAGGGTGGTCCAGACCACCCGTACACCCCTTTTAAAATGCGGGGGATTAAAAATTTTTAACAAGAGGATGGGTGATCTTACTAATGTCGATGTGCTCTTTCGAATGACGCCAAAATGGAATCCCCCTGATTCCCCCTTGTAGGGGGTAAGGGGGGCAACTTTGAAAATTCAAATGGGTACCCCTAAATTTTATTGCATATTTAGATTCTACTCATCAAAATGTGAATAATTTATTCAAAACATTTTTTTATTTTCGCAATAGGTGGCGCTGTAATCGCAAAAAACCGATTTTTTGCATTTTCCGCCGTCTATGGCATATTTACAGGTGCAAATAACTGATTTTCATATTTTTTACTGTTTTTTACTAAATAGTGATGAAAAAACTTTGCTAATATGTACTTTCATGAGAAAAAATTTTACCTTACGATGAAAAACGGAAATTTTCTCCCTAAGGTGTTTACGACAAACAGATTTTTTTTCCTGTGTTGTACGTGACAACAATTTTTTTTTCTGAAACTTTTAGATCGTTTTTGAACCTTGACGTCTACTTATTTAGATATTGCTTAATCTTTTTAATCTTTATCTGAATATTTATTTTAAGCACATGTAATTAATGTTTACTTCTTTAACTAATAAAAATGATCGATAAAACATTCTAAATTATAATCTGCTCTGCATATGGCAGAATAATATTTAAATCGTGTTAATTTAATATTTAATTTTAACAGAAAATAACTTGCTACAATTCTTTACTTCGCAAATGTATTTAGATGTCAATTTTCCGAGAATTATGTATTGCAAATGTTCTTATCTACCATCCAGTATGCGAGAGTTCATTTTCGGGAATCATAGTATGTTTACTGCGGGAATTAATAAGTGCGACTTCTTTTGTTTATAACCAGTGATACATCATTCAGCTTAGAAGCATTTTTTGTAAGAGGCAGTTGGAAGAGCAGTTGCGGAACAGCGATTGTCATTTAGCAAGGTAAGTATCGGAAGTAATAATTGTTTTGTAATCAAATTAAAATTTCGTACATCCAATAATTAAAATATCTATGTAGTTTTATTAGGTCCAATTACACAGTTTTTTTGTTCCAGTAATGGTTTATTCAAACAATGAGGCATATGATATGGTGCAAATTTTGGGCGAGTGTGGAGGTTTATTTGCCTCTGCAGAAAAATTGTTGCGCGAGCGTTACCCGGATCGCACACCTCATTCCAGAAACGTATTTTTACGTTTGAAAAAACGTATTTTCGACCACGGAATAATTCAACCTTCCCACAACAAAGGAAAACAAATTTCTAGACGAGTTCGAGATGTCATGGCACCAAATGTTATTGCATCAATTCAACTGACACCGCACGATTCATTGAGACGTTTGCAATATGATTCTGGGATCAGTAAAACAACGGTGTTGAGGATTTTGAAAGACGACAAATAGTACCCGTATCGCATGCATCAGCATCAATCTTTAAGCGAACACGATAGAGAAGAGAGATTGGGTTTTTGCACTTGGGCGAGTCAACAACCGGCTGATTTTCATAGGAAAATTTTATTTTCCGATGAATGCAGCTTCAAATGTGATGGAGAAGTGAACACTTGGAATTGTCGCTACTGGACCACCGAGAATCCCCACTGGTTGCGAGAAGTGGATCATCAGCATGTGTGGAAAGTTAATGTCTGGTGCGGAATTCTTAATAATCAAATCATAGGTCCCCATTTCATTGACGGAAATTTAAACTCAGCCAAGTACGTCGCGCTGTTGGAGGATCTATTAGACCCGATACCTCTACAGTTCCGTCGAGATTTATGGTTCCAGCAAGATGGGTGCCCGGCGCACACTTCTCGACTAGCTCGGGCGCAACTAGATACGATGTTTCCAAATAAGTGGATTGGAAAATACGGACCCGTCACTTATCCTCCTCGATCGCCAGACCTGACTGTCCTGGACTACTTCTTGTGGGGGAGGATAAAGGATTTAGTATATCGTGAGCGTCCAACTACCAGGGACAACATGATGCAGCGAATATCAGATGCGCTTCAGTCTTTAGATGCCGCGGAAACTCTGCGCGCAGTCGTTTCCTTCCCGGACAGAGTAAACGCTTGCATCGCCCAGAATGGTGGACACATTGAACACATTCGAAACTGGTATTTGCATCATTTAAAAATGAATATTTTTCAGAATTCGATCGTAACCAAGTATGTCAATAGGTTTTATTATTTAACATTTGTTTTTCTGCCTTTAGATGTACACCGAGTTCTACGCAGACTTTCCGTCATGATCTTTCCGTTCTAGATTCTATTAATTTTAATTTTTTAATTTTTTTGTACTACGCCTTTAAATGGTATGTAATTGTTGAAAATCAACTGTTCAAGTAAATAATTTTTATTTCACAATTTAAAATTTTATTCGTTTAAATTATTCTTACTTTATGGCCCGAGTGAATGAGATATCCATGTTCCATCATTCATTGCTATACGCTAAAAGAAAGATGACCACCGAAATTTAATAGTGAATTACAAAGTGAAATTCTCGTCGGCAGATTTTTGTAATGCCGTGACTTGACATGTTTTGAAGTAAAACCATCTTCCCCAGTAGAATCTTGGAAAATATTGTTAGAATGGAACAAAAATTCTAACAACATTTAAGGCAAAAAAATATTGTTATCACGTACAACGTTAGAAAAAAATCCGTTTGTCGAAAACACCTTAGGTAGAGAATTTGCGTTTTTCATTTGTAACGTAAAATTTTTTCTCATGAAAGTACACATTAGCAATGTTTCTTCATCACTATTTAGTAAAAAATAGTAAAAAATATGAAAAACTGTTATTTGCACCTGTAAATATGCCAGGGACAGCGGAAAATGCAAAAAACCGGTTTTTTGCGATTACAGCGCCACCTGTTGCGAAAATAAAAAAATGTTTTGAATAAATTATTCACATTTTGATGAGTAGAATCTAAATATGCAATAAAATTTAGGGGTACCCATTTGAATTTTCAAAGTTGCCCCCCCTTACCCCCTACAAGGGGGAATCAGGGGGATTCCATTTTGGCGTCATTCGAAAGAGCACATCGACATTAGTAAGATCACCCATCCTCTTGTTAAAAATTTTTAATCCCCCGCATTTTAAAAGGGGTGTACGGGTGGTCTGGACCACCCTGTATATATATTTATTACTTAAATCTTTTAAATTGATCTAAGGAATGACTGTAAATAGAGTTCCTGTATAATAATACTATATCTTATATGTATAACCTCAAACTGTATAGTACCTATCTATTCTTTTCTTACAACTTGGATCAAGTCATCCGAGAATCCGAAATGTATCCAACCAAATATCCCAATGTTATCTGATTATCCGAAGTGTATCCGAAAATGCCCCGATTATTCGAAAAATATTGGAACGAATTTGAATATCGTTACAACTCGCAATGAATGTTTCGCACTTACAGATTAACTGGTAGGTTGTATTATTGATACTATAATAATTCGTCGCGTCAATGTTTTACAATACTCGGAAAACGGATTCGCAGAATTTTCGCATTTTCGGATCAGGCAGAATTTCGAAAGAAATAGGCATGCATTACTGATTAAATTTAGTTTGGATAGCGGGTAGTAGATAAATTTAAACAATAAATTAAATGCAGAGGTAGGCTGCAGTTGAATGTCGGGTAAAATACGGATATTAGAATTACGTTTCGGATACCGATCAGATCGGATAAAATTCCGGATTATGTCGGATCGGATTCCGATATTTCTTTCCTGAAGTTACACATCCACTATTCGGTTTAACGAGTCTCCGATGTAAATAGTGGTATGGACGTAGGCGGGGAGGGGCAAATCTTGAAAAATGCAGAAAATAGCTAGATGAAAACTTGTAATTTCTATGGAAGTAAGAGTACTAGCGATTGTTGGTCCGTCCACGCCGCCCATCTCGATATGTTAATAACGGTTATGTGGTTGTAGATAAAATTATGACTTTTATTTTTTGATTTGCTTGAAGTGGGGCTGCTAACTTGAATTCCAGCTAGCACTACTACTTTTAAAATGTGAATTGTGGCTAAATGACATGAAAAATAACTACAATTTGTTATTTTGGCATAAATTTGTCTTTAATTAGTACTAGATTACGGGCCAATCTTTTTGGTTTGCTTGAAATGGGGTGCTAGCTCAATTAATTTCGTTTCCGTTTCTGCTTAGAGGGGACAATTGTTTAGGAAAGACCTTAAAGGGTATATCGCTTGGCGTACCCCTCGGCCCCTTCCCTATTCTTATGCTATAGTGTTAGTAAAGCTTCTTGCTTTGAATTGACATGGCTGAACAACGGAAAAATACGAAATAGCAATACATCTAATCTGAGAAAGATATTTATTGCATACTTACCATAGTAACCTTTTTATAATAATTTAATAATTACTACTACCATTACCTGGCAAACCAAGCTCTAGAAGCTATGAAGATGATGATTATTATTATTACGCAGGCCCATCTGCGGTTTTTTGCTATAGTTCAACCAAAGTGAAATGAGTCATCACAAACACGTGGGTGAAAATGTAAAATGCATCTAGAATTACCCGAAGGCCACGCTGTAATCTAAACGATAAAATAAACAATAAATGAGATAAAAAGATTCATTAGCGGAACAAACCCCATTTTAATTAAAAATAAATGTGAACAAAGCAATGAAAATTTGTTGGTTCTAGCGTTCGTCACTGAATTCTTAGCAACGTGAAATTTGCACTCTTATCTTATCTCACCCCGGGTCGTATTTCTTTATTCCGGCGTGATTACGAAAATGACTCATTTCATGCATTTATGGTTGAAGTATAGGCAAAAGTTTTTAAAAACTAATTGACGTTTTAGTACAGTAAAAACAGACATTTTTTAGCGAGTTGGTGAAAAAATTCGTACATAAACCTAATATGTGAAAAAGGTGCATTTTGGCAATAGAAATCAAAAACCGAACGATTATAAAAATAAACCAATTTTTACCTCCTCATTTTAGTCGATTTTTAACTATGTTGGCCATTTTCAAAGAGCTTCAACTCGGTCAAATTTTTTCCTTTTTCTTCTTCTACAAATTCTTTTTGCTTGTATAGGGGTCTAAAATGCGTTTTAGGCTCTAAATGAGGCCCCTAGTTCAATGAATGGTATTTATATTTAATTAAAGCCAAAGTGATGGCTGGGTGTTTTTAGGTTTTTACTTATTTAATATCTGGACGTTATTTATGGCGAGGGGGGATTTACCAGTTTAGGGAAAGATGGATTTTGCGACAATGCATAGTCTTTAATTAGTTCAAGATTACAGCACAGTTTTTTTCAGATTTTTACGTATTTAATCGTGACATTCATAGGGGTATGAGAATTTATCTAGGTAGGGGATAATTTAAAGAAGGGGTTGTATACCAACGAATAGTCTTTAATTAGTCCAAAATCACGAAACGGTTTTCTATGATTTTTATCATCTTAATTTTGGCGAATATTATTCATGGAGGGGGCGGGGATTTACCAATTTAGGTTATGATTCCAAAAATGGGTTGTGACAATGAATAGTCTTTAAATATTTCAAAATTATAGCACAGTTGTCTATCATTTTATTTTGGGGTATATTCATGTGGGGTAGTTTTTGGGGGGTCGAGTTCAAGTCCAGTCCCGTCGAGTTCCACTTTAAAATTTAATTTCTGATAAATAGGGATTAGTTCAAAAATTTTGAATTGGTCCAAAGTTGGTCTAAAATTATGACACTAAAAATTTTGAAATTCGACAAAGTGGAGGTGCTTTATTGACGTGGTGATATGAAGAATCTTACGAAGAATAAAACTGTGAATAAAATAGAAGAACTTTTAATTAATAATACTCTGATGATGCTGGCCATTGTCATTCTTATTATTTTAGATTCGATCAACAGAAGAGTGCGAATATGTAGGTATGCAGGTGTGGTCACATAACCCATCATTAGTTTTCTCAGTGGTACTTTTTTCCTGGCCTTCTCTGATGATGTCATTTTTATTCACTTGATCAGGGCGAGACATATTTAGGAGCTCTACACACCGACGACTGTGCCCATCCCCAAAAAACCGTCTTGAATCTATATTTCTATAATTACGTTTACCTGTATTTTATATACAGGGCGACCATAGGGCAGAAAAGTATGGTTTTTTGCCCTAGGAGTAAAATAAATAATAATAATTATATTTTGAACCTAAATGTTTTCATTTCAATATATTGTACATGTATCACTAACTAATAAATTGCTAAAATACAATTTTTTAACATTATTTATAAGTATATTTTTAAAAATGTAATGCTTTATACAGGGTGATTTAGGTATAGGTTAACCCCATATTCTTTTTAATTTTTAAGATAATGGATTCGTTCAAAAAATAATTTTAAACAACATTATGTGTAGTTTTTAAAACTACTAAAAGTTTCTACTGTACTTGTACATTATACCGGGTGATAGAAAAACTGACTTTTTTAATGGTTCACTCTGTATATTTTTCAATAATTAAAGTCCTTGATATTTTCTGATTTCAAATATGTATACAATGTGGTGATAAATTAAGGAATAAAATTCATAATTGCGTTATTTAATGTTTTCAAGCAAAACGCTCGGACAGGTCAATTTTATTTTCTAATTGCCATCTTATGAAATAAAAATTTTACTTATGACGTCATGTATTTGTGCACAATGACGTCATCATTGGTTTTTTAAATGACAACCCCATTTTTTTGCTGTTTTTTTTAGATGGTCCAACTACTTAAATGATGGTGTAAAAAATTGGTACCTTAGATAACTATTTTTTTGAGAAAATAACACACTCAAAAATTTAAACTTGTTTATGTCCGATTGCATTATAAAGTGCTATTTATTGTATTGTTTTGCGGCAGTGAACTGGCTTATTATTGTACTCGTAAAATAAAGTGGTAGTAGTAAAATAAAGTATATAGTAGTAAAATAAAGTATGACAACTGTATATTACATGTCAAATTACATGTCAAGAATAGATGTCAAATTTATAAACTGATTTTTTTTTTATAGTTACCCAATTTTAGGAATCGAACATAAAAGCTTTGTATGCAACTCTTACATAATCGGACCTTAAAGACTCGCCTTTTTTATAGGCCTTGCTCACTTCACTCGCTCGGCCATAAACTGGGCTTGTCTATAAAGTCCTACATTATGTACTTGTTACATAAATAGCTATTTTGCAAATTATCGTTATCACGTTTGTATCACTTTTGACGGATGAAACAAAAACTAATACTCGTAAATTGGAGTAGAGAGTGAAAGAGGCATTTCGCAAGTTTTTTAAAAGTGAATTCTCTTTGCCGTTAACAAAAAATGGCATGTTTAACTGAACGAGAAATAATAGAAATTTTAATAATGGTTGGATATGGTGATAAGCTAAGAAAACTTGAATGTGAATTATTCAACCAAGGACATCCTGATAGACGCCTATTGCAAGATCCACAGTAAGAAAATTGGTTGCCAAATTTACTGAAACGGGATCCGTCCATGATTTGCCTCGGCAAGGTCGACCTCGAGTAAAGGAAGAAACCAGATTAGATGTGTTACTTGAAGCTGAAGAAAATCCTCACCATTCTACAAGGCAGCTAGCCCTAAATAACAACGTGAACCACTCTTTTGTTGTGAAGTTGTCCAAGAAAGAGAAATATCATCTTTACAAAGTTCAATTGATTCACGAATTAAACGAGGATGATCCAGACCGCCCTTTGCTGTTTTACGAATAACTAATGTTACACTGCGATGAAGACCCCAATTTTTAAAATAATATCCTCTTTTCTGACGAAGCCACGTTTTATCTGAATGGGACAGTGCATCGTCACAATTGCAGGTATTGGTCAAGAGAAAATTCTCACTGGACTCAAGACTCTCACAGTCAACACCAAGGGAAATTAAATGTTTGGATTGGAATAATCGGAAGGCATTTAATAGGTCCTTACTTTTTTGCAGAAAACCTTACAGCAGCACGTTGTTTGGACTTTTTGCGGTTTCATTTACTGCCAGCTCTGACAGCAATGTTTCCAAATGATCACGAGCAGATGTATCCCATCAGGATATTTGGTTTCAACAAGTCAAGTCAATATCTTGACGCCACATTTCCTGGAAGGTGGATAGGACGTCAAGGAGCAATTGAGTGGCCACCGCGTTCCCCAGACTTGACTCCCCTAGTTTTTTTTTCTGTGGAGTTATTTAAAATCAAAGGTTTATTTTAATTTTATTATATTAAAAAGGTTTATTTTAGTATACAGTGTTTACACTCGTATCAGTCAGTGCCAAATGGTTGACGATGAGAAATTAGAACACTTGCGCTAAATTTTGTTTGTTTTTGGGGTTTAATTAAGATTTTCTTCCATTAAAGTTACATTTTTATTTCTTACGGTGTGTTATTTTATCAAAAAAATAGTTATCTAAGGTACCAATTTTTTTACACCATCATTTAAGTACTTGGACCATCTATAAAAACCAGCAAAAAAAATTGAGGTTGTCATTTAAAAAAAAAACCAACGATGACGTCATTATGCAAAAATATATGACGTCATAAGTAAAATTTTTATGTCATAAGGTGGCTAATTAAAAAATAAAATTGACCTGTCCGAGCATTTTGCTTGAAAACATTAAATAACGCAATTATGAATTTTGGTCCTTACTTTATCACCACACTGTATTCCTACTTATCGCATGTTTGACTGAGCAGTTTTTTGAGTTATCGTTAATAAATGGTAGCCTTCAATTTTTAGATGTCTGTCTAAACCACAGGTTACCCCAATTTACTATTAAGACGGTTAAGATTTTTTTCAAGAAAACTAAAATATTTTCCAAAAACAAAAAACTATAGATGTTGAACATAACCACCATTATTTTCAATACATTTGTAACATCTTATGAATTCAGTTTTTACCTTCTGAATTTCGTTTGGATTCAAATTAAGTCAAGATATTTCTTCTTTTATAATCTTTTTAAGTTGCCCTGTATCTCCATTTAACTCTTGTTTATTGATTTTTCGATTCAGACAGACATCGAAAATATTCAATTGGTTATATCATTTTTTAAACGATAACTCAAACACTGCTCGCTCAAACATGCGATAAGTATATACATATATACATATTTGAAATCAGAAAATAGCAAGGACTTTAATTATTAAGAAATATACAGGGTGTCCCATTTGAGATAAGACACTTTTTCTTATCACCTTGTATAATAGACGAATTTTCAGAAACTTGAAGTACTTTTAAAAACTGCACATACTATTGTTTAAAATTACTTTTTAAACGAACTCATCAAAATAAAAAAAAATAATGTGGGGTGAACATATGCCTGATCACCCTGTACATAAAATTGTCGATTTTCTTAAAAATCGGATTTGTGTATTTTGAATCAGTTAAAAAATGATTTGTGGTATAATTAAAATTTGATAAAAAATAAATTAAAGACAATGAAAAAAATGTTCAATAGCTAGGAGCCTCTATCTGGTTGTGCCCCTAAGCAGGTGCTTACTTACTACCTAAATAATATCTGTACCTCCGAGCCAGACTATGTTAAGTCCAAAATTACCGATTTTTAGCTAAATATGTTAAATCACTTATAATTTAGCAAGGCATCGTTTGCTATTTTTAGTTTTAGCCTATCTTTTAAATTGTAGAAAATAGCGCCTTATAAACCATATTAACTCCACAGATTCCCGCGAGCCAAACAATGTTAAGTCGCGTTGCGTTTAGTTTGATATGTTAAGTCCATGAGTGAACAGCTCCTTCGAGTGTAGAAATATTTTTTTATTTTTTACAACTTTGTTTAAGTGCCATTTATACGAGTGCATAAGAAATGTTTTCGACTACTATTCCCTGCTCTTCTAGGACGAGGAAAATGTTAGAAAAAGTAATATCTGAAGGACCACAAAAGGGTGCAAGCAATGGCGGCGCAAAAACGAGCACTATAAAAATATCAGGTGTGTACAACTAACACGTCTCTAAAATATTTGTAGCAATTGGTTTTCATTAACTTTTTGTGTTAAATTAGTGACCAAACGTTGAATTCTAACTAGTCAAGATAAAAAATATTTTGTTTTATACCGTTTATACTGTTAGAATGGACTTAACATAGTTTACGCCTAGCGTTATAAAATAATTTGTGACAACATATTTCTGTTAAACCATGATGTGTAACACCAGTATTTTTTTTTTCAGATACTAGCGAACATGAAAACGAAGATTCCTTTACATGTTGTATAATTCCGTCGTTAAGTTCTCTATGTAAACAAACAATAGAAAAGTCGCGATTTGTGTTCAAACCACCAGCAGTTGCAATGGAAGACCTTAATAATCCAGAAGGGAATTCACAACATATTACTGCGGAACATGAAAGGCATCAGTTAGAGAGAACTCCTGACAGAGATTGTGTAGATTTTGACAGTGACGACGTTGTGGCTGACCCCAATTATCATTCTACATCCGAAGAAACTTCCGACGACGAACCAGACCAAAATGAAGAACGAGATAAAAGATTAACCCGTAAAAGAAAAGCCAATCAGAAGAATTGGAAGAAAAATGTTACAAAAAAGAAACGTCACTCAGGATTGGAATACAAAACGGATAGTGGCAGTCGTATTATAAAACAGAAACTTTTGAAAGAATCTTGCGGTGATAAATGCAAACTGTTATGTGGTAATAGAATTTCTGAAGAGCGCCGACAAATCTTGCATGACCATTTTTGGAGTCCATCAAAAACAGTAGATGTTAGAAGACAATACATAGCATCTAGCGTTGCTCAAGTGCCAATAAAAAGGCGAAGGGAGTTAACCGGTAAAAGGCGGGGAAAAAGAAATTTTACCAATAGCTATAGTTTTGTAAAAGACGGAGTAAAAGAAACAGTTTGTAAAAAGTTTTTTCTAAATACCTTAAGCATCTCTCAGCAAACAATCGACACTGCAATTAAAAAGAAAAAAGAAGGAGGTATTCTAACACCCGACAAAAGGGGTAAGCATGTACCTGTCAACAAAATATCAGAAGATGTTCGAAATAGTGTTCGAAATCACATTTCGCATTTTCCCACATATGAATCGCACTATTCTTGAGAAAAAACAAAAAAAAGGTACCTGGGAAATCATTTGAATATTAGTAGGATGTTTAGTCTTTACTTGGAACATTGTAAAGACAATGGTACTGGACCCGACAAAATTGCAAAGGAGTGGCTATACTCAGAGATATTTAACTATGAATACAATTACTCCTTTAAAAGCCCTGATAACGATACTTGTGATTTATGTGATCAACTTCAGCTTAAGATCCGTGAAGCTTCTGGTCTTGAATTGAGACAGACTTTACAGGCTGATTATGACAAACATCTTGCAGATACAAACTTAAGATATAAACTTAAATCGGAAGATAAAAAGAAGTCCAGGGAGAATTTACAAGAAGCAAAGGTAGTCATGATTGACCTCCAAAAATGTCTCCCGACCCCAGATTTACATAACTCACAGAGCTTCTACTCCCTTAAGCTATGGACATATAACCTTACTATTCAAGATGCAACACTTGAAAAAAGTTACTGCATGTTATGGGATGAGAGCGTAGCAGGCCGAGGAGAAAACGAAGTAGCGTCGTGTCTAATAAAATGGGTTCAAGAGCATGTCTCAGACAACATAAAGGAAATATCAATATGGTCTGACAATTGTCCAAGCCAGAACCAAAACGTCTTAATGATTATGTGTTACTTTTTTATCCTCTCCATCAAACCAAGCGTTAACGTTATTAATCACAAGTTCTTAGCCAGGGGACACACCCATTTAGAAGCCGACGCCGTTCATTCTATGATAGAGCGAGAAAGAAAAAAAATTCCACAGTTTCAAATCATGACTCCCTGGGACTGGCAACAGATGATACGGCTATGTGCTATAAAGAAACTGTTTGTTGTAGTTAACATGGAAACATCTGATTTTAAGCAATTTAAACTACTCTTTGATGGATCATCTGCTCCATATATCCACAAAAAAAAGATAGCGCGGGAAAGGATTTCTTAATATCTCGTGCATTTCATATGCAGGTCAGAAGAAATAATCCTGGAATTCTATACTATAAAACAAGTTTTGATGACGAATTTTCAGAAGTTGACTTTCGCAAGAAAACGAGGCGGAGTGACTGCATTCCTGTGACACTTTCACAAATCGGAGAGGGGTCCAAACCAATTTCGGCACAGAAATATAACCATTTACTAAAACTCTTAAAATGGGTGCTAAAAAGATTCCATGAATATTATGAAAATTTACAACATGGGAATAACGAAGACGACGACGAATAAAAGAAGTTGTTATTTTCAGAGACCACTTTTTTATATTTTTTTATACTATAAAGCAATATATATGTAGATGTTAAAAACTATTATTTCTTATTTTCTTTCGACTTACAATACTTGTTATTTTAATTGAAAATATGTCAAGTCCATCTCTTTCGACTTAACATGCATATTAAATCCAAAATTGTGTTTTTTTTAACGCCAAACTATGTTAAAAAAACAAAATTGAGTTTTTGGACTTAACATAGTCTGGCTCGGAGGTACAGATATGTAAATATAAACATTTACAATCTAATAATAAATAAAGCATAACTATCTTGTACTTACAGATTTTAAAACTGATCAAGTATTTCTAATATGTGTTCACTATCATCACTCTCTTTTTGATATTACGAGTATAATAAATAAATAATAATAATAATTTTCAAACAGACAACACAACATTCCTAAGATATGATAAATACAATACAATTATCTATTAATTATCGAAGAGCAAGGTTTATCTTCATTAATATTCGTATAATTAGCTATTATATAGTATTAGTCATCGTTGATCACAAAACGTGCGTGATAATAAACCAATATTAAGATTAAATAGAAACGGTAGTCCCACAGATAACTTCAGACATTGCTTTAATAACACGACATGAATATTTACTTTCTGAGTGTACTGGCTTACCTTGAAAGTGAAAGTAGATACAAACGTTTAAAAATAACTAAAATAGTGTACCTACCTGGTGTACCCTAAAAGTGGGTCACTAAATATGACCTAATTAAGTAATATTTAAAAAATAGTTCATTCGTCTTTATCACTCTTCATAATAATGAATATTTCTTTGAAAAAGTGATTTTCGAAGTCAAAGATCAACAGATGTGGTAACTTTTATCAATACCTTCTCTATTCTTTCTAATTTATTAATTAACTGTAATAAGTCTAGAAGTATTTGGTAAATAATTAGATAATAACTGTTGCTACTTCTGGAAGTTACAAAACGCAATACATATAAAATTGAACATTTTTTTTTCACATGGGTACGTTTCCACTCTTTTTGTTATTCAAAACATATATCGAAATATGTTTTTTAGCGATTGTAACAGATTTCTATTAGAAATTACTGAAGAAGTAGTAATAATAAATAATTATCAAAATAAATAAAATACTTATTACCTATGTTTTGTAGGTTTTATTTTCTTGTCGTTTCATTCTTGCATCTTGTAGGAGCATGAACTTTCTCTAGTGGGAGGCGACAATTCTCACAAGGCAACTTTATTAATTATGAAGAAACTGCTTGCAAAAGAAGTTGCTCTACTCTATTCCAGTAAAGGAAGAAAAGGGAAGAAGAATTTTTCAAGTTTGAAAACATGTGGTGCAGTACAAGATATCTATTTTCTAAAATTGCAATTGATTTTGAAATGCAAAACAAGTAATGAACATGCTGCTTGAATATGTATAATTTTCCACTAAAGCTTATGGAATCTTTTAATTAATAATTTTTCTGTTTTGTTTCAGCTGCTGTGCGATTGCGCTTTGAAAACGCTACTGATACTGACATTATGAAAGATGAAGGCATAGCACTAGCTCAAGCTGGCGACAGAGAACAAGCGTCTAGAGATACCAATTCCACTTTGGCTTCCTGGCATCCGCATGCGCACACGCACAAGTGTCATTCACTGAACTTTGTTGTCCGATAACGTAAACAGAACATAAGAGTCATAAGACAATTTTAAGAGAGGTTAAGTTTTAGTTATCATTTTGATTATTATCCACTCATTATTTTATCATTAGTTGCCAGTTATACACATATTATAGTGACAATGGAATGCAATCTGTGCAAAAAACATTTTAGTAAACATTCAGTTTTAAGAGTTCACGTAAAAAAATTTCACCCTGGTAAGTAATTTTATTGTGTACTTGTCAACATTCTTATTCAACCCTTTTCATTTATCACTTTTAGATAAATTAAATGAACTGGCCCCCAACAAAACATATCCCAGTAAAGCTGTGTGCAATGTTTGCCACAAACCGTTCACAAAATATTCAAACTTGACGTCTCATGTTAAGAAATTCCACCCTGGTAAGCAGTTTTAATATAAAATCAATAATGAAATCATAACGAATTTTTTTTTATAGATTTAATTCAAGATTTGACTAAACCTAAAAATTATAACTATAAATGTGAAGAATGTGGGAAACAGTTTACACATTTAAGACATTTTAAATATCATAAAAATATTCATGTTAATAATAATGTAAAAAACGTATACATAGGGTAAAAGTGTATAAGAGTACGCACTTAGTGCATAAAATAGAATAACTCCATTATTTTTGCACATGTGTGAGTTTTTTTAAGCCGTTTTAAAAAGTGATTATTATGGACTATATTTTTAGGGGATATAACAATGTAATAATGCATTAATTTCAGAAAGTTTCGTTTTTCCAATAATTTGCAAACGCGTGCTCTTAGACACAAGTAGGTATAAGAGTACGCATGGAAATGCTTAAGAGTAAGCACATATAATTTTATGAAAATTTTATTTTATGTTGCTTGATATACATAATTGTTAAAGAGTTAATAACTGCAATAAGTAGGTAATGAAATTTATATAAAAACCAAAACAGAAAAATTAGAGAAAATGTGTTTTCTCAAAAGTTATTTATTAGGTACTGAAAAATGACGAAAAAAATTACAATTTACTTTTCACAATTAAAACAAACAAACTTTCCAATTACATACGTAGTGCACGATTCGTGCCACCACTGCTCACACAACCCACACATTATCCAGTCTTCGGCATCAGACTTTGAATATAACTCTCCGCAACCTGGGCAAACCACTTCTTGATCTTCTTTCTCCTTTTTTTTTCTGTTTCTTCGATGGTGCAGGTTTTGTATCACATAATTTTCTTTTAGCTTTCTCTATTTTCTTCTCTTCTTTCCCTTTTTTAATCTCAGCAAGTGCTTCTAGTTCATTTTTAAATGGAGTACTAGATAGAATTTCAGATTTTTGTGATTTTCGTGAGCGATTAGGTTTTTCCGCTATTTGCGGCAAAGGTAAAATATCAGAAACTGTAACCAACTGATTCATGACAGCTACTTGCGAGGTACTTGGTATTACTACACCATCCTCACAAATTATATCAATATTATTGATATAATTGAGTTGAGGTTTTTGAAAAATCTATCTACCTGAATTTTATTGAATCCCATTATTCTACTCATAGAACATTTCTCTGGCTGTCGTAGTGAAATGTTATGTCGGTGACAAAATCCTTTGACCCAAGATTCGCCTGCCAGTTTTTTGTTTTTATTAAATCGATGTTTAATATTGTTACATTCGGCAAACTTATAAGCAGCTATTTGCAAATCCTTTTTGGTAATACCATAAAACCTTTCATCAAGATTTTGAACCTGTTGTGCCAATTCACCTTCCATTTCTGGTGGGATATCAGTGTTGAACCGCCCTAATGACTGGGGGATATTTCCCAATTTTAGACGTTTTCTCAAAGTTGCTTCGTGTATTCCCATTTCTTTAGCGACACTTCTTTTGCTTGAGCCTGTGGCAATCTTATGCCTAATATCCTCCAATTTTTCTTGGGTGAATACCAATTGCCTCTCGGATTTTCTTTTGTATCGACTCATTATTGTAAAGTAGGTTCAAAACTATAAAAAAATAAATATGTTTCAATTCACAGTAAAGAATTTATATGTATAAGAGTACGCAGTGCGTACTCTTAAGCTAACTTCACTGCGTATTCTTATACACATTTATACATTTGGAGGTTTCATGCTAGTAATTTCGCAGATAATCAGTTTTCAATTATTTTTGAAAATATAAATACTCAAGATAGTTCATAGAATCGTATAAAAACTTTCAGTGAATTATAACATTAATACTTACCTCGATATACACTAAATTCGAGTGGCCGGAAATTACAGCACTAAGCGTTGAAAACTTGTGGCGACATTATGTCGAAAATTATGCCGATAATACAGATTACTGTTTTTGACCAAGTTAGAGTGTAGATTGTATAATATAAGAAACTAATTATAACATTGAATAGGTGGCGGTGTATGTTAAAATCTATGGTGCGTACTCTTATACTGGTGCGTGCTCTTATACTCATTTACCCTACCACATATTATAAAAATCACCTTATTAAATGGATTATTTATAGTAATCGTTTTAAGTATAAATAGGTATTTAAATAAAAATTTGTAAAAATATTATAAAACAACAATTTTTGGATTCTTCACTGATTTCACAATTAGTTATCCTATGCTCTGTTTACGTTATCGGACAAAGTTCAGTGAATAAGCTCCGCATGATTTTTATTATCGTGCCAATGGTATATTTTTACTGTGGATGTGCGGAATTTTTGTTGTATTTGATAACTAGACCATAACTAGACGCGCGTCTCTCAGTTTGGCACTTGTGCGCATGCGGAGGCCAGGAAGCCAAAGTGGAATTGGTATCTCTAGACGCTTGTCGACAGAGAAGGGGGTAGAAAGAACAGAGCTTAAGCGAGTTTTGTGTATAATATTGAATTTTATTTTTATTTGATTTTTCTCTTGATTTTTTTATTTTTCTGCTTTTGAACAAAGATTTTGAACAAATAGTTATTAGGCAGTTTTATTTCTAGTCTGTTAAGATAACCTAATTTAATCTAAGTGAACAAATTTGTATGAGATTTTGGTTAATGTGAAGAATGTTGGCAATTTGCTAATGTAGTCATACAGGGTGAGGCATAACGTGCGGAACAAACTTTGTCAATATTTAGGGGAAACCATTTTGACTAAAGAAGTTTCTATGAGCTTACGTCCAAAACTGCATAGCTGCAAAACTGCAAGAAGCAAAAATTTAATATAACTACTTGATATTACATTTCCAATTTAATTTTATTCAAAAAAACTTGGACTTCTTGTAGTTCCTCAACTATGCAGATTAAGACATAGGTTCATAAGAACTTTTCTACTCAAAAAGGTCTCCCCTGTATATTGGCAAAGCTTGTTCTCTCCATTATGATTCATACTGTATACAGGGTGTCTCACAATGCTGTTTACATGCAATATCTCCCTTATTTGAAAAGATAAAGAAGTCAACCAAATACTATTGTGAATGTCTCAAAATGGACCTTCAGAAAACATCCTTAAACGCTGGTTGCATAGTAAGGTTTAAGAGATCATGCCAACTTGATTAGTTTTTCAAATTGCACCCTTTGTCTTTTTTAACCGAAATGTATTTTTAACTTCATTCTGCATACGGTAGTATGCCTTACTTAATTATCTAATGTGCATTTAGGGGTTGAAAAAAATATTTTTTATAAGTTGAATTTATCTTAAACTTGAAGCAAATGCTCAAAATGCCCTCCTGTGACTTTAACGGGCTTTAAAGTGCTTCAGTAGTTCCCTTGTAGACATGTCTCTAATCATATTTTTTGAATAAATAATTTAGTTAGTGAATATGAAGTGTACAATTTATAAAAAACATTCTTTTCAACCCCTAAATGCACATTAGATAATTAAGTAAGGCATACTACCGAATGCAGAATGAAGTGAAGAATACATTTCCATGAAAAAAAAACAAAGTGCAATTTGAAAAATTAATCAAGTTGACATGATCTCTTAAACGTTGCTATGCAACCAGCATTTAAGGATGTTTTCTGAAGGTCCATTTTGAGTCATTAACAATAGTTTTTGGTTGATTTCTTTATCTTTTCAAATAAGGGAGATATTGCGTGTAAACAGCATTGTGGGACACCCTGTATATTATAGTATCAATATAATTCTTTAATAACGGCCCAATATATAAAACAATGTTGCATAAACATGATTCTTCAATAAAGGTTCAATATATATGATAATAACGGCCCAATATATAAAACAATGTTGCATAAACATGATTCTTCAATAAAGGTCCAATATATATGATAATTTAAAGAACCAATAAATAAATAAAATAATGGTCCGTATATATTTTCAAATATGGTATAAATATGGGTTTTCAAAAATGGCCCAATATAAAAACATTTAATAGGACCATGATTACAAAGTGTTGACAGATCTATATTAGCCCAATAAGTCGAATAGTTAAAGAGCCATTATTGCCGCCGCTATTTTGCCAATGTTATACCATTATTGTTGTGCTACCTGGAAAAGTTTTCAGAGTCTTGAAACAATTCTGCAGAAAAAAAACCTCGAAATGCGATAGAATAGGAAATTGTCCGCCAAATTCACGCTGTGGAAAGCTCATGAAGATCTCATACTATTTTTTGAGTTTTGGATAAAACTGTTAATAGTTCTACCGTCCATAGGCTTTCTAGAGAGAGAGGTTTTATTAGATAATAGTTGCATACAAAATTACAATAAAAAAAAAACAAAATGAACCTCAAATTTTCTAATCTCTAACTACATTTTTTATTGGATTGCAAGATTTCATAAAAAAATTGACAGAAATTTTAGATCGTCAGTACGAAATGACAACATAAAAACAAAATTAATTACAACCCATCCTATACACGAAATTCAAAAGAGCATCTTATTAATTTCTCGTTGGATCGAAAAATTTCATAGAAGATTTTTGACAGATCTCATTCGCCTCCCGGAAATCTAATCAATAGTGTCAAATTAAGCAACATTGATTGCAACCAATATTATACATAAGATTCAACCGGCCAACTGGATTTTTCGACTATTTCTCGTCGGAACTTTTGACAGAACTCTTAATCCGCCACGCAGAATCCTAATATGAAATTCAGAATGGCAATTTTTGAATATGTATCTTAGTCTCGTCGGATTGCAGAATTTCATAAAAAAACTTTTGACAGAACCCTCAATCCGCTATTCTGAACTCTTAATCAAAACTGTCAAATGTCATAATTTGACAGTTCTGATTAGAGTTCTGTTAATCTTTGTCTTTTGGGGCACGCACATTTAGATGTATTGAAGTATACAGTGGGACCCAGATCAAGTGGGATTGCATGGGTAGCTTTCTTATCATTGAAGATGAAGAGTTGGTTAAAGAGGCAATGTTTTGCAGTTTTATATGCTAATTTAAAATCTGCTTGAAAAAGTTGAAAATGTCGAACCCGTCAGGAGTTATTAAAAAAAAAACTGTCATTTTCCTGGATGTCAAATATCTTCGTAAGTATAAGAGACGCGAAAAAACAGTTTTTAGTTTTCGCCGGTATAAGACCTTCTTTGGTTAAGAATTTTATCACTGTACGATACCCGATTTTAAACATTTTGAAAAACTTATCGATCAAAATTTTGAACCAAGGTCAAAATCAAACGCAACCTAACTGAAGTAGTTTGGCAATCAATTAGATGCCATCAATGTTAGCATTTGGTATGCATTGAGCTTACTTTAAACTGCCCTTTTGAGGGTGAGTCTCGAATGAAGGAATATTGAAGAAACTGGTAAGCGACAGTTGACCGAGTTCACGCGATGCTCCCTGGAAACGCATAAAAAGCGACACAAAGGTCAGCATTTTCTAGTAAAACAACTGTTTATTATTGATAAACCGGAATCGCGATTGAAAAAAGCGATTTTAACAAATTTGGTGACGAATTTGGTGAAGTTAGGTTAGGTTATATGCAAAGCACACTGAAATGTCAAAGCCATTAAGTTTAATGAAAAAACTGAGTTATATAAACTTAACATAAACTCCAGGTACATTTATTTAGTTTTCAAAAAGAAATATGATAACACTAGTTCCGCCCCTAGGAGGCGTGTCCAAAGAAACTATTTTTTACCCAGTAGGATTTAAGGAATACTAAAGAAGCATATTTGTTTTACTATAAGCAACTAAAAACTAAAACGAAATTAGAGAACAGTCTTCAAGGCAAGATAAAATGATACAAACTCCAATAAATTTTGCTTAGTCTGCAAAAAAAATTCCCAAGTACAGTTTCAATGTCTTCTCTTTTGGGGCATTGAAAGTGTGATTCTAAGAGCACAACAAAGATTTCATAACCCATGTTTCCTCCCCAACTGTTTCCTGACCCATAAAAAAACGCAATCTCCAATCTCAGTCCCAAAAAGTATTTGTAAAATATTCAATCCTTAGGCCTTATTCGCAAAAAATGTTTTTAAAAATTCAATATCCAATCCCTAATACCAAAAGATATTTTGAAAGATTCAAACCCCAATTCCTAATTCCAAACAATAATTTTAAAGTTCTAATCCCCAATCCCTATTACAAAAATAGATTTTGAAAGTTGTAACCATAAAACATATTTTTAAAAATTCAATCTCATTTTGAAAAATCGAATCCTTAATCCCTACCCCCCCCTTTAATCTTAAAAATATTTTTATATTTTTAAAAATTCAATACCAATTCCAAAAGATTTCTAGACATCTAAGACATCTAATCAAAAAATGTTTTAAAAATCCAATTCCAAAAAAAAATAAAAATATTTTTTAAAATGCAATCCTTAATTCCTATTACCAAACAGATATTTTAAAAAACTTAATCCTCAATCCCTATTCCTAGGGAAATATTTAAAAAATTGAATCCTTAATCCCAAATCTTTCATAAAGTCAATCATCAACCCTAATTCCAAAGAAATATTTAAAAATTCAATCCCCAATCCCTACCCCAAAATATATTTTCAAAAATTCAATTATAGAAAATATTTAAGAAAAAAATGGGATTAGGGATTGAACTAATTCCTAGTCCCATTTTTCTAAACGCAATCCCCAATCACTAATCCCCAAAAGTATTTAAAAAAAATCTCAATCCTTAATACTGAGTCCAAAGAAATATTTTTAAAAACACAATCTTTAATCACTATTCACAAAGAAATATTTTTAAAAATTCAATCCTCAATCCCTAATACCAAAAAATACATATTTTTAAAAATGTAACCGCCAATCCGTAATCTCAAAATATTAAATCCTCAATACCAAATTTTTCTATACATACAATCTTTAATCCCAAAAAATATTTTTAAAAATTCAATTGTCAAAAAATATCTAAAAGAAATCCAATCCCTAACTCTTTTTTTAAATCTATTCCCTAATCTCAAGAATATTTTTAAAAGATTCGATCCTTAATCTCCATTGCCAAAGAAATATTTTTAAAAATTCAATTCTCAATCTTGAATCTTAAAAAATATTTTTAAAAATCCAAATCTTTCTTTAAATTTAATTCTTGATCTATAATCTCAAAGAATATTTTTAAAAATTTAATCTCAATCCCTAACCTCAAAAAATATTATAAAATTTAATCCCTAATACTAGATTTTTCTTTAAATTCAATCTCTAATACCAAACAAAATATTTTTTTAAATTCAATCCTCGAATGCTTAGTTCCACCCAATTATCAAAAAATATTTACGATAATTCCAATCCCTAATCCCAGTTTTTCAACTTAATCCCCAATCCAAAAAAATATTTTTAGAAAACGCAATCTTTAATCACTATTCGCAAAACGAAATATTTTTAAAAATTCAATCTCATTCCCTAATCCCAAAAAATACATATTTTTAAAAATGAAACCGCCAATCCCTAATCACAAAATATTGAACCCCCAATACCAAATTTTTCTTTACATACAATCTTTAATCCCAAAAAATATTTTTAAAAATTTAATCCCCAAATCCTAGGAATATTTTGAAAACCCCAATCCCAAGCCTTAATCCCAAAAAATATTTTTAAAAATTCAAAATTGTCAAAAAATATCTAAAAAAATCCAATCCCTAATTCTTTTTTTAAATCCATTCCCTAATCTAAAAAATATTTTTAGAAGATTCGATCCTTAATCTCCATTACCAAAGAAATATTTTTAAAAATTCAATTCTCAATCTCAAATGTTAAAAAATATTTTTTAAAATCCAAATCTTTAAATTCAATTCTTGATCCCTAATTTCAAAAAATATTTTTAAAAATTTAATCCCAATCCCTAACCTCAAAAAATAGTATAAAATTTAATCCCTAATACTAGATTTTTCTTTAAATTCAATCTCTAATCCCAAACAAAATTTTTTTTTAAATTCAATCCTCGAATGCTTAGTTCCACCCAATTATCAAAAAATATTTACGATAATTCCAATCCCTAATCCAAGTTTTTCAACTTAATCCCCAATCCAAAAAAAAATATTTTTAGAAAACACAATCTTTAATCACTATTCGCAAAAAGAAATATTTTAAAAATTCAATCCTCAATCCCTAATCCCAAAAACCACATTTTTAAAAATTAAACCGCCAATCCCTAATCTCAAAATATTAAATCCCCAATACCAAATTTTTCTTTACATACAATCTTTAAACCCAAAAAATATTTTTAAAAATTTAATCCCCAAATCCTAGAAATATTTTGAAACCCCCAATCCCAAGCCTTAATCCCAAAAAATATTTTTAAAAATTCAATTGTCAAAAAATATCTAAAAAAATCCAATCCCTAATCCTTTTTTTAAATCCATGCCCTATACCAAAAAAATATTTTTAAAAAATTCGATCCTTAATCTCCATTGCCAAAGAAATATTTTTAAAAATTCAATTCTCAATGTCGAATCTTAAAAAATATTTTTAAAAATCCAAATGTTTCTTTAAATTCAATTCTTGATCCCTAATCTCAAAAATTGTTTTTAAAATTAATCTCAAAATATTGAATCTCCAATACCAAATTTTTCTTTACATACAATCTTTAATCCCAAAAAATATTTTTAAAAATTCAATCGTCAAAAGAATATCTAAAAAAAATCCAATCCCTAATCCCATTTTTATATCTATTCCCTAATCTCAAAAAATATTTTTTCGATCTTTAATCTCCATTGCCAAAGAAATATTTTTATAAATTCAATTCTCAATCTCAAATCTCAAAAATATTTTTAAAAATTTAATCCCAATCTCTAACCTCAAAAAATATTATAAAATTTAATCCCTAATACTAAATTTTTCTTTAAATTCAATCTCTAATCCCAAACAAAATATTTTTTAAAATTCAATAATCCAATGCTTAGTTCCACCCAATTATCAAAAAATATTTATGATCCCTAATCCCAAAAATATTTTTAAAAGATTCAATCCTTAATCTCTATTGCAAAAGAAATATTTTTAAAAATTCAATTCTCAATCTCGAATCTTAAAAAATATTTTTAAAAATCCAAATCTTTCTTTAAATTCAATTCTTGATTCCTAATCTCAAAAAATATTTTAAAAAATTTAATCCCAATTCCTAACCTAAAAAACATTATAAAATTTAATACCTAAAACAAAGTTTTTCTTCAAATTCAATCTCTAATCCCAACCAAAATATTTTTAAAATTTCAATCACCAATCCCTAGTTCCACCCAATTATCAAAAAATATTTACGATAATTCCAATCCCTAATCCTAGTTTTTCAACTTAATCCCCAATCCAAAAAAATATTTTTAGAAACACGATCTTTAATCACTATTCGCAAAAAGAAATATTTTTTAAAATTTAATCCTCAATCCCTAATCCCAAAAATACATATTTTTAAAAATGAAACCGCCAATCTCTAATCTCAAAATATTGAATCGCCAATACCAAATTTTTCTTTACATAAAATCTTTAATCCCAAAAAATTTAATCCCCAAATCCTAAGAATTTTTTGAAACCCCCCAATCCCAAGCCTTAACCACAAAAAATATTTTTAAAAATTCAATTGTCAAAAAATATCTAAAAAAATCCAATCTCTAATCCTTTTTTTAAATCAAAAAATATTTAAAAAAAATTCGATCCTTAATCTCCATTGCCAAATTTAATCCCAAATACTAAATTTTTCTTTAAATTCAATCTCTAATCCCAAACAAAATGTTTTTTAAAATTCAATTCCCAATCCTTAGTTCCATCCAATTATCAAAAAATATTTACGATAATTCCAATCCCTAATCCCAGTTTTTCAGCTTAATCCCCAATCCAAAAAAATAGTTTTAGAAAACACAATCTTCAATCACTATTCACAAAGAAATATTTTTAAAAATTCAATCGTCAATCCCTAATCCCAATACAGTAGAACTCTTTAATCCGAACTTATAAATGCAAGGCAAATTCGAATTAATGAGAAATTCGGATTACTGGATATTCGAATAAAAACATTGCTTTATGCAATGGTACCTTATTATAAAGAACTTAACTTATATTATTTACTAATTTTGTTACAAAACTTTTATTTCTAATTAAAAAAATCAGTAATTGTTTTGTTTGCATTTCTTGATTTTAATTTAAGTGTGTTTCTATTTCCTGTACCTTTGTCAGTAGACAAGACGTATTCTAGAATTTTTAGTTTTGTTTTTCTTTATATTGGTGACTGTCCATTTACCAACACCATGTTTTAAATCGAGATATGGACGCCTCGTATACAATTGTGTATAATGACAAAATTTAAAAGAAGTTTTAAGGTAGTTGTCATTGATGTTATTCGGATAATCATAAACAATTTTGACAAAACTGCAACATCAAAACATTTAGGGTGCCTTTGTGATGATATCAGTTACTATATTCAGGATTTTTATTAGTCTTTATATTACATAAAAATAAAAGTATTTGTTGATCTTTGTAGAATTTTTCTACACCCGACAGGTTGTAACATCTCATTTATAATATTCACCTTCCCCATGCCCCAAGAACGCTACATATTCAATTTTAGTATGTACTATTGCCAGATAAATAATTGGTACGATTGAATAATAAAGTATTAGGCGGGTTTTTAAGAATTTTGACATATTAGACCGATGGAAGAGAGTACTATGGAGAAAATTCTATTTAAACGGAAAAACCTACCGTGTCAATTATTTCGCAACAGTACATAGAATTTTCTTATTCAGATTAAAGAAATTTGTTCAAATTAAAAGAGATTTCGGATTAAAGAGGTTTGTTCGGATTATAGCTCGTAACTGTTGTTTTTCGGATTACTGGATATTCGGACTACAGTGTGTTCGGATTATAGATTTCTACTGTATATATTTTTAAAAATGCAACCGCCAATCTCTAATCTCAAAATATTGAGTCTCCAATACCAAATTTTTCTTTACATACAATCTTTAATCCCAAAAAATATTTTTAAAAATTTAATCCCTAGAAATATTTTGAAAACCCCAATCCCAAGCCCTAATCTCAAAAAACATTTTTAAAAATTCAATCATCAAACAATATCTAAAAAAATCCAATCCCTAACCCTTTTTTTAAATTCATGCCCTAATCTCAAAAAGTATTTTTAAAAGATTCGATCCTTAATCTCCATTGCCAAAGAATCTCGAATCTTAAAAAATATTTTTAAAAATTCAATTCTCAATCTCGAATCTTAAAAAATATTTTTAAAAATCCAAATCTTTCTTTAAATTCAATTCTTGATCCCTAACCTCAAAAAATATTATAAAATTTAATCCCTAATATTAAATTTTTCTTTAAATTCAATCTCTAATTCCAAACAAAATTTTTTTAAAATTCAATACCCAATCCTTAGTTCCATTCAATTATCAAAAAATAATTACGATAATTCCAATCCCTCATCCCAGTTTTTCAACTTAATCCCCAATCCAAAAAAATAGTTTTAGAAAACACAATCTTCAATCACTATACACAAAGAAATATTTTTAAAAATTCAATCCTCAATCCCTAATCCCAATAAATACATTTTTTAAAATGCAACCGCCAATCCCTAATATCAAAATATTGAGTCCCCAATCCTTAGTAATATTTTGAAAACCCCAATCCCAAGCCCTAATGCTAAAAAATATTTTTAAAAATTCAATCATCAAAAAATATCTAAAAAAAATCCAAACCCTAATCCTTTTTTAAATCCAATCCCTAATCCCAAAAAATATGTTTAAAAGATTCGATCCTTTTAAATATTTTTAAAAATTCAATTCTCAATCTCAAATCTTAAAAATATTTTTAAAAATCCAAATCTTTCTTTAAATTCAATTCTTGATCCCTAATCTCAAAAAATGTTTTAAAAATTTAATCCCAATTCCTAACCTCAAAAAATAGTATAAAATTTAATCCCTAATACTAAGTTTTTCTTTAAATTCAATCTCTAATCCCAAAAAATATTTTTAAAAATTCAATCCCCAATCCCTAGTTTCATCTAATCATCAAAAAATATTTACGATAATTCCAATCCCTAATCCCAGTTTTTCAACTTAATCCCCAATCCAAAAAAATATTTTTAGAAAACACAATCACTATTCTCAAAGAAATATTTTTAAAAATTTAATACTCTATCCCTATCCCAAAAAAATATTTTTTCTAAATTCAATCCAGCCATCTCAAAAATATCTAAAAAAAATTCAATCCTTAATCCCTATTCCCAAAGAAATATTTTTAGAAAACATAATCATCAATCACTATTTGCAAAAAAATATTTCTAAAAATTCAATATCCAATCCCTAATCCCAAAAGCTATTTTAAAAATCCAACCCCCCCAAGCCCTAATTCCAAAATTGTTTTTAAAAATATAAAAATCATTAAAAATATCTAAATACAATTCTAATCCCTAATCCTATTTTTTAACTCAATCCCAATTTTTAAAATCTAAATTTTTTTTAATTCTATCCTGTATCTTGGATCCAGGATCTCAAAAAGATATTTTGTAAAATTCGATCTCCAATTCCTAATCTCAAAAAATATTTAGAAAAACCTAACCCCCAGTCAGGACCGTAACTAGAGCAGGGCAAGCGGGGCTCTGCTCATGGCGCAAATTTCACAAGGCACAAATTTTAGTTGGCGCAAATAAACTGGAAATAATTTCGATTGAGAATGAATTAACAAAATCCATTAACTTTGATAAGATTATTGATGAGTTTGCTTCTAGAAAGGACCGTAAAATTAAATGGAAATAAAGTACTTTCTATTTAAATTATTTTTATTTTTGTGTTATTTAATTTTTTATTACAATTAACATGTATATGAGAAAGTTACTATTGAGTGTTACTATATCTATATATGTATGTAGTCTTTAGCAAATGTCTTGTCCCGAGCAGGCAACACATTTAACAAATCTGGTAAAAGAAACGACGTACGTTTCGGAGAATAGTTTCTTTTTCCATTGTTTACAAACAACACAGCAGATATAACCAGTTTTAAAGGTTGCTACCATACCTTAAGTGGCTTTGTATAACAACAATCGAGTAATAAAAAATTCTATTTTCAAGTGAGTTTCTTATTGTACTGGAGTACATAACAGCCGTTTCACTTCTACTATCGTTACTTCTATTTTAAGAAATAAATATCGTATGCCTTTTTTCTACTTTATTATAAACTCTGTTAATTTATTTACGAGTCTGTTTGTTTATTTACAAAGTTTAATTATTTTGTAAACACTAAAAAACTAAATTTTTAGTACTAACTGTAATAAGTTTTTGTTGTAAAAAATAGTAAAAATAATAAATAATCAAAATTAATAATTATAAAAAGTGAGGTAGAATGATTTATCATTTATTCTTCAACATGGAATATAACACAACCACGGCATATGCAAAAATGCTTAAAAATATTTCACTTTGTTGTTATCTTAGTTTAATTATATCATTTTAGTTTAAAAGAATAGGGTAAAGGTTTTGTCAGTGGAGGAATCTCCAAATCCTTAGAAAGGTGAATGAATGAAAGTTTCTTGTCAATTCTTAAATGAAAAGATTATAAAATTATAACTGTTCATTCGTTAAAGCAAAAAGTAAGTCTTTGAATTTTTCTCTAAAGCATATGAATTTACATTAGGTGAAAAATAACAGTTATTTAAGTATTTCATACAAAATTTAATTTAATATGCGTTTGTTGTGACTATCTAATTAAATATGAATTTCTAGCGAACAAATTAAAACAAGTTTCAGGTTTGAATTACTACGATCATCTAATCAAGACACTTTTGATATAAAATTGCAAAAGTAAAAGTTTTTCATTTTAATGCTAATAAAAATTATTACACATATTAACGGGAGTAAACTAGGCTCACTAGATTCACTGTTTAGTTATTTTTTTGTTAAAGGTAAAGAATGAAACATAAATAAAACCCTACACAATTTTGGGTAACTAGTAGATGGTTCCATTTAAAAGGACTATTTTATAAAGTGTGTCAAAGAAGTTTTGAATAGAATGAGTAACAATAGATTTACAAGCATGTTTTCAAAACAAACTTTAAAGATTTTAAATATTTTGGCCAGGTAGTTGTTCATCTCTGTCTAATTCGGTCTCTTTCGTACACAGTATAAGGGGTATTTAAATTCTTAATACAGCAGCACCCTTACTTGAGACAAGACATTTGGTAAAGACCATTTGACCTAATGACCTAATTTGAGCACCACTCGACGATTCATCAAGGCCACCGAATCATTACTCAAATAATGGCGTGCCTTGAAACCAAAAAGGTCTGTACGACTGCATTCCTGGACATAAAGCAGGTCTTCGATAAGGTCTGGCACCAAGGGATGTTGTACAAAATCAAACTTCACTTTCGAAAAGCAGCTCTCTAATTGTACTTTGCTGACAAGCCGGTCAGTCATTCCAAGTCAAAATCAACAACACAGGAGTTCCGCAAAGAAGTGTACTGGGGCCACTCTTCTACCTACTTTACACTTATGACCTGCTAACCCCAAACGACACAGTGATTACCACATTCGTGGACAACACGGCTATTCTAGCAGCTAGTGAAACACCGCAGGTTGCAACCAATCGCCTTCAGCACCATCTGGACTTACTTCAAGACTGGACCAAACTCTGGAGAATATAAGTTAATAGTGAATAATCCGCTCAAATAACTTTTACCACCAGACGAGCCATCTGCCCACAAGCCAGATTCAATGACATCCCCCTACCACTGAAGACAGAAGTAAAATATCTAGGGCTGCATCTCGACGCAAAACTCACTTGGAACACCCATATTAAATCCAAAAGAAAACAACTTGACCTAAAACTCAAGAAAATGTACTGATTGTTGGGGCTCCTTGAATCTCTGAATAAGGTTTGATTAAAACCGAAACGTCAGCAATGGAATAGAAAGTGTTTTTTTTTTTTAACAATTTACCCTAACCAAAGCCAACAAAATCTCGGCTTGAAACATTCCAAAATGCCTCTGTTTCGTTAAAAAAATCACAATTATTTTTTATTGAAACATTTTCTTAATTGTTTTTAGAATGTCTGATGGATGTAAAAGATTATCGGGTGCTCAGTACAAAAGAAAAAGGGTCGAAAAGCAAGTTCAAATTCAAAAACAGGTTGGAAGTCTGTTAAGTTACCTACAAGGCACGAAAAGGAACGATGACGACACAGAAATATTAGAAGCTGATTCAAATCTTAATTATGCATCCATTACCAATCAAGCTACCGATATTGCTCAAGTGGAGCCTGCTCCAGGGACATCCAAAGAATATCTACTCCAGGGACGTCCACTGAACCTACTCCAGGGAAATCCAAAGAAGAGACATTTGCTACGATAATAAATTCAGATTCGGGTTCCTGGCACACTAGCTTATCAGAAGCCGAAATATATTTTTTGGTAAAAGACGGAGCACCTCAACCATTAAAGGAATACAGTTTTCCGTATAATGATACCGGTCGAAGATTTAGCGCAGTTCATTATTTGAGAAACATGCAAAATGGCGAAAAAGTCATGCATAACTGGTTATTCTATTCAATTGCAAAAAACTGCGTTTATTGCTTTTGCTGCAAACTTTTTGGTTCTGTTTTAAGTTCTCTTTTTACTGAAGGTTTTAAAGATTGGAAGCACCTCGCTGAGACTCTAAAACGACATGAAACCTCTAAACACCATATCCAAAGTCAAAAATCTTGGATTGAATTTAGTCAAAGACTACAGTACTCTAAAACGATTGACAGTCACTCACAAAGACTCATTACCGCAGAGATAAATTACTACTACAAGGTGCTTCTAAGAATTGTTTCAACAATAAAAATGCTTGCTCAAAATTGTTTAGCCCTCCAAGGTACAAGTGACAAACTTTATGATTTCGGTAATGGTAATTTTTTACAAATTCTTCAATTACTTGCTCAGTTTGATCCAGTAATGGAAGAGCATATCCGCAGAATGCTCAAAAAAGAGGAAGTTAAAGTCCACTATCTCGGAAAAGATATTCAAAATGAAATAATTCTTTTAAGTGAAAATATAACATCTCACATTATTAGCGAGATTAATAAAGCTAAATATTATTCAATTATTCTAGATTGTACTTCTGATGTCAGCAAGATCGAGCAAATGACAGTCTTAGTAAGGTATGTATCAGTTGACAAATCCAATCCCAATGAGGTTTCCATTAAAATTAATGAAAGCTTTTTAGGATTTCTTCCGGTTGAAAGATCGACGGGCTCTGAACTCTCAACTCTAATACTTAAAAGACTTGAAACATTGGGATTGAATTTGCAGGATATGCAGGCTTACGTTTGATTTGATCAGTACCCACAGCAACTATTTCCAGTCCTCAAAACGACTTACTAATATATTGTAAAGATCTAGAAATAGTGTTAACTGATGGGAATTCATCAGATATAAACGCTCTGGACCTGGCAGATGAGATAGTATCGGTTTTGGCCTTACTAAATAGAAAAGAAAGTCCAATCGAGATTTTAAAATTCATTTTAAAGCTGGATTTTGCTCCAAATCTCAGTATAGTTTTAAAAACTTGCTTACTATCCCAATAAGTGTGGCAAGTTGAGAAAGAAGTTTCTCCAAATTAAAGTTAATTCAAAAATGTTTATGCTCTACAACTACTGAGGATCGGCTAAATGGCTTGACAACATTAGCTATTGAACATGAGCTAGCTGAAGAAATTGACGTCAAAAAAATTATCAAAAAATTCTCAAAATTAAAAGCGAGAAGAAAACACTTTTAAGTTTAACTGTACTTTTAATAATTAGGTTTTTATTTTTAATGGTTCTATAATTGTTTTACTATCTTTTTAATATATGCATTTTATAATTATATACTAGATTTGTGTCTTTTCTTTTTTTCTGTGCAACCTTAATTTCAATTTAGTGCCAAAATCATAAATCAAGAAATTAGTATTTTTGGCAAATCAAAACTTCAACATTTTTAATACCAATTTTTTTGCTCTCGTTTTATTTTACTACTAAGCGTGGGAAGGGTATAGGATATCTCTTTTAATTTTTGTTATAAAAGGGCGGCATTTTACCTTTTTGCCCGGGGTGGCGAAACTGCTAGCACCGGTCCTGTATTTACTTATTACTCAACTCAAGAGTAAATTGTAAATATACAGAGAAATAAAAAAAAATTTTGTAAACTACTACTTATTTTTTGTTTGAAATACAATTTACTTTTAAACAATTGAATAATTTTATTTTACCAATACAAATAATATAATTTCCATTTTAAATAAACTTATTCAAAAATTGAGGGGGAGGGGGCGCAAAAAATGTCTCTTGCCTACGGCGCAAAATTTGCTAGCTACGGCCCTGCCCCCAGACCTTAATATCAAAATTAGTTTTAGAAAATCTAATAGGCAATCGCTAGTCAAACCTCAAAGAATATTTAAATAATTTTAATTCCTAATCTCAATTTTTTAAATTAATTCATCATCTGTATTTTCATTTTTTCTTCAATTTTTTAAGAAATTCAGTCCCTAATAAAAAAAAATTAATACACAATCTCTAATCCCTAGGGGAATAATTAGGAGATTACCCAACCCTGGTAATGATATGGTAATAATAACATTTTCCTGGACCTCTGAAAAAAAATTGACAATTTTCTCTTGTTTTCAGTAGGTCGTCAAAGTTGGAAAATGCAAATCTCAATATATCAGCAACTTCAAGCTTTATTATCAATCATTTGGACTTTAGTTACAGAAATCGAAGGTAGCATAAAATGTGACATGTTTGATTTTTTTTTAAATATTTTTTAATTTTATAAGTTTTCGAGCCGTATTTTAGTTTTTGTGAACCTGTAAATTATTTACATTAAAATATGTTGAAATTGTACACATATGGAATTTTTTTTAACCAATTAATTATCTCTCGAATAAGATTTTAAAATAACTGCCCCCATACACTTATTAAAATTAGTAAAAAAAAACAAACAGGATATAAAATTAAACTAAAATGCAACACCGCAACCGGTGGCGTCGCGACGCCCAATGACGCAATAATTTTAATTAGCACCATGGGTTGAGTGACTACTCGTTTGAAAGCCCGTTTAATTCTGTTTATGATGAGCTTCTTTTAATTCCCTAACCTTATTTATTTATCTGAATATTGCTGTATAAATACGTAAAATGCAATTTAACCTTGAGCTGGCTTGATTCAAACTATCCACATAAACTTTTATTAAAATAATAATTTTATTTAAACTGCTTAACAATCTTTCCTCTTTTTAGCTTACCTAGTAAATTATTTTGTTACTAATAAATCCTACTCCATTTTGAATGTTATTATTAGATTAAAAACAATTTTAGTAAAATCATTAAATGTATACAATGCCCTTCTTATTATAAAGTCTAATTTAGCATATTAAGAAATTAAATATCAATCAATTGATTTACTACTTACACAATAATCAGCGTTAATTATGTACGATGCCTTTCTTCTATATAAAACAAGAAAATAACATCACATTATTATTACACCGAAAATACCTTTGCATGAACTAATCATTTTAACACTGCAGCTCGAGTTGCTTCATACGCTAACAGATGGCGTCGCGGCAGACAATGCAATTAAATAATTCGAACTTTCTTGTTAACTTTATCTTCCCAACTTAATTATTAAATGTATTGTTATAAATAATAATAATATTTATTTTTACGTATTTCAAATAAAATCTAAACCAAACAGGATTATATATTTACAGTTATTATATATTATCACCTACTTTTAATCATTGCAAGATTTCTGTAAACTGTATTAGTAGGGGACAACTGATGCAGAATGAATTATTAGGGGAATACCCGAGTTTTGTCGAAATGGGGGTCAAAACCTGAAAGTCACATACGAAGTATAAAAAGTTATAAAAAGACTCTATCTATAATGAGAATAGGATACTTATTATTCTTTCAGTAGGTAATAAATTAATAATAAAAAATAAAAATATGACTCATGCTATTTACACTGTGGTTAAGTACTCATTTGTTCATTATAATTTCCGTTAAATACATAGATAATGCAGTGATAACAATAAGTATGCATAATACAGATATCTTTGCTTGAATATTATTGACATACTCAAAATACATACGTTTTTTGTTATTTTACTACAGTAAATTTTTAATTTAATTTATATCGTTTTACAGTTTTTTAATCAATTCCATACTGACTGATTAAGAATAATCGCCTGGAGAGTTTTTAAATATTAAAAAACTTTCAAATTTTATTGGTATTAAGCAAAACAAGTCTTTTGTAAAACCAAAATGAAAGAGATGTAGACATTTAGAGTGCACAGTTTGGTTTCCTTTTTATTGTTTACTTCTTTAGCAGAGAGAAACAAATTCATAGTAATGAAACTATTGATACATACGTCGTCACAAAGCAAAGCCTTACGAAACTTAATTTTAGCATATGCAGCTACTATTACAAGAAAGAAGCAATAAGTACAGAAACCATTTAAAAAATACAGGGTGTTTAACTGAAGATTCGTATCCTCTGGACAGGTGTCCAGCCAGCACACTGACATTATAATGACGTTATCTTTAAGTGATTGTTGGTCGGCGACGTCATATAACTAATAAATGATGTCCATTAGACGTCATGCGATGGACGTATGCTATGACGTCTTTTAGACGTCCAATAAGGTCGTTTTTAGACTTCTAATATTATTAATTATGATATATCTTGGTAACCAAAAAGTGACATATTCCATAAAATATTTTGTATTTTTACATTTGCAGAATGTAAATAGAATGCATTATTTTACTGTTTTCGATTTTCAATGATACTATTTTTGTATTGTCAGATCCACTGATGTACGAGGGACAAATCTAGCAATGCTGTTTTACTTTATTTTTTTACTGAACTGCACGTGACTACATGCCGCAATACAAATAACGGCAACAACATCCTTCCTGTATTTGTTTTACTTTTTAATTAGTAACGTTGCTACTTATTATTAAAGTTGTTGACGTACCTGCATTTATAGTGTATGTGTAGGTGCAATTACTGCATAATAATTTTGTGTTTTGTCAGAAAGGGCGAGTATTAATAATTACTTGTTTCGTCGCAATACTACATAACCTATACAATTTTACCCATTCGACAATTTTGTGAGATTACTTTTGTTAATAAATTAATACTAATGCAATGGTTTCTTAGTACTTACTAATATTACTTTAGTATAATCAATTATTCTGCATATTGTTTTAGCGGCTTTTCAGTTAGTAAATTTTAAAAATTGTTTACTTTTGTTTAATAATTACGTATGAAATAGTATATAATAAATATTATTTCCAATATTCAACTATTTGTTTATAATCCCTGTCTTAGTCCTAGTATAGGACGTTTTAATGGCGTCATTGAACAACGTTTTAATGACGTCGTTGAACTATGTTTTAATGACGTCTTATATTGACGTCCTTGGGCTGTGACATAATGCTGTCAGTTTTACGACAATTTGGCGTTATTTTAATACGTCTGAGACGTCGCTACTGCCGAAAAAACGACGACATTATGACGTCAGTGTGCTGGCTGGGTGATAATACACATAAAATGCAACAAAAAAAAGCTTAATATCATTAGTGACTATCTTTTATAATAACCGAGAAAAAAATTGTGTTTGAAAAGTGGGTTGGTGGTCACTGATTTAAGAATAGAGTTGTCGCGGGATGTAAACCTAACTGCATTTCAATCGTGAAATCTGATACATTGATTGCAGTTAATGCTAAGTGATGTCACAGTTTGTTTTGACTAGTATTTCCAGCAGTTTCCAAAAGTTGACCTTTTTAGCAATTTTTTTTCGATGTGCATAAAATTAAAAATGCCATAAGGATTTTTTGTTCCTATTGACGCGTACTATCACCTGTGCAGAGGATACGAATCTTAAGTAAAACGCCCTGTCCCTGTATATTGAAAATTCGGGAATGGAGTAATGCCATACAGCTGTGGGGTAATCCCAAACAAAGGAAAAAATCAAAAGTCATAAAAGTCAAACATATTAATAATACTCCCTGAAATAATCACAAATACATATAATTATGTACGCTTTTGCTGTTTATGATCCGCTACACATGCATATCTATTCAACCTCCACAGGCGACACAGCGATGCCAAATTTCTCTTTTTCCCTGTTTGGATCAATGATCGAACACTTTTCTGCCAATCGATATTCTGTGATTTTATTATTTTTTCCAAGCGTACTTCGCAATCCTTTTTCTCTGTTTTTCTTTCAATATAGAATTCAAGGGTGTCGCCGGGAAGATCTCTGATCTTTGTTTCCGGAGCACACAGCGCTGAAACATGATTCTAGCCGGTCAAAATTGTTTTATAGGCTTAACTGGAAACAAATTAATGGAATAGTATAAAAATAATAAAATAACCAAAAAAGAAAAAAAAATCTTTTTAGCCACTAGAACTGGATCAGTTTGATACTTTTTTCAAGAAAAAGTTTTTTACATAATTATGTTGTTAAAAAATAAGGCAAAGGCGTAAAATAAATAGCATTTACACGAATTCTTCTTTATTTTCAGAAGTATTACACAACTTAAAATGCTTCTTTAATATCTAAATGAAATAACGTGCAAGAATTATATTGCTAACCGTTTAATAACTATCTCTTTTCATTTCGATTGTATTTCAGTTTATGTCTCATTATGCCTTTTAATTTTTAAATATCTTATTCTTTATACTGTAGCAAAAAATATTAAAAATACAAACGCATGCAATCTGTGTAAGTTATAAACCACAAAATAAAAAATTTATTATCCGGAAAGTAAAATCACCATTTTCTATATTAGAAGGGTATAAACTTACTTCTTTTTAAGAATTCTTAGCACTTCTGTTTTTAAAAATCATTAAAATCAATAAAAGAAACACTTCCACAAAAAAAAAAACTTTTACCTTAACGAATAAACTACAAATACATCTACATCAGATTGGCGCCTTCGGAAGGGTTAACACTGAACTGCACTTTACCGGAATTGTCGGATTTTTTAATGATTATGATTATCTCCTCGATAATAAGCACTATCATGACTCTTCTTTTGTTTGTTATCGGTCATAACAGTATGCAGAACATGTTGGTATGGGCTTTTGATAAATGTTGGTTGTTCAAGTCGAAGTTGAAAACATATTGAGTGAAGATTGATTGATTTCAGTTGGCGTAATTAAATAGTTGATTTGATGATAATGTTCTAGTTATCGTTGGTGCTAGAAAATCTTTATGAGTTTTGCAGCCGACTTAATAAGATTGGTAATTGTTGAATGGATTATTGTTTATTGAGATTTCGAAAAAATACAACTCTTGTTAGGATCATGCCCGAGATGTTCTCGGGGTGTCTTTATGTAGCACTAAGCGATGAGCCGATTCCACTGTCATTCCATTCCACAGGCCCTTGTTTGTTGGGATGTGATACAGCCACTCGGGATAGTAAAGGAGGAAAAAGGACAAATAGCCGTTAGCCGATAGCTCTCACGAGCCCAACCCTAAAAACCCGAGGGAGTTACTTTTCAAGCTAACTACTGTTCGGGAAAAAAAGGAAGGTGAGGCTCACTGAAAGAACAACGGCGCCCTTTATATTGCCACCCGTAGTCAGTAATAAGGTACTCGGAATAGGAAATCGGAAAGGGTGGCAGGAACTGCTTCCTAAAACTAGGTTTTATCGACTCACCAGTTAACACTACACAAACTGACCGAGCACCGAGAGATTTACCAAAGATTTACACCTTTTTGCGTAAGGAGAATACGCAGGCAGCAAGATGACGTTTAAAAGACGTCATTCTTTCTTCTTCTCTTTTTTCTTGTTTCTTTTCGGTCATTTACTTACCAAAGGAAACCAAATAGGTGACGTCTCATCGACCTTCCAGTGACGTAAATTTGTCACAGCCAAAAGACGTCTTTTTAATACGACCTATTGACAAACCTTTTTAGGTTTTACTGACGTCTTATTGATGGAACTTTTTAGTTTTCACTTTTAGCTTCACAAGTTATGCAGTTAAGGTGCATAGTTTGTCTACGTACCTAAGAATAACTAAGATAGCAGTAGAAATCGGCCGATACCGTTATTACAGTTATATCGGAACTATCGCCGAATATCGCTATCGAATTGTATAGGCATTGCCAATATATCGGCAAGTAAAGAATGAGGAATTTGGGGAATTTTAAATTTTCATTGTTATATAAAATATATAAAATAGCCGTGCTTTGTTAGTGAGAATTCTTATGGAAATCTTTTTGTATTGAAAACGTTATAAATATTTAAGTTGTTTGGTTTATATGAATTTTAGAAATAAATAGAAAGTTAAGATTTTTAATCGTTTTATTAGTCCAAAGTAAGACAACTTAAAGTCGTCTTCTGAAAAATTCTCTAAAAGTCTGAAACTGACGTTTTGAAGACGTCTTTATTTAACCACATGACGTCTTTGAGTAATACGGTCCAAATAAAGACGTTTCAGGGACTTCACCTTGTTATCTGGAATTTGAATTGGTTCGAGATGCAGCTCAGGACAAGACTATACCAGGGACGGACTTCAGCTATTGGAGACCCCAGGACTAAAGTTTGGTGGGGGCCCTTTATCTATCACTATACAGGGTATCTAAAAATATACTAGCAATAACACAGACGATTAAAGAGCGTGTGAGATAAAATCTAAAACAGAAGAAAAAACTCTAGCTTGAAATTCGTAAGAAATTGCTTGCAATACTTGTTGCTAATACGATCCTGTAGAGAGTTGTGGAAGGTGAGGTTGTTTCTCATATTTTTTACAAAACTGTCTAAATCATGGTATCCTCAGGAGTTCTTTCATAACTTTACGATATCAGGAATGCCGCCACACGAGTTGATGCTCAAGATAGTAAGATAGATAGAAATAATAATGGGAAAGACACTTTCCAAATTAAATCTTTTTGTATTAATAGTTTTATTTTTAGTTAAATTTTCTTTGCGAACCTAATTAATTTCGGTGTTGCAGTGTTTTATTAATATATATTTGAATATATTTTTATTGAGCAAAAACAAATAGTGAACATATTTCATTATTGCGTAATTTATGATATTAACAACCCGTAATGCATCAAGGTTTATCGCTCATTATTTAGTCTTCGCAATTTCCTGTAACATGAATGCGCAACCCGTTTTGGAATTTGATAAGCACATAAGCAGTAATAACAATCTAATTCGAAGAACCTAGATAACAGTAGCGATATTTTGTATCTACGTGCAATAAAAGATAAATGGTTAATGGCAAAAGATTTCTTTTTAATGTTCAATTTTTCAGTTTTGAAGTAAAATCAGCGCCGTCCTTTGGATTTTGAGGCCCCGGGCACAATAATGTAGTGGGGCGCCCAGTAAATAAATATATACCGGGTGGGGCAATAGTGTGGGGAAGTCCGATAGCTCCTAAGCGGTAACAGCTAGAAAAATCGTTCTAATACGGATGTAAACAGTGGATAGAGGCGCATCTAGAGACATTATTTTCAAATATACAGGGTGTTGCAGAGAAGTATGGCGCGCTTAAGGTAATTTTTTTAAATAGAATGCTCCAAATATTTTTGCATATTTAATATCTCTCTTGGCAGGTTTATTCATATCTAAAATTTTAGAGCCATCTAATGACCGGTTTAGAAGTTATAAATTTTTTTCAAAAAAAAATTAAGTTTTACATTATCCCACTTAACAGTTCACCGCTTTCACGGCCGCAACTGTGAAGACGAATTTAAATAGGGATTTTGTTGCAGGGGTTTGTAGGGTGCTCTTCTTTAAAAGAAAATGGACCCACCATGTACAGGGTGTTCAAAACTAATTTTTAAATTTAGAGAACTTCAAAACTAAAATTCACAACTTTTTCAAATGGAACACCCTGTATATTTTGTACCTTTGTGATGCAGAATTAAATAACGAACATTTTTTGTACGTACGTCCCTATAGCTATCTGTAACCACTTTTGATTTATTAAGAAAAAACTGCAATACACAATTAAAAAATTATTTATTTAAAAAATCAAGGTTTTTCAAATAAAACATAAGAAAAAACTATAACAAATGCTCCATATGTTGCCCATTTGCATGGACACACCTTTCGATGCGCCTTTGGAACGATTTGTACGTTTCTTAACATTGCCGGCGTGATACTTCTAAAAGCATGTATTATTCTATCCTTCATATTTTGGATTGTAGTTGGTGTCTCTGTATAAACAATTTCTTTCACATATCCCTATAAAAAGAAATCCATTTTTGTAAGTTCAGGAGATCTCGCAGGCCATTTAGTGGGTCCATTCCTTCCAATCCATTGATGTGGGTAAATATTATTTAGGTGGTCTCTTACTGCAGGTAAATAATGCGGTGGAGCACCGTCTTGCTGAAGCCACATCCCATTTCGGATCCTTTGAGGAAGGTTTGCCAATAATTGTGGCAGATAGTTCTCCAAAAAATGAAGATAAATAGCTCCAGTTAATGTACCATCAAACAATGTGGCCCTATTACATGTTCTCCAATAATTCCCCCCAACGTTTATGGACCATCTGTGCTGGTTATCAAGTTGTCTGAAAAAGTGGAGATTTTCTGTAGCATAATAATGGAAATTGTGCCTGTTAACAAATCCATTTTTATGAAACGTTGCCTCATCTGAACAAAACATTGTTGAAGAATGCAGCATCGTCTTGCATTTTACCTATGGCCCAATTACAAAACTGTAAACGTTTTAGAAAATCGTCATCAGTTAATTCCTGGTGCATTTGAATGTGATATGCATGAAACTTATTTTTCTTTAAGATTCGACCAACAGAACGTCTACTTATTCCTACAGATGAACTCACTTCTCTCTGACTAACATGGGGATTCTCAATCGTTGCCAGCACAACAGATAACTCATTTTCTTCGTTCACAACATTGTTAATTCGTTCACTTTTTCATACTGTACATTGCCGGTCCTCACAAATCTATCGAGCAGGTTTTGAAAGCTGTGAACTTTAGGGAGCCTCCGTTCAGGATACCGTTGGTGGTAAATTCTGCGGGCAAGCAAACAATTTCTTTCCGACTCGCCCAAAACAAAAGTCATGTCTACAAGTTCTTTATTACTAAAATTCATTTTGAAAAACTAAAACACCTACTAGAACTAAACACTGATGGTCGATAACTGCGAGAAATGTACGTTTTGCATACGTGCACAACAATTGCTAGATGCTTTAATGCTTTGTTGAACAAAAACAACCAACACACTTGACAACTAAATAAATAATTGTTCTGTGTAACAAAAAATGTTCGTTATTTAATATACAGGGTGTTCCATTTGACAAAGTTGTGAATTTTAGCTTTGAAGTGCTCTAAATTTAAAAATTAATTTTGAACACCCTGTACATGGTGGGTCCATTTTCTTTTAAAGAAGAGCGCCCTACAAGCCCTTGCAACAAAATCCCTACTTAAATTCGTCTTCGCTGTTGCGGCCGTGAAAGCGGTGTTAAGTGGGATAATGTAAAACTCGATTTTTTTGAAAAAAAATTTATAACTTCTAAACCGGTCATTAGATGGCGCTAAAATTTTAGATATGAATAAACCTGTCCAGAGAGGTGTTAAATACGCAAAAATATTTGGGGCATTCTATTTAAAAAAAATTACCTTAAGCGTGCCACACTTTTCTGCAAAACCCTGTATATTTTAAAATAATGTCTCTAGATGCGCCTCTATCCACTGTTTACATCCGTATTAGAACGATTTTTCTAGCTGTTACCGTTTAGGAGCTATCGGACTTCCCCACACTATTGCCGCGCCCGGTATAATAATAATAAATATAATACAAATATATTTTAGATAGAGGTTAATTTTTTATTTTGTGAATTAATATTTCACATTAAGTTATATTTAGAACGCAAATTCATAGAGAAAAACGTATCACTCCGGCTGTAAATCGAACTTCCGGAAAGGACCTTCCGCTATCTAGGCGACATATCTACCTCTGAGTTACCTGAGGTGACTATCAGTAGAGTGACAAATTTTCTCTATGAATTTGTATTCTAAATATAACTTAAAGTAAAACATTAGTTCACAAAATAAAAAATTGACCTTTAGCTAAGATTTATATAATTAATTTCCTTATAGGATGATTAAAAAATCTAGATGCTTTGAATATGGATGTTGTCGTCGTCGAAATGTCGATTTTCATTAATAAATATGTTGTATGCTTGCTAAATATCTCATTCATATGGGAAATTTGTCACTCTACTGATAATCGCCTCAGGTAGCTCAAAGGCAAGGATGCCACCTAGATAGCAGAAGGCCCTGGGTTCGATTTCCAGCCGAGGTGATACATTTTTTTTATGAATTTGCATGCAAAGTATCACTTAATGTAAGTAATATAAATATATAGTATATAAAGTGATAAGGTTTTCTATAGGGAAAAATATTTTAATATGATTTTTAGGAAAAAAACTTATTTTTTGTAAAAAAAATGTGCTTGTATCGAAACCCCTTATAGTCAAAGAAAAATCCAGTAATCACTTAAGATAAGATCAAAAACTTTAAATTATGTCGAGACTTCTCCTATACCATAGCTTTTCACCAGGTAGATTCGCTGCTCTAACGTCATTATTTTTTTCAGATTAAGCTCGCTGAACTGTCAGTAAATGTCGGTGATTAACGAGTAATACGTGGGTAATACGATACTGATGTAACATTAGGACTTAGTCATATTTAAAGTCAACAACTAGACATAATTTCAAGTTTTTAATCTTAAGTGATTACTGGGCTTTTCTTTGACTATAAAGGGTTTCGATACAAGCACAATTTTTATAAAGATTAAGTTTTTCTCCTAAAAATCATATTAAAAAATTCTTCCCTATAGGAAACCTCATCACTTTACACACGTATAGTATACAGTGCAAGTATAAAGTCTGGAACTATCGAAATAAGTTCTTTCATTAAATTTACTTGATAAACATCCTGGAACACATCGATGTTTATCTTAAATGCGACATATTTTAGTGTAATTGTTATTTGTAGATTGTCTTTTGTTTTTGAGTTATGGAGATAGCGAGAATTTTTCTAAATGTAAACCCTAGTTTTTTATGATGGATTTGGAAAGATAATGAAATTCTAAGACCTAATATGCTAAAAAGTATGATACTGTATCAATAGATTTTCGAGATAATTGCTTTTAAAGTTTTAATTTAAAAAACAAAAATTGAATAACAATCAAGAGATCCAAGTTTTAATAAAAAAAATTCAATAATGAAAATTCTGTGAAGAACTGTCTTAAATTTAATGCTAATTCGATTGTTACATAGCTACTTGATTTTTTATCAAAAACTTGGAACTCTTGATTTTTATTCAATCAAAGTTCAAATCAAGAGTTTAGATTTTTTGATAAAACAATCAAGTAGTCATGTAACAATAGAGTTAGTATTAAAATTCTGACAGTTCTTCATAGAATTTTATTTTTTTTTATTAAAACTTGGAACTCTTGATTGTTATTCGATTTTTGTTTTAAAACTTTAAAAGCAATTATCTCGAAAAATTTTTGAAAAACTTAGAAAAAAAGAAAATCTACAAATAACAATTACACTAAAATATGTCGCATTTAAAATAAAAATCGACGTGTTCCAGGATTTTTTCAAGAACATATAATAAAAGATTTATTTTGATAGTTCCAGACTTTATATTCGCACTGTATATAAAGTATACAGTTAGAAAACTGTGTTATACAAAATGTTCTCGGACGACTGGCGATGACAGTGCAACGCGCCCTCGTCGTTGAGCGCGGTGTCGATGTAAGCAGTGTTGTCAGATGGGATAGGCGAGCGGGATTTTCCCACTACCCCACCATCATACAGGGTGAACGGACAAGCAGTCTCTCGAGGTGTTGGACTCCATTAGTATCCGAGACTAGCCCAGAAGACAGAGGGTGGGCAGTCGTTAGAGGTATCGGGGCGCACTAAGATCCGAGACTAGTTTGTGGGCAGACCACACAGCGTTCACTCTTAGAACTGGTTGTTGTCTACCCAATCCCAGGCTTGTCTGGGTAACGGATGACGCAACCAGAAGGAAATGTGTGGTAGAGTTACACGCAAGTGTTTCTCGACGATGACTCTAAAACGTTGCGGAGGGAGCCCCGCTAACAAAAGGGTCCGGTGTGGGTGGTTTAATTCTTACCTGACGTCAGGGTCTGATAAGAAGTTAGTATCCCGCTGTGTGACCTAAACGAATGGAGGAGAATCAAGTAGAGTTTATCTCCGCCAAGGAGTTCGCTCGCTGACCTATGAGAAATTGCATGCCACCAGGTAGCGTTTCGGAGATGACAGTGTGGAGGTTCGGCTTTGGCTTTGCAGTTCCAGTCGTCGGATTCCCAGAAATCGTCTAGAGACGTACGCTAAGGGACGTTGATGCGAAGATACATAGCCTCTCACGTTCAAGACAACTTCTCCCTAACGGGTACACACCGGGATGCTACCACGATGGGCCCTATGAAGTAGCTTTGAAACGAAGCTCTGTTATGGGCGCACCAGGCCTATAACTGGGAGATCGGTGCGGCAAAACCATTTAAAAACCAAGTTCCGCCACATCTGAGGTTGGTGTCGATCGGTCAGTGGCCCCGACTAAGGCTGGGTGAAGGAACTTAGGTTCTGATGTACCTAATCTAGGTTAGGGAATAGTCTTAATGCTGGACGAGAAACTCTGGTTCCGGCGGGTGAGCACGTATTAAGATAATCGCTCCGGTACTAGCCTGGTGAGCTAGTAAATGATGGGTAGGTAACCTCGCTTCGACCAGTGAGTAACTGGGAGCATGTGCCAAGCATATGCGCGCTGATTAAGCGTATTTCAATTACTTCCTTCTGGAAGGAACGTTGAGATAAAGTCTAACGACAGGTGCTCAACGTAAAACACTCTTGGAAAATACCCCATTACCAGTTTTAGTCCGACTAGCGGCGCGGAACTGTTCGGTTACAAACGTCTCGCCGTTTGTCCGTTTATAAAAACGTTCAAACGCTGAGACGTTTGGAAATTTGTTGCGCTTCATTTTAAAAGTAAGCTTTTTAGCTTTATGTATAAGAACTTGCATCAAATGTCGGTCTCTCAGTCTGTTTTATTAATGCGTAAGATATATCTTGTGTTATTCATTAAAATAAGGTAGCTCGGTGAGGGGCCCCACTAGCCCCGGGGCCCCGGGCGTACGCCCGACTGACCGACCTTAAGAACGCTTCTGTCGGTAAACTTGTGGAAATTTTTACTTGTAAAGTATCAACGATTTTTTGACCTTTACTACGTTAGAACCTAAAGGACTTTGGAAGTACAAAATCATCAAAAGTCATTCTCTAAACCTAAGCCTTAGGTTAGGTTACGTTATGCGTTGTGTGCGTGTTTTCTTGTTTTATCTTTACTTAGTCTAGCGCGCGCAAAGCCTTGCAGCATAACACTGAGCGTGTTTAAAGCGACCGAGCCGTGCTTGTCTTAGGTTAGGTTAGATTAGGTTAGCCTAACCTAAGGTAATTAGAAATTGATTAAACATTATGAAACTAATTTAAATGAATCACTTAAGAATGGCTTTATTAGACCTGTATACAATGTTTATTTATGTATAATACTTTTATCGTTGTGTCTCAAATTCAAAACAAATGAAACTTATTCCTGAACTTTGCATTCCCCATTCTTTCATCTTCTTCTCTTGCATCTTGGCACCTCCCTTCCTTACCTTATCTTTTCCTTTCCTATCGTATTTCCCATCTTGGGAAGGAACTGCATCTGATGGGAACAGGAAGACGCTGGTGTAGAAAACTTATGTTTCGTAGGAAGCCAGCGCTACTCAAAAGACTCTCTGGGCTACTATCTCTAAGACTACAATTCCGACGTTGCCCCCACACACTCCGGGATATCAACGAACTATACTGCCCCTCGTGAAACAGTGAAGAGCTTTCGATTACCTCTATGATAGGATAGGTAGCGTAGGTTCAAGTCCGTAGTAGGTACGGTAGGATTTAATGTTAGCGTAACAGGACAAAGGCAGTAGGAAAAGACGAAAAGCAAGAGAATAATAATGTAAGAAATCGAAAGGATTTCAAAAGTTCTTATCTGAAGTCTGAAAGACGAACAACAATGTAATATATCAATGGGTAGAAAGCATCCAAGAAGCAAAGAAAACCAAAACAAAAGTACTAATATATGAAAAGAAAGCTGAGTCAGTCCACAAATAGCGACAAGCATGTTGGAATTGGTAGCTTTATAGCTACAAACAAGTAGTTACCACTTATACAAAAAGAAAAAAAATTGTCAAAGTCTTAAAAGCTAGTTTTGTTCAGTTTGCGCATGGCCTGTCACAAGTGAGCTCTCTTGGGTCTCGCCTGTTTCGATCCTTCACTGCCAATTTCCCCTTCCGTCGGTCATCTCAACGTGCTCAAACCGTCTCTAAATCCCCCCCCCCCCCGAGCAACCGTTTTTTATCCTAGAAGCACCATGCCTGCTCACACCACCATAATATTTATTTTTCCTCCTATCGTTACTCCGAGCTTTCCTCACTCAGCCCCTCCTAGCTCTATCGTAGCTTCGAGCTTGGCGAAGTGGCCGGTCATTGCTGCAATTTTGTGCTGGTCCGCTTATCACAGCTCTAGGCCTTCTAACACATCTTTCCTACTGTAATCCTCCCTCTGCTTCTGCTGGCTTGACTGAAAGTCACCTGAACCCAGAAGGCTCGTTTTTAGCTTAGGTTATGTTGATTGTTAACGCTTGGCTTGGTTATTATTAACTTGCTTTCGAAGATTTACTGTGCACCCCTTACTCAAGACACCCTAAAACACAGTGTCTCCACTGTTAACTACTTTGGTTCCAATAGGGTTAAAAGGTACGCACTTGGAATTAAAATGGAGTAAACCCTATAAGGTCTGGAGCCCTAGAAAATTATTCATCTTAGAACGGACGGGCAAAGTAGATATCCATCTGCTTTGATTACTCGTGAAGGAAGTCCTCGCTGAAGGGCACCGTAATAGGCAAATGATTTAACAAAAAGAAAATAAATTGTATGGTTTACAAGTAGTTTCTGGGTAGGAACCCTTACGCTGCTTTATGCGAACCCTGGGGATTAAGAAAAACCTAAAAGTGGTTAAAATTTGCAGTCCTCTTTAATAATTGTTTATTGTCAACTGCAGAAAGTCCTTATTGAAACTACTTTGGCTTCGATGTCTTTTTCAAACATTCAGAGACTTAAAAGCTGACTGGTTATTTCATGAAAACTTGATGAAAACATGAGTCCTTGTGTCCGATTGGGTAAGTTTTGCGACTGGGTGAGAGTAAAAGTTCAAAATTCAACATCTGGAATTGGAACACTCTTAAATATCCCAATTTTTTTCAAATATAACATAATTAAGGAAATTAAATTGCTTAGGGAGAAACAAAACCAGGTTTTTCAATTCACCTCAGGTTTTGTTGCAAAAAGTACGGTTTGAGTTCATGGTGGAGGTACAAGGTTACAAGGGTGCTTTGGGAGATATGATCGTGTTCGTAGAGATTGATTGTTGAACATTTATCACGTGATATTTCCTGCCTCGTACAACAGGATTAGATTGTGAATTACACAAATGGTGGTGGTGATTTCCGATATGGATATGGTGGTGGTAAGAGTAGATGTGTAGGAGAAGATTGCGATGAATGAGATATCTGTAGCAAATTTATTTTCTTTTTGAAAAAAAATTTTATGGTTCATTTTTAGAAGACAAAGCAAGACTAAGAAATGCCGGCCATGTCCACGTCCAACTCAGTCACTGGGATAGAGCACGGGAAGAGGGAGATCAGCTTATGATATCCACTTATGAGCCTCAAAAGTGTATGAGAACTGAAATTTAATGTAGGTATGCCTTGGGCCAGCCTTCTGATTCTGTCCAGATTTGTGACGTCAGACAGTAACAGACTATGATGCCATGGGGAGACCTCGTTCGCCAATTTCTAGCCAGCATTTTCTTTTAAGGTTTTTTTAGAAGTTCACTTGGTTAGTATCTCTGGTGTCACATACTTTTAGTAAACATTCGTCATGCGGAGCAATCTCATGAACTGCGACTGAATACACAATTTCGCAAATGGAATGACATAATGTATCACAAATGAAATTCGACTAGAAATTTTTAAATTTTCTAGAACTCCCTAGAACTTTCTAAATCTTCCGAGAACTGTTGATAACTTTTAAAAACTCTCGAAAACAGTAGTTTCTAATTTTTTTAAATAGGGTTAGCCCTTAAATTCACCAAGACGCCCTCAGTCCTTTCTAGAGACCTATAAATTAATTACCTCTGCACAATGCACCTTCTGTTACGTATCCGGAACTTTCTTTGTTCATCACTCCGGTGCCACATTACCCTTCCCAGAGTTGAGTTCTCCATGCACATCTCTTTAGAAAGAAAGGCACTGTCTATAAAAGAGAGTAATAATGTTCAAGGAAACCATTGGAGACCCAAACTACAACTGCGGAGGTGAGGAGAGAGGAAAATACACTATACTAATCATACTTCTTAAAACAAAAATGCTTCAACGTCGTGAACAGAGATATCGGTTTCATCAAGTCCAGTGTTGAGATTTTGACCTTTAGACTTAAGCAGTAGAATTTGTTAAATAAGAGTGTGAACATCGCAGATAAGAGCAAGCGTCACTAACCTTTTTCCAGCTTTTTTGCCCATCAAGATGGACTTCAAACTCGTGCTGCTCCATGACGGAAGTAAGCATCCGCCTCATCCTCCGGTCCACTCAATGCATCTCAAAGAGGACTACAAGAGTATCTGCTATCGTTGTTTTTGGGACAGCGCAGACACCAAAGCGTATTACCGTAGAACCAGGAAAGATTGGCGACTGATGGATTCCCGAAAGGTGCTATTTTTCGCAGCTCTAATAAGGAGTCCACAACCTTGTTTACTTTCAAAATTCCTTCCCTAGGCTGGCTGAGGCAAAGGTCAAACCCGGCATCTTCATTGGACTATAAATAAAGAAAAACCATTGAGTATAAGGAATTTACCAAAAAGCTCACTATGGCAGAGAAAGAGGCCTTTGTCGCAGTGGTTCAGGACTCCCTGGGTAATCACAATGTGGAACTAGTTGAGACTGGTGAAAAAATACTGAGAATTGGACTGCGAGGTATCCATTAAATATCCATAGATTTCCCTGATGAACAACTTGATAAATTTAAAGAGAAAATCGGAGCCTACTTCTGCCGAGTGCTTTCAGTAGAATAACTATACTGAACTTTGAACGCCGCCACCAAGGATACTATGACAACAACATGATTGGAGACTATATTTAGGTTTAGGGACTGTTCGTGAGAATTAATTCTACTTTATCAATTGGTGGGGGCCAATCTTGTACGTCATTTAGGGTAAAGACACGCTCATTTTGGATAACATCGTATTTCTAAGACTTTAGAGACCGAAAAGGCGCAGATTTACCTGGACTGGAAATAGATACATTTCCAAATATCATTGACCTGGTCACAAAAATAAAGTTGTAGGGAATGATCATTTTTTATACTCTTTAGACACAGGCAACTGGAAAATCACATTTTCTATCAGGAACAAAAATAATGGAAATCTGCGTTGGTGCAAAGAATCTTCAAAAACAATTTGACGACAAATGCATTTTTTTGGTGTAGCGTAAAGTCTGATTAAATTCGTGACCAACAAATTCACAAAAGTCTTTCTGTCATCTAAGAAAATCGGGACTATCGTTTAAAAAAAGGCTGTTTCGACCAAGACATCGGAACTGATAACATTTCTGATAAAATATTATTTTTCTAAATACAGCGTGTATGGAGTATAACTGCCATTATTAACACAGGTGGTAGAGGAAATAAAAAAAAACTAAAAAGTCTAATAAAGCTTTTAATAAGCTTTATTGTGTCGCTTATTATTTTAGAATGATTAAGAATTACTATTTATTATTTTCACAGCGAGTACATCATCCATATACTATAATATAACGAGCTTGTTCGGGGTTTATATCCTACATTCTGATAGCTAGCTCCTTTTAAGTGATTTATAAGTATTTAATAATGATATGTAACAGCGGCGTGCGGTGAGAATTTAGGCTAGGGAAGCAACTACGATTTTAAATTTTTAATATACTTAGGTACAGGCGCGGATTCCCCGGCCCCCCACGGGGGGTGGATTTCTCCCCCCTAAAGTTTTGATATATACTTTAGTATTATAGTTGAATAAATTTTGAATGTAAAAGTAGTTAATGTTTATTAAATATTGTGCAATATATAACATTTATAAAGAAACATACATAGGATAAAAACAAATAATGTTTATAGTAATTATTATTAATTTATTTAAAACAATTATGTTCAAAAAATGCCCCCCTCCCAAAATAATTGTCTGGATCCGCCCCTGCTAGGTACAATAAAAAACAGTGTTATAATTATTAAGCTTAAAAGTTTTTCAAAGAAGAACTTTTATACTTTATACTTATGGAATTTGTTGACTATTATTTTTTATTTAAAAAAAGTACTACTATTTATAATGCAACTCAATTTTCCGGTCTTTTTTAGCAAAATACCTGGTGCAGGTTTTAAACTTTGTTGTTAAATTTGAAAGTTCCGGTTTTGATCTGCCTTTCTCATCAATTTGTAATTTCCCTCCAAAACTGTATGCAAAAAAAATCTAATAATTTACAAACTGAACAACAAAGTCGTCGCGAATCGCGACTCGCGATTCGGTTGTATCGGAAGTACTTGAACCTTCCACCGAAGCAGCTGAATTTGTAGTTATGACGATAATGCAATTTTAAATTTGCATACAGAACAAACTAAATAGAATTATTTGTCTTTAAAAAAATTCCAACTTATATCAATAAAAATAATAATATAGAATAATATATAGAAATAATAAAATGTTTCAAAATACAGTCTCATTCGGAGATTTACATTACTTAAGTAACATTTAACAGACACTAAATCGAACAAATGACCAAATTATAATAAATAAACATTTGGGCATGGAGCACACTAAAAATAATGTGACCTACTACGATGTACAAGGCACGCGCCCACTAACTATAACTCGTTTATACTAACGAAGGCGCGACTGATCGACTGGCGGGGAGAAGTGCAATAAGCAACGAGATCAGTGCTTATATGCCGTGTATGTAACACATTTGAATCGTTATTACCTTTCCGTGCAAGTTTAATGAGGCTAATTTAAAATAGCAGTCTAAATATTTATACTTTTTGCTGTACGGAATTGATATTGAGTTTTAAGTTGATTAAATATTACAAATCTAAATAAATGATACCATAATTTTATAAAAATATTTTTGTTAGCACTGTTTTTTATTTTTAATAAATTCTTAAGGGAAGCATTGCTTCCATTGCTTCCATGGACCGCACGCCACTGATATGTAATGTTTTTGTAAAAGTTCATTATTTTAAAGCGGTATTATAAATTACGTCATAACAGTTTTCAAATCGGGGATTCCCCGATGAATTAATAGATTTATTTGTATTAGCTATTTTTTACTGCAATTTCAGAATATAAGAGTGTAATTCTAATTATACAAAAAAATCTAATGATTTTTTTATAGTGATGAAAGTATGTAATAGATTATAGCGAATTAATAAATGCATAGGCAATTATGCGTATTGCTGTGGAGCGCAGTTGCTTGTATGCATTTGTAGCATCGTCAGCTAGTATGTGCCTTTGATGTTTTCAGTCTCGGCGCATCGTTTCGTTCTTGCGAGGTTGAAGGTTTCTTCTAATCAAAAGTGTTGATTTTCTAATAATGTTGATATTAAGTTATTGGTATTTAGTAAATGATATCGTTTAATAATAAAAGTGTAGTTTGTTTTATTAATAGTTACCACGTGAGATTAATTCGATATTAGTTCCAAGGACTTCAATCGAACGGTAACGTAAGTAAAATTTATATTATTAATTTTTTTTGATGTTCAGAAAATAAATAAAATCTACATCTGTTGAAATCCATTAACAAAAATGGAAAAATTAAATTATTGCGATAATTGAAAACTTATTATAAGTACAATCATACTCAGATTTAAAAAATATTAAGTAATTTTGCCATAAATTATTTTAATACAAAAATGTTTCTATAATTATAGGTTTTATAGTTCGATCATTAATCAATCTTGTTTCGTCATTTATAACTGTTAAAATATTTATATTTACAATAATAAACATACTACCAAAATATAGCATAGTGAGCACTTTTTGAAATTATTTAATTTTTAATTTGTTTGTCTTTTAAAATGTTTTTCTATGGACTTTTTTTTATTAAATAATTTTCAGCTTGGGCAATGCACACTGCACAGCCATTCGGGAGATTATAAAGTAATAATACGTGTTCATACTTTTTGTGTTTATCCTTTTTAAGTACCATAGTTAAAAACTGTATATTTCAGCAGAACGGCGTTCCTGTATACTATACTTGCAGACATCATAACAGAAAATCATCAATGTGACCAATATCTATATTATGTGCTATTATTTCTTATTTATTTGATATTATTTTTGCAAACAAAAAATCGAGTTTTATTTATGTATTGCAACCCCCGGAAAACTTAGATGCCCTGTTGATCGATGAGCGCTCCGGTACTATTTTTCTTTAGCAATACACCCAATGGTTAATAAAATGATATTTTATGCATAATTAAGAATTTTTCTGTCTCTCTTTCATATGTCCTTTGAATTAACTGTCTATCTTTATTCTAATTCTAAGCAAATCTACAATAGATTTGTTTATGGTCCTATGTACAGTGTCGGACTACTTTATTAATTTTACAAATGCAGACGAAATCCATAATTAATACTAATATAATATTATAAAAAAACACTGCGGGTATACGTCCACCGCAAAAGCTTTCAACTTCTTCATTTAAGACCGCCATTTTAACAGTGTTCCTTAAAGCTGGTTTTACACTTACCAATTTTTTGTCAATAACTTTACTACAGAAATTGTTAACAATTTTCCGACCTGCAATAAATTGACATAAATAAATAGAATAGGCTCTTAATTTATTGTACAATTTTTGGAAGTCTAGTAACTATTGGTATTTTCTACATATAGTTATTAGGGTGACCGTTAAAAAAAAATCTTATTTTACGCACCCTTAAAACGTTAGAAAATGATGAAAAAAATAAGTGGAAAAAAATATATATTTTTTAATTTTAGCCGTGCCTATGTGTCTCGCTATAGGTAGTACCTAAAACTGATTGAAGTTTTCAAAACTGGGTATTTTTATTTAATTTTATTTTTTGGCGTCTTTGCAGAGTTATTTCGACATAACTTTTTTGTTTTTCAATACTTTTGCTTGAAGAATTATGTTTTGGGGGTCGCTAAATACGAATCTGAATTATTTTAGTATAAGGATGTTTTAGGTCGCTGTGTTAAAATCTGATGTATTAATGGAATCGTGACACTTGACGACTGTCAACTGTCCAGACTTTATTTTGACATCAAATGTAAACTCAGCGACTTGAAGATTCTTATAATGCTGTAGATTTTCCTGAAATTGCTCATTCTAGTTTGAAGTCAACTGTCAAAATTTTATTTTGGGGATGCAGCACACTCAAAAATGTTTGGCACGGGTCGCCACTGCTGGTTATCTACTTAGCAACAATTTTTTGTACGAAAATTCGTTTCTACGTATAAGAACCGTTCACCGTTTCACTTTATATAGATATAGCTATTGCAAGATCATTCTAAGAATGTCTTTTGTGATAATAATTTTGTTTCTTCACACACTCGACCACTCCCAGTGTGCTTTTCGCAATCGAACACGCAAATCTCGATGACCGGAATACTAGGTGAACCTATCGAATTTGCTCTCAGAACAATCTAAGAGCCTTCCAGAGCAGTCAATTGAAAACGCTATAAAATTCTCTGACAATGAATGTGCTCCCATTCACTGTCACGTTTTTGTTTTAAGGTTGGCAGATTTAAAGCAATACAATAAAGTGGCCACTTACGTCAATAAAGTTAGCACTTCCACTTTGTCAAATTTCAAAAATTTTAGTGCCATAATTTTGGACCAATTCAGAAAATTTTGAGTCAATTCAAAAAATTTTGGGACAACCCCTATTCACCAGAAATGAAGATTTAAGAGTGGGGGTGCTGACTTGAGCTCAAGCTATCACCTCCCACCATATAAATATAAATTATAAATCAATTTAAACTAGGCTATAATTTTGAACTAATTAAAGACTATTCATTAGCATATAATATATTTTCGAAATCAACCCCTAAATAGAAAACTACCCTATATATGAATAATACCACAAAATTAAAAATGATGAATATCAGGGAAAAAACCCTACCATAATTTTGGACTAATTAAGGACTATTCATTGACGCATAAGCCATTTTTGGAATCATCCCCTAAATTGGTAAATCGTCCCTTGTGAGCAAAACCACGAAATCAAATAACAAACCGTGCTAATAAAACCTATAACTTCAGGTTGATTAAGGACTACTGATTGACAGATAACTCATTTTTGAAATCAACCCCTAAATTGATAAAAATTAAAAACCCTACCATAATTTTGGACTAATGCAAAAAGTCTTGGACCAACCCCTATTCATCAAAAAAGAAAATTTTAGAGTGGGGGTACTGACTTGAGCTCAAGCTAGTACCCCCACCATATAAATATAAATGACAATTGAATAACCTGAAGTTATAGGTTTTATCAGCACGGTTTGTTATTGTTTTACTCCCAAGGGACGATTTACCAATTTTAGGGGATGATTTCTAAAATTGGTCATACGTCAATGAATAGTCCTTAATTAGTCCAAAATTATGATATGGTCTTTTCCCTGAATTTCATCATTTTTAATTTTGTGGTATTATTCATGTGGGGTAATTTTCTATGTATTTAGGGGTTGATTTCGAAAATGTATTATATGTTAATGAATAGTCTTTAATTAGTTCAAAGTTATGGCCTAGTTTAAACTGATTTATCATTTATATTTATATAGTGGGAATGGTAGCTTGAGCTCAAGTCAGCACCCCCACTCTAAAATCTCCATTTCTGATGAATAGGGGTTGGTTCAAACTTTTTTGAATTGGTTCAAAATTAGTCCATAATTAGTCCAAAATTATGGCACTAAAGTTTTTGGAATTTGACAAAGTGAGGGTGCTAACTTTATTGATGTTGGCCACTTTATTGTAGTGTGTAAAATTATCAGGCAAACGTTTTATTTTTTTACAATTTCTTCTTAATAAATTCAGAAAAATTCTTGCCAATAAATTGTTAAGTGTAAATTCAGTTCAGTGTAAATAAATTTTTGATGCTATATCCGAATCTAAAATCAAAATTTTGAGATTCCAAAAAAAAAGCTGCACGGATGGATGAACACTTTTTTTTATATTGTCCGTCATTTTAAATTTTAGGTTCGTTGAAAATAGATCCACCTGAAATTGCCTTTAATTGTTCTGTATTGAACATTTCGTTTCAAAGCCATGAAGCCCCGTTTTCGTTAGTCGGTGCTGCTAAATTTTTTAAAGCGGACAGAACCTGTAGAAATTTAAAAAAAATTTAAATAGCCAATATAAACAAGTGTTTGTATATATTTTTATTATTATGTTATTATTAATTTTAACCTGTGTTTGGACACAATCGGACAGAATCGTTTATTATACATATTATCATAGCATTAAAGTTTTTAGCACCTTGCTTCATTGTATTCTAGTGCTTTTGAAAAATATTTCAGAAAATGTAGGGCGCGAGGTACTTTTACTCTTTAACTGTAAAATATTTATTTTGAATACTTATTTTCTTTTTAATATATTTTTACTGAATTGATCCATGATGAATCCATCCATCCATATATAATATAACGAGCTTGTTCGGAATTTATATCCTACAGAGTAGCTAGCGCCACTACGCGGTGCAAATTGTTAGTTTAAGCGAAGAAAAAAAATTATAATTTTTATTAATTTGTATTAATTTAAAATATTTTTCTTTAAATTTTTGATTGTTTATTTTTTTGTTCAATAGTATAACCTAATAAAAAAATCTTCTTTTCCCACAATTTATTATTCTTTACTCTGTAATAACTGCATAATTAAAAAAAATGAATAAATGAGTACAGCCTTGGTAGTGTAGGACCTTGCGTGCACGTTTTCCACCCGGTACCGGCAGATCTGCCTAAGGTTTTCTGCAGTTTCCCTTAGCTGTAATACAAATGTGGGTTTATACCATCTGTTAAGTCGGCTGCAGACGCACGTTGGGCCTGCGTAATAATAATAATCGCTCATCCCTCCCGCACAAGCTTCATAGCTTCTGGGGCCTGGTTCGCCAGGTAATGGGTAGTAGCAATTATTATTATTTTATTATTATTATTATTAAATCTTCAAGATTGCGTTCTAACAGATGGTTCTAATGGGATGATTTGTTTAACTTCCCATTGCAAAATGAGTTACGTAATCTCCCATCACCAAATTTTTATTACCAAAACTATTTTTCTAGATCATTCTATTAGTAGTGTCGTATTTTGTTTTTCCTTTATCTTTTTAGCTCCAAGGAAGATGGAAGGGGTTATTAATTGTCTAAATATGTCAGAACCGAAATCTTTTCAAACTCGGCGGTTTCATTTGAATTAAGAATAATATTTTGTTATATAAATACATACACCGAAAGGAGGTATGAGAAGTTAAAGATTATGTTATGTATGTATGTAAATACATATTGAAATTGTAAAAAAATATTAACTATAACGACGCTAACACGTAATAGAAATAATCTATAATATTATACTATTATATGAATTATAATAAAATAAAATAAATCATGCCACAAAACAACATCGGGATTTGAACCGGTGATCAGCTGCACAGAAATACGGTGCTTTTACCATTAAACCAAACTGGCTTCGCCTTTATCTTACTTGCCTCTTCTTGTGAGTACATATTGTGCCTTCTTGGTTTTTAATACTAATAAATAAACGTGTGATCTTATTTAATTAAAAACATAAAATCACCTATAAAAATGCAAACTTAAAAAAAATCAGATTTTCTGCTGTTTTAGGCTTTTAATTTGAAAAGAAATCATCTAATAACTAGTGTAATATTATACGAGCCCCTACGCATATTAATTCGTCTACTTTCATTTTTGTTAAAAGTCACCTACCAATCTTTACTGCAAGATTCTCTTCTGGTCTAGAAAGTGACTGTTTCTTGTTGCCAGAAGTGAAGTACTGCCTCTGAATCTACACCATGTGACGTTTCGTAAAAGGGGGTTTCTTTACACCACTCCTTGCAAAGTTTTTGGGTACTTTTAAGTTTATCTGAATAATTACAATCTGATAAAATAGTTTCCTGTATTTTTTTTAACTTTATAATACTTATCTACTTATTACATAAGTTTATGGCGAGCTTGTTTAAATAATATCTAATATTACTTCTATTACACATATCTTAACTTAATAAGAAACCACAATAAGTAAATGATTGGAATTTGCATAGATAATTGTTAAAATATTACATCAAACTATTTAAAACTGTCTCTGATAACAGACTGATTCATTGACATAACAAAGAATAAAGATATAGTTATAAGTAGTTTTCCAAGTTATCTTAACGTTTAGAGTGTGCACACTTGAACTTTGAAACTCAAGTGTTGTAATGCATCATTTAATGGTTGAAATTTTTAACAAGTTAACAGGTTGAGAGTTCTGATCCATATCAGCAACAACAATCACATAGCCAGAACTTTAGTTGAAGACACTAGCAGTTTGTCTGACGAAAGCTGCTTCTTGAGTTTATTCTTTCTCTAGTAGGATTCTTTATGTAGAACTCTCCCTTCAGACCATTGTCGATTTCTTCCCTTTGTGTGTGCTTCTGGCATTCTTTGACTTGTAAGGGCTGTCTTGTTTTGCCCACGTAGGACTCTCCACATTCACATGGGACTTCGTAGATACCATTTTTGGTGTTATCATATTTACGATGTACCTTTTATGTATGGTATGATTTGTTCTTGTGGAGGTGCATAATTTTGGCATTTGTAAAAGTATTCGTTATTAATTCCTCAGTGTAATCATTTAGCATAAGATCCTTTTTGATATTTTAAATTCTGCTTTTAATGACTCCTGATGTACAATACTGACAAGCCTTTAGAAATTGCTTAACACAGACAATAGTCATTACTTTTTTATACAGAGAACAAATAATTCCTGGTTTTGCTGCTGCAGAGTGGTTGGGTGCTGCATTAAGATATTAATCATATATGTGTGATTTTTCTGTAGACTATATATGTTGAGTATTGATATGTTCAAGGAATTCTTCCAAGTTGATTCTGATGTCCAACAGTTCATTCTATATGGATTTTTGGTTGACTGTTTAGGTGCAGCGTTTTGCTGTGGTGAAAAGTTAGTAATCATCTGACATCATCTAGGAGATATTCTTTATATTTTCTAAGAATTAAATATAACATTCTTTCAAGCATCGCTGTTGGATTGGTGCTCAGTGGTCTAAAACTTCCTTTACTTAGAGTTTCAACATTCTTGGAGTCATAAGTGGCAATGTCCACTATTACTCAGTGGTAGCCTCTTTGCCAGCAGGAAAAATCTGTTATAGTTTGATCCCGTCGTATCTCTTGCAGTGCTGATCATTCCGAGTTTTTTTCAAGTGCAGGGGTTTTAATTAGAGAGGGAAACCCCGGAAGTTCTTGGAAGAGTTTAGTTCTGAATTTTATTCCAGTAAAAGATTTCTAACAGGGTTTGGTTACTGGTTGGATTCAACAAAAATTAAAATTGTAAATCAGTTCTAGGGTGCAGTTCTGGCTTTGTAATTTCTCAGTATTTCAGGGATTCAGTTTGGTTCAGTTTTCCAGCTCTGTAACCTATACACCATCATTTATTTTGATTATTGCCTTTCATATTATTTTTAATATTTTCTTCTCAAAACATGCATGTATTTACTTAAAATAGATTACTTTCTACACTCCACTAAACAGTATAAATTCTATACTATAAGACATCAAACAAAAAAATACACTAACCAAAAGTAAAAAACATAAGAATCCGAAAGAGTCCTTCTCAAACCAAACTCTTTGTAACTTCCAAACTACAAAGAACATTTGCATACATTTTGGCAAGCCGATGGCTGCTGACCTTATCTGATACTTTCGAAGATGGAACCCAAAAACCTTATTTTTTAAAAAGATTCCGATACCAGTTTCGGTTCTTAAAAGTTATTTTAGGGTTAGGGTTTCGGTTCCAGTTTTGTAATTTCAATGGGGTTCTAGGGGTTCGATTTAGTTTTTCTGGTCTGCTTTTAATCTTCTATATAAATTCTGCATTTGGCAGTTGCTCGAAATGGATGGCTTCTATATTGAAAATGGTAACGATGGAAGATGTATTGATAATGATTGCCCTGATCGTATTAATGTTGCTTACTACCCTTTGTTGCATTTGTGCAAGTTTTGGTGTTTCAGTAAGCCGAACACTGAAGTTACGACTATGTGGGGGTCATTGCCATCACAGGTTGCTGCCCTCAATTTGCCAACCGGTCAATAGGAAAGAAGTTTCGCTTGACTGCACAGTATAAATAGGATTGCATTTGTAGCTTTGTGTTGCATGAGAGGAGAGACAATTAGCTGTAGTTTTTAGTTTTACTTCATAATAGCTAGAAATAACATCTAGCCAAAATATTGCGAAAAACTAAATTAAGACAATGGAAGCTCGAAATATCAGTTTTATTGTAACTTTTCGAGATTTAAGAAATCTAATTAGAATTTAGCTGTATGTTCATTAGCTTTTCAAGAGACCGGCTTTGCCTTTGGATACTCAAAATATATCAATATTTTTGAAGAAGGTTTGTTTAGCTTACTTTTCCAAAAAGGCAAACCCATAAAACATGACATTTAATTTAAAAAAAAAAACGTTCTTTGTAGCAATCATATAATCATTAAAGCAATAAATAATAAAAGAATTGTATCCATTATTCACTTAAATTATAAAAATAAATTTGTGACATTATACACTTTTGAGATTTGAATCTTAAGAAAATATTAACCCATAGTGGCCATTGTTAAATCATTTACAATAATTTACTATTTCTAGTGTTGCAGATTATCCAAAACTATGGAGGAAGACAAACTTAAATGCGAAGATGATGAAAATTTGTTACAAACCAGAAATCCTGCTCGACAGCGATCAATTGGGCAATCCACTGGAAATTTGACTGTGAGAAATAATTCGTCTGTAAGAAATGGGCTGCTTTCTTTAACAGGTGATTATACTTTAAAATTAATTTTCATTTCATACTGTGTCACACTATGCTGTTTACACTAATGATTTTTGTCCAGTAAATGCGATATTACAGTAACTGCTACAGCAACCACTTACCGGAACTGAAGTCATGAATACACTATGAAATAAAATGTTTTATATTATATGTCCGGTAACTGATAACTGTAACAACACTGTAACTATAAAAACTCATTTACTAGACTGATAACATAAATAACTGTTACAGTATTATTTTGAGATATTTATTCCTGTTGTAAATTGTACTTGACAGTCTGTATCTCTGTTGATGTAGACTTTTGGACCTTTCTCAAGATTTTATATGAAAGTTAATTTTTATTTTGTTTAATTAATGATTTTGATTCTCTGAGTTCGATTCCCAGCCGACGGGATACATTTTTCTATATGAATTTGCATTCAAAATATAAATTCTATAGTTTGATTTTTTTTTATATTCCTTCGAAGTATAAAAATCTTATGATCTTATGTATGAAATACTAAAAAATGAGCAAAATCTTACTTTCGGATTATGTCAAATGATAGCAGACTTTGAAAGATTCTGACCACATAATATATACAACTTTGGTTCTAAAATTGATTTTTACTCTTTGATGTGTCAATTTATTTATTAATTGTAACATCGCCACTGACGGTGTTAGCTGAGGCAAGAGATCACAACCATCGGTCCTTCTGTATCTGACTACCCCGCAAGCAACAGCTAACAAGAGGGTTTTAATTATATGCAATAATAAATGAAGTTGAAAGTTAACGAGTATAAATCAATACCCACAATACATCACATAGTAGAAGCAAATCGACCAGCTATTGTGAACTGAAAGGTAAAAATGTATGAATGTTTTTATATGATAGTCTATGCCTTAGGGAAGAAATTTTAGCAATTCACAAAAAAATCATCCTGTACAGGGTTGTTGTAGGGGCCAGTTTAGGTAAAAATTGACAATTTTTAAAATCTACACTTTTTAAGATTTATATTGCAATATCTCGAGAACTAATTGCGATATCGTCGTGGTTCTTTTTTTAAATTAATGCTCACAAATGAGTGCTTCTAACTGTATAAAGCTAAAGTCTGAACTTGAAATTTAGCTTTTGGTGTATTGTAAATTATACTAATCGACAAACTTTTTTATTTCTCAAAATCTACCTATACATGCTGCGGATAAATTAATGAGAAAACTTGCAAAAAATTGTTGAAAAACAGAATTATAGACTTATGTTTAATAGTTTTCGAGATATCGTGTTTTTTTTGTGAAGCATTGGGATTGCCCGTGGCACACCTACTTACAGGGTTTGTAAAATCATGCAATGTTTCATTTATGTTGTGTGTGTTGGAGGGTTTGACCTCAGACTGCTTTTATGTTAGTGTAATTTTACAATGCATTTTCACACATATACGTAATATAAGAAAAAAACAAAGCAGGCTTGTTGAAAGTATATAATCTTTGAAAAGCTAATAAATAGTTTCTAAGCGAAAAAATACAGTTTACTACAATTTATATTTAATATTAAGTTGAACCTTTATATAAAGAGTTTCCTCTAAAAGGTCAATGTCGTTTACAGCAAATTTTACAAATCTCCCTCTTACTAATTGTGATGGAATAATCGTCTGTTCAAAATTTCAGATTGTGCAACTGAGTTTCTAATTCTCATAATATCCCAATAAGGTATAGAGAATGCCCTGAGGAATGAAGTGTTTCGATGATTTTTCTTACTTTAGACTCTTGATGAACCATTAAACCTAAAGTCACAAGTTTTCGAGTATGCTTTTTAAAATTGATATGACAGTAAATTATGTCTTGACAAATATTTAGAGCAATATTATTTTTTCTTTCATCTTCTGATCTTTCACTAATAGTAACTGTATTAATAAAAGTAATTTATTTGAAATGCATTCCCTAAAACTATTGTTACTTAAATCTTTGTATTTTTCTAATCACTTTACTTGTAACATAATATTTTGAATGCCGTTGCAGGGACTGATGATCTCAGATATTTCAGAACGACGAATGTGTAAGAAACAAAGGGTAAAAAAATATCACTAGTAAGAAATAGCAGACAGCATTGTTTGACGTGTATCAGAAGCTTGTGGAACGCTGCGGTGTACATAGGCATACGACGTTTTAAGGAGGAAATATGCAGAACTTGACATTTTATCAAATATCACCCTTATTAAGAGAGATAATTAAAAACGTGAAAAACCGTAGAAAAGCTAAGCTATTTAGCAACAACACAATTTTGACCTTCATTTGCAGCACTTTTTCCCGTGGCCCATTTTGACGTTGGCACCTTTAGCTGTATCACCTTTGGTTTGGCGCATTTGTTGTGGTGCCTTTGGTTTGGCACACTTGTTGTAGTGCAGCACCTTTAAATGTAGCGCTAAATGGGTGCTTTAGAAACATCCACTGTGTATACTAAAAAAATTCAGGAAAAGAATTGTGGGGTGTAATCTATTTTAAAATATAAAAAAATAAATAACTACTTCGTAAACCAAATAACATTCGGGTAAAGATTATAGGGCATGCTTTAACAAAATTAAAACTGCAGCTGCAACTAGTATGGGATGGATTTTTTAAAGAACTTTTACACTTAGTTATGGAATTTGTTGACTATTATTTGTTATTTAAAAAAAAGGTACTTACTATTTATAATGCAACTCGATTCTCCAGTCTTTTTTAGCAAATACTTGATGCAGGTTTAATCTTTGTTTTTAAATTTGGAAGTTCTGGTTTTGGTCTGCTTTTCACTGCAATTTCTAATTTTTTCTCCAAAACTGTATGCAGATAATTCTTTATCTAACAATTTACAAACTGAAAACAAAATCGTCGCGATTTGGATGTATCAGAAGTACTCGAACCTTCTACCAAAACAGCCGAATATGCAGTCATCTCGATATAAGCAATTTTAAATGTTGCATACAGAGCAAACTAAATGGAGTTATTTGTCTTTAAAAAATCCCAACTTATATAAATTGAAATAATAAAATGTTCCAAAATACAGTCTCATTTGCAGATTTACATTGCTTAAGTAACATTTAACAAACACTAAATCGAATAAATAACCAAATTATAGTAAATAAATCATCTGCGCATGGAGCACACTAAAAATAACTTGACCTTACGATGTCAACTGTATCGCCATGTAACACATTTGAATCTGTATTACCTTTCTGTGCAAGTTTAATGATCTTAATTTAAAATAGTACCTACTCTAATTTGTAGTACTACTACTGTACTATTGTATTACTTTTTGTAGTACGGAATTGATGTTGAGCTTTAAGTTGATTAAATATTACAAATCTAAATAAACGATAACTATAATTTTCTAAAAATATTTTTGTTAACATTGTTTTTAAATTTTAATAAATTCTTAACTGAAGCATTGCTTCCATGGACCGTACGTCACTGATATCCATCCTTGAATATAAAAGTGTTTTGTTCTTACTTTCGCTTTTATTTTTGAAACTTTTAAATTCTAAACTTATTTGTATGTTGCAGGTGGCAGCCCCCACAGTCAACAAGGAAATGCAATGGGACAAAACAATACTGGTTCTATTAACTGTATACCATCTCTATTCAGCATTCCGATCCAACCTCCAAGGTTCAGTGCAACTAGACAAGACAGTGCTAGTTCTCCATCCTCTGCCCCATCCAAAATTCAAAGTCCTTCAGTATCATTCATCAGGTATCATTTACCCACGTTAAAGTCACGCCAATGTATACAATCACAGCAAAGTGGAAAAAATGTGATCCCTCAACTTAATGCTTTGAATTCTTTACCTCGACTCAATAACTCTTCTAGAAGACGTAATTATCGCGACAAATCAGAAGACTGCCTAACAGAGCAACAAGAAAGACGTAATAATCAGATATTAAGGAAAAAAAAGCTGACTATTGGATTTAACAAACTTGAACAATGGAGTACTAAAGAACCCCAGATTGTAATGTTGGAAATAATTCAAGATTTGGAAAATTTTGAAGAGTTGTTAGAATCAACTATGTCTGAAGATATGATGGTTCTAGTTGTAAAGGTACTTGCAAGGTTGTGTTTGTCTCCATTCAAAGAGAATATGACAAAAATTATGTGCCTGGCTTCAAAAGAAGATTTCATAGCCAAACTTCAGAATTATATTGTAGTGTATTTACCATTTGCGATAGAATCTGAGCGTCAAACCAATACTCTTTTTTGGAATGACGTTAATGGGTTTTTTGATACGTTACATGCATTGTTTGAATCGCTTATTGAGACAATTCCTACAAAAGCGTGTGAAGTTTTACCAAAAGTTGTAAAAAGCATTGTTAAAACTTTGCCTATTTTAAAAACACAGCAAGGGTTAGTATTAACTGAAGACATAAAAGCTAAGTTAGAGAGATTACAAGAACATGTAGAATTACGTAAAACTGAAATAGAAAAAAAGAAACAAACAAAAACTTATGAAATGGAGCCACCTGATAATTTTCGGGAGATAAGTGTTTACCCAACGACTGATGAAATTACAACACTTCAAAAAGCATTTGTTAGGCCTCATCGGATTGAAGGTGCATATGATAGTGTAGATCAATATTTAGATGTTCAATTTCGTTTGCTAAGAGAGGATTTTGTTGCACCTTTAAGGAAAGGCATTTGTGAATATATTGAGGAAACAAAATTAAAAACTAAAGCAAGATATTCTAATATAAAGATTCACACCCATGTAGAATTCTTATCTCCGCATTATACCAGAGGCCAAGCAGGAGTGCTCTTGCAATTTGAATTTGAAAATCAAAAACGTGGAACTGATATTCAAAATCGTAAACGTGAAAATGCTGCTCAAAAACGTAGACAATTTATGCATGGAGCTCTTCTTTGTTTTACAAAAGACAATTTTTCAACAATCTCATTTGGCAAGATTATTGACAGAGATGAAAAAGTGCTGCAGATGGGTCAGATTGTAGTTGGTTTTGAACCTGGATATAAAAATTACAAATTAAATGTACCATACATTATGATAGAATGTAAGGTTTATTTTGAGCCATACTATCATGTCCTAAAAGCATTGCAAAACATGTGCGAAGATCGATTTCCAATGAAAGATTATTTTATAGATGTTAAAACAGAAATTGAATCACCAGATTACTTGGATGAAAATAGTACTTACATTGTAAAAGACTTTACAGTTAAATTTTCAGATGTACATTCATGGCCAAGCGAAAACGAGCTTGGATTAGATAATAGCCAATATGAAGCTTTTAAAGCAGCTCTGACTCAGAAATTTATGGTTATTCAAGGACCACCTGGTACTGGTAAAACATTTTTAGGACTTCAAATCGCTAAAACTCTTATTAGGAATAAGTCTGTTTGGTACAATCGCACACCTATTTTAGTAGTTTGTTACACCAATCATGCCTTAGATCAGTTTCTCAAAGGATTAATTAATACAACTCACGATTTAGTAAGAGTTGGTGGACAGTCCAGTAGTGAAAAGTTGGCAAAATTTAATCTGCATCAAAAACGGAGAAACTTTAGAAATCACACGTTTTTATATGATCTTCAGGATGAACTTTCTGCTCATTTAACTAGTATTAAAAATTCCAGTGATGCTTTAAAACAAATAGAAAAATTTGAAAGCATTATTGATTTCCAATACTTTGCAGACATAGACCCAAAATTTCTGCACAGCTGGTTTGCATCTGCCACTAGAGAAGACATTTTAGAATGGTTATTTTTTGAAGCACAGTCCTACTTAACAGAAAAACCACAGCAACAAATGGAAGAGGTAGGCTTAATATATTTTTATTTAATATTAGTTAAGGCTGTCCTGCAGTGTAGTTATAGTACCGAAAACCTTGGATTGCAAGTAACTTGGTCTGCGAGTTGTTTAAGACGAGTACGTTTACGCTTTATAAAGTGTGAGCAACGGAATTTTGATTCAGAGTTGACCTTGAAAGAAAGAGATAGACATATCGGTCATGTGCAATTTTGAATCGTATGAATTAGTTTCTTTAAACATTTTATACTGTCACTTTTTGAAAAAGAGCTGCTGGATTAACTGTTTTTGAAGAAAAATCAGAAAAAATCAGTTTTTAATAATGACATTCATATTTAATGAAGTGCAAAAGAGAAATATGATAGTAATTTATCTAACACATAATTAGCAACAAAATTGAAGAAATTAATAACACACCTTGTATCCTCCATAATGTAATCGATTCTGTTAAAAGGAGAGTTGCATTGTGTAGAGATGTAGGTGGGAGCCATTTAATTGTATTATTTAAAAATCTCTTGATTAAAGATTGTTGAGAGCTCCAAAATCAGAGCCAAAATGCTAAAATGCATTTAAAGTAGGTCTGTCAGTTAGTGATTGAGAGTAGTTCGCAATGATCTGTAGTAGTTCTACTACCTACTTAAAATTAATATCAGATTAACCTAAAATTTCCAAGGCCTTCTCTGAATCAAAATTCCGTTGCTCACACCTTACTATTTACTATAGCATTTTGACCATGTGTATGCGTAAAGAATTTTTAAAATTTTGTGTCCAAGTGTAATAATAAAGCGATTAACGTTTTTTTTTCTTGTAATTACAACCATATAGCCGCTATTTGCATATCAAGACTCTCAGTGCGAACTAATATTCAAACGCGCTTGTTTAAGCCCCCACTTTAATAAAAATACAAATTTTCTATGCTATCATTTAGTTCTAATTAAGGACTAATTCGGACCACTAAGCCAAGTGTCCATAATTGCTTACAATTAAAAAAAATGATACAAATAAATCGTAATAGTTTAAGCATATATTTTCCTGTTTGGAGTGCAGTTTGTGGTAATAGTATTCCAGTTGGCAGCGGGCGGTTGCACGTCACCCTTTGCACTTTAAGGTTATTATTTATGACTAGCAATAAAATGGTATGGGTTGGATTGGAAGTGCATTGCTTTTTGTTAAAAATTAAAGGAATTGAAGTACAAACGATCGAAAGAGATGCTTTTGTAAATCGAATGACCGAGAAATTAAAAGCTTTTCATACAAATCATTATGGTTTAGAATTAAATGAGTCGTCATGAACGAAATATAAAACGTTAGTTAAGTTTTCTCGATTGACAAAATAATGAAATGTTATAATTTATAAAAATGTAATTTAATGTAAATAACTTATTTAAGGTTCTTTTCTTTATTTATCTATCTGTATCATTTAAAAACGTAGCATTTTGCATGTTTTCTTTGCTGTTTTATTAATTAGTTAACACTTTTTATTGCTTGCACAGCAAGATATTACTTTCTTTCTTTCTGCTTACGATTAAAAAAATATCAGGTCCATGGATAATACACAGTTTGAATATAATAAAAGTGTAGTGGTAAAACCATTTATTGTTTATTTACAAAACTGCAGCTAAAGATAGGGATGTTCCTTTGTTTGATTTTCTCGGAACTGGAACTGGCATTGAAGGTATTCGGCAGAGATCAAGTGTAAACAAAAAGAAAAAATCAAAAACATCTGTATTTATTTAAAAATTTATCAGACTAAAGAGATAGACTCAAATCACAAGACCTGGGTGGGTAATAACCTTCTGATATTAACCTTGTCATAGAATTGCCTTAAATATGCTAGCGTTTCTCGAGCAACATGGGGTCGGGCATTATTTTGTTGAAAGTCCCATTATTAAGTTCATCATCGCGCAATTGATTGATGAAAGGCTCAAGTAACTGATTTCGATATCTTTCAGCAGTTATGGTTTCTTGAAAAAATATTGGTCCTATTATTTGTCTGCGGGACATTCCAAGAAAAACACCAATCTTAGGACTATCTAAAGGAGTCTCGCGATGAAGATTGTGTATTAATGTATCCAGAAAGGTAAAAATAAGATTCGTCTGTAAAAAATGTTAAGTCAAGGATATCATTATTCATATGGTTATTAAACCAAGTACAGTACGATATTCTATTTTGATAATCTGGTGGCAGTAACTCTGGATACATCTGGATTTTATAGGGAAATATGTTCAAGTCATGTTTAACAATAACTTAATGTCCCATAACTTAAATTGGTTTCTTGCAACAGTCAAGACAAGGTAGGTTTTTCTTGCATGCGTTGCCTAACCTGATCAATAATATCCTCATTTCTAGCCCTTCTTCTTCCAGATCGAATTCTATCATTTATGAAATATAATATAAATACAAAGATTAGTTAAAGTTTCACAATAAATCTATCATTTATATTACAGTTTCTTCAAATGTGTCCATAGTTTGTTGAACTTGCCGAAAAAATCTCGTTCAATTATGGCAAAGTTGGGAAATCTCTCACGGAACTCATTTAAACATAAACGAGGCGAATAAACCCAATTGCCATTTTCACCACGATCTCCATTACTGTAGTATGATATAATAATAAAAATGTTATGTTCCTTTTGAAACATTTTGAATTATTATCTATTGACATGACAGTTGTGAAGTAAATGTCAAAAATAACAGAAATAAATAATTTCATGTCAGTCTCGGTGGATTAGTGGTTTGCATGTTTGCTTCATAATTCGAGGGTCACAGGTTCAATCCACGGCCAAGCTGGTAATTTCTCATAGCGGAGAAAAATTAAAAACATGTCTTCTTCTCGGATAGGAAGTAAAACTGTAGGTCCTGTGTCAATCCGATGTTTGGCACGTTAAAAATCCCTACTGGGGGTGGAATTCCCCCAGATTCGGCTAAATTCTAATAGGGTCGGCCAAATGATCATAGCAATCGGTGCCATAAGGTACGAAGGATGCTCCGCCATCCTGATTCCTCGCCCAAAAATAAATAAATAATTTTATAGATAGCTTGTTAATATCATGTCGTCCGCAAGAGCCACTTCCTTATAGTGAAGTGCCTTTTTTCCCTTACACACGACTGTGTGGAGTGGAGTTTCAGTTGGTCTTCCTTGTCTATATGCTTGTTTATTCCTGTGGAATGGGTGTACTTTTATTACCCTTTCCATTAAATACCTATCAATGATCTTTTCTAAAGTTTTTAAATAAAATGAGTCCCTTGCAACAAACTTTTAATTTTAGACAATAAATAAAAATCACCAAGAGCTAAATCTCGTGAATAGAAAGGGTGTTTGAGGACCTTTATACATTTATTGGCCAAAAACTGCTTCATGAAAAGCACATTGTGAGCTGTCTGTTCATTAGGATCCCACTGGGCCAGTATCACACTCCATCCATTCCACTCAGTCTTTTGCTTTTATTCTCTAGTTCTTTATCTGTTTCTCCTCTAAGTTCTGCAGCTTCGCTTTTCTTCATTTTCTCCTTGGTCTTCCATTCTTTCTTGTTCCTTCTGGCACCACCTATGCGATGCCTTTTACCGTCCTTTGCCCTATGCTAGCAATACGCTCTAGATGATCTAGTCACTGTAACCTTCCTGATTTCACTATTTCACTTATTATTGGTTTATTATACAGTTCATAAATTTCCTTGTTGGTATGTCTTTCCCATCCTTCGTTGGGTTTTCTGCCTCCGTATATCCTGCGTATATTAAAAATGTTGACTTGCTCATTTGCGCTTTCTTCATCCTGGAAGAGGTAGCAGTCTTCCAATGCATTGATTGTCGTTTTGTTTTAGGATCATAATTTTCAATGGGTTGCAAAATGTCTGCACAAATTGCGCAAGTTTCCTTCTGATCTGGATTGAGATATTTGGGAACCATTTTAGCATACTTTTTCCTGTAGAAGTTTTCTTTAATTTAACGAGAAATTTAATATTAATTGGTTGTTTGATTTTCATATTTAACATGTTTCTGACAAAACTTTAAAACAACTACCGTACAAACACTAATTGAGCTAGAGAGTTGACACTTGCAATGTTTTTAATGGTTTTATGTTTGTAACTAAATGTAAGTATTAACTGTCATGCAGGCTCTTTTGTTTTAAAGTGCTTAATAAGCCGCGATGACAGTCTCGTTATTTAATAGTAGTGCCTTGTAACATTTTTCTCATTTTCAGAAGATGTGGTATTGATACATCATTTTTTCAGCACCCTGTATTTACACATCTACTGTACTGTTGATTTCATAATGATCTACACTTGAAATTTTCTATTTTAAAACGTGTTTATATGTTATTTTTTCTACAGCTGTCAAAAAATGATGACATTTTTTCACAACTGCTACATTTGTACAAAAAATGCTACATTTGTTTTGTTTACTTGACAACATGCACAAAATATTTTTCGCTTTAGAGTGAAAAGTATTTCGTTCATTTATGTGATTTATGCATATTTGAGCAATGTTGTTTCCGTAGCAACAACGAAACTGTCTACTTGGCGCTAAAATAAAAATTTCCCAGTGTTATTTTTTATGATTTTTTTTCTACTTTTTCGGTTGTTTCAACAACGCTGTAGAAAAAATGTTGTGTGTAATTCGTGCTTGAAATGACTTTGGTGGTCACGAATGAGATTTTGACTCGGCAACGTCTCATCAAAAGACATTCATTCTTGACTACCAAAGTAGCATTTCACGCACTAAATACACAAATAACTTAATGGCTAGGTATAATATTTTAAAAATGTCAAAATTTTGGCAACTATTGTATGGCTAGGCATGAAAAATTTTATTTGCGACATTTTAACTATAAAACTTAATATTTCAAATGTAATAGTATCATATTTCTTAATTTGTTTCTTTTACACTTGCAGCAAGAAGAAAATGAAGAAGAAATTCTAAAAAGAGATGCTGAGGAAGAACTAGACAAAACTTTGCAGAGAGAAGCTAGAAATGCACATGGCGTCGATGAATTTGATTATTTGGAAAGTTTGATCCAGACTAGTGGATCAAAAGTTCTTAGAATCTTAGATGATCTTTCTGAAATGAGTATGTCTGTGAGACAGATTCAGAGTATGTTAAGGAAGTTAGATACGGCTACAGATGAAGATTCTGCTACATTTCAACATAGTGGTCAAGATCAAGATTCTAATACAGATCAAGATTCTAATACAGATCAAGATTCTGGTACAGATCAAGATTTTGCTTGTAATAGAAAATGGAGATTACAACACCAACTGATGGATGAGAAAGATAAATTGGACTACTTTAAGGTAATTACAGCTATTGTAACAGGTAGTTATGTTACGGTTGCAAACAGTTTTATATATCTCAGGAGACTATACAGGGTTGTGCTATTGCCCAGCCTATTGGCTGGAGCACTGTTATATGTATAATAAAAAAAATATATAAATATTTTTTGCACAGGATATGGAATTGGTCACATAATCACGTTTTTTATATATACACATAGTATATTTTGAAAAATATTTTGATTTACTACTGCCTCAAGGTCATTGAAGTTTTACAAAATAGAAGAAAGCATAAACTCATTCGTAGATATATTTCTACAGTTTAAATTGATTAATTACTTTTTTTTAAATTTAAATTGACTGGTCAATAAATTTTTACCTTTTCTATATCCATAAACAAACATTTGCTAATATGCGAAGATGAGTACTAAAGAATTATTGTCTCATATTCAAAAGTCAGAGTTAGTTTAAATTTTTTGCGAATGACAAGAAACAGAATGGTGTTTTCCAAATATTTTTATCAACCTTTTGCGCATTCATGACTGAGAATATGTTTGAACCAGTGGCGGCTGGTGGCTTCCTAGGAAGGTGAGGCTTGAAAAAAAACTCCTGCTGCAAAACCCAATTTAATCTGTGGGCGGTGCAATGTGTAAATAATCCTAAAAGTGCACCAGACCCAATTTCAGGCAGTTTAACTCCCCGGCCATAATGCTAGCATCATCGTAACATTGAGCAACTAATCTTTGTTTAAAATTAAAGGGTTATAAAACATTAGCTATTAGATCAAATAATGCATTTGCAGTTCTATCAGCACTTACGTCAAAAAACCATTAAAATCGTTCTTTTAAATTTCCATTATTTACAAACCGGACAGTAATGGGACATTGTGATTTTTCACTAATGTCTGTTGTATCAGCAATTATTGCAAAATAATTTGCATTATTAATTTCACTGTCAATAGATTCTCGTAAATAATTATTGCAACAAGAAATTAATTGATTTCGAATAGTTATTGGCCAGTAAAAATGTTTTGAACTTTTTCAGCATGTCCGCTAATTTCTACATTGAACTTAATCAATCACTCAAATATTTATTTAAAATTGCCACGATTATCTCAAGTAGTCGATTCAACATAGCTCCGAAATGGCAATTTCTGACTGCCTAATAAAATTGTAATGTCAATTAAATAACACATAAGTTGTCGATTTTTTTACATTCTCATTGTATAAAATTGTATTTAACTATGCGTGTTCTTGCAAAGCTTCTGTAACTGTAGAAGCATTACGTTCAATATGCTTAAGACCTAGAAAATTTTTAATACGTTCTTTTGAATTGTAATATTTTTTTATGTCTCTTGAAAATGTTTTTAATTATTATAACCTGTACTTTTTTAACTATACATTTTTAACAGTGTTCTCAGTAATTACTGCCACAGAGCCATTTATGCATTGCATACCAAAAATTTTGAAAAGCCTGATTTTGTAATTTGTCAGCAGACATAACATTGATTTTTGGCATCGGACGTTGCTCTAAAATGTGTTGCTGTTCTATTCCATTACGCCTTAAAAATGATGTTTCTAGTAAACACTTTGTTACTAGTTGCTTAATTAATGTTCCCGTGAATACCTTATAAAAGTACCTTATATAGCACACAAGTTAATCACGTGAAAATACGATTTTGAAAAGTAAAATAAAACAGGAAAGAAATCGTCTTCGGTAGTATTCGGGCGAAGGTCGCGACAGTAAAATAGTATATGATACGAATCTCGATCTTTCATTGATTTACGAAGCTGTGAAATCTCAGCCTCAGTTCTGCCTATAGGAAGAGTATATGATTGATAACCAAGCCGCTGCGCTGTAACGAGCCAGCGAATGCATACAGATGCATGAACTGAAGCTTGAAATTTTGAGCCTCATGCATTCTGTTTATCTGCGTTGGGTATGCGCATATAAATACATTTTATTATAAAATAAGCTTATTTATATTACTAAATTCAGTATTTTTAATCTAGAAAGTATTGATAGACTAAATTTATTAACATAGTAATAAAAAAATAATTTCGGTAATTTAGTAATTATTTGGTTTGCCGCGCCTGGTTTGAACCTGTAATTTTATTTTATAAATTATATCTACAGCTTTCATCTCGGATGTTCAACATTCAATATTTGCTAGCATTACAGGATTACACTTTTTCCTGATACCCCTTATGAACTTCCAAAATATTTTGATGAGCTCACCATGCTCATTCTTATAGTATAGTTTTCTAACTTACAAAAGCCTTCTAGAAAAGATTTTCGTTTGCACTTTTGTGAAAATCGTACTGTGCAGGGGGTGCTAAAGGGTGAATTTCTAAACATTTTTTTGTGTTTTCTACATCCTCAGTTTGTGGACATTAATCTGCTCTAGTGCTGTGTCAAAGTTTTAATTAGAAATACTTCTTTTTAAATTTTAAATGGCACTCTGCACAATGCTGTTATATGGAGCACCTTTTACTCCTCATAACTTGAGAACTCTTCAATTAATTGAAAAAACCATTTCTGTGAACGTTATATCTCAAAAATCGACGAGTACGCAGCTTTTTTCAAATTGTCAATCTAATGGATAGCTTCTGATAAAAACTATAAATTTTAATGCCATGTCACATTTTAACGTGATGTCCGCGGACCAGCGAGTAAAATCCATTCAATATCTACAGTTGCCTCAATTGTATTTGTTGCTATTAACAAGTTATCAATGTATGTTTTCAGTTTTCCACTCACAATTGAGACTTTAAAGTAGAATTTACATACCCTTGAAAAACAGGTGAGTCTGTTAGCTCAGTTTTCTACTGTCTACCGGATATCACAAATGATATGTATATTGCAATTCTTCTCATTATTAGACTTAAATACCTTTGCATTTTACCTTTACCATTTAATTCTACCAATGAATTGTTTGAACTGCTACAGGGATGCCCAACGTTTTTATGTGAGCCTCTTCAACGAAACTTGTTCTGCTTGTTTACTTATTTATACCCATTATTCCCCTACAACATTCATAAAATCGAGAAACAGTAGGTGTAGTAGACAGTGGATAAGGTGATTGCTCAATTATTATCCTGAGTATGTTAATATTATCGACATATGAATGTCTTGCTCTATAACCCCTTCGTTCCTTCCTCATTACTGCATCGTTTTGGTTATTCAGTTTAATATTATTCTATAGGAAACTTAGCCACACTCAATAGACTCGCAAACTCATCGTACAATTAGTATATATACTAAAATGATTAGGACCTTTTGTTTTGTTCAGCAATTAAACTACCTTTTTTTGATTTTCCATAGCAGTCTTGTCTGTCACTGTCCCTTGGGAGGAATTATTACGTACTAAAGCACAATACAAAATTTTTGATGTGTTAAAAGAAAGGTCTTTGCATTATCGCAGTACAAAACCAAGCATTTTAGATGCCTTATTACAAATGTTATTCGTATGAGCATCAAATTAAATTTGGTATCAAACCAAACTCCTGTTGAAGTTTGCTACAATCGTCAATATTCTTTACAATCTTAAAAATTTTGAAATCATCAGCAAACGCAAGATGTTCAGAAAAATGTAAACACTTATGCAAATCATTAATAAAAATAAGATTGGAGCACAGTGAGAGCCCTGTGGGACCCTCGATACTCGATATTGGATGCTCACTCCGCGATAATTTGTAATTTCTTCACGTTTACCGGTTTTGTAAATAGGCATTACATAGTTTGATTTCCAAGGACTTGGAAATTGATCAACGTCCACAGACTTGCCGGACATTAGATGAATGAAGAGAAAAACGATCTTTAGTGATAAATAAGAATCAAAGCATTGAACCTCTGTAACCGTTATTAGAAAAAATGAATTAATTATTAATTTTATTAGCCTTTCTAAGTGTCTGAATGTGCTGTTTCAATGTTTTCTGGAATTAAAACTCAACATGTATTTAGCTTATTTCAGAATTATAGAATTTAAAGTAGACTATGATTTTGAACAAATTTTTACATTTCTAGATGCGTTTAAATGAAGGAAAACTAAAAGATTCAAGGAAGCGACAACCGGAATATATTGATCTAAACCAACCTGACAACATGAAACCTGACGATCGTTGGAGGTTATACTTCAATTGGTTACAAAAATATCAAGATTTATTAGTACGTAGATTGATGCAACTTCAAGAGGACTATCATAACACATATAATCAATATACTGAAGTAAGAGAAATTGAAGATGCTAAAATTATGAAAGGGATGACAGTAGTGGGAATGACGACTTCATGTGCAGCACGCCTACAAAATGTTTTAAAAGCACTTCAGTGTCGAATTGTCATTGTAGAAGAAGCAGCGGAAGTTTTAGAATCTCATATTATTGTATCTCTTACTGATCACTGCCAGCATCTTATTCTGATTGGGGATCATAAGCAATTAAGGCCCAGTACTGCTGATTATTCTATGGAAAAAAAGTATAATTTAGGTATTAGTTTGTTTGAACGCATGGTTCTAAATAATATACAATGTTATACTCTTGGAGTGCAACATAGAATGCGACCAGAAATAGCAAAATTGATTGTGCCCAATATTTATCCAAAATTAGAAAATCATTCATCTGTATATAACTTCTCTAGAATTTTGGGCATAGACTCATATTTGTACTTTATCGATCACAATTATCCTGAAAACAATTCTGGCGATTCTAGTAAAATGAATTCCCACGAGGCTAGATTTTTAGTACGGTTGGCTCAATATTTAATCCAGAATGGCTACAAATCAGAAGATATTACCATATTAGCTGCATATTCCGGTCAGATGTTTGCTTTATGGAGCGAACGAAAGAGATATCCAATACTAAAGGATGTTCGTATAACTGTCTTAGATAATTATCAAGGCGAAGAGTGTAAAATCATTTTACTATCTCTAGTAAGAAATAACCATGACAATCAAATAGGATTTTTAAGTATTGAGAATCGTATATGTGTTGCTTTATCTCGAGCAAAAGAGGGCTTCTATATAATGGGTAACATTGATTTATTATGTAAAAACAGTAAGGTAAGTTGATTTAAATGGAAATATATCTAACTATTTCCTTTTATAACCTTTACCTTATTTTAGGTTTGGCTGCAAATAAAGGCAACTTTGGAATTACAAAATTGTTTGGGAAGAGGATTGCCTCTTCGATGTGAAATTCATCAAGAAAAAGCGACAAATGTGGAAACAGCCAATGACTTTGATCAAGTTTCCGAAGGTGGTTGTAATCGTTTGTGTGAAAGTTTGCTAAAATGTGGACATGTCTGTACGAGAATTTGCCATATAGAAGACAGAGAACATGAACATGTTAAATGCACGACTGCTTGTGCTAAGTAAGCTTTAATAATGTATTGTATATGTTACGGTCAATGTATAGTAAACCGGCCAATGTGATTAATGGCTACCCAATCTCATAACGTAAAACTTCAAACTAACAGCAAGCTAAAATTAATAATTAAGACCGCTTATTTAATAATTAAGTGTTAGTTGATTAATTAATTATGTGTTAGTTGAAGATTAATAGATATTTAGTAAATATCTCAACGACATTGGCAGGTTTACTACATTCACTATAATATATACAATAGGGTCGTTTCACAATTTTGAAACTTAACCTTTTTACATTCTATATAATTAGTAATAACTCTACGTATTTTTTTCATAATTTTTAGCGCAGCCGTTAGCGAGATATTCAATTTACAATTTTAAATTTTTTTGTCCTTTTCTAGTACAATAACGTCATCGTTCTCGCATGCGCTGTATTAAAACCAAATATGTAAGTTGGCAATACGAAATCCTTTGACAGCAGTGTTATGTTTATATTTACGTGCATGTGTTGATACGTTTGAATCAGTTGTTGTTTTATTTTACGTGTTCAGTAAAACAAGTAATGCGACGGCCGTATTTATTAATTAGCGGAAAAGGGAATGAAAATTTTATTAATATACGTAGATGATTAAACAAGTTAGCATGCTTTATTCAAGGTTTATTAATATTTAATATGATTTTCAAGAAGTGTTTCGTGCTGTCGTATACAAACGCGTCTTTGAACAGTACTAAAGTTTTATTTTATTTTAATTCTTTTTAATTTTTACCGGGATCGGAAACTATAAAAAACGTGGTGGTTGGCCGTTGGAAGAACTAACATTTTATTAAGCAATTCTGGTACAGTACAGTATATTATCTGAACGCTTATATAATTTATTTCGTGCATGTTTTTGCTTGTAGTTTGACTAAAGACGGTCTTCGTTATCCCTTTTTCTTTTAAGAGAAAACACGCACGCTTTGTTTAAAGTACAACAGCTGATTTGATCGGGTCCCGTCGCGTCTCACGTTCAGTTTATGTGTTCGTCGCTGGCAAAGATTTCCAGTATTGCCAATGTTACGAATGCAAATCGCGTTCCATCTTGAATAGTACGATGACGTCAGCGGTGTAGAAAAGGACGGAAAATATTTAAACTTTAAATTAGTATTATTAAGTTATCGTAATACATTTATCGATTTTATGTGGACCTGTTTATTAGATAACTGTTATACTAATAAAATATACAAGTTATGTCAAAATTTAAATTCCATGCAATGACCCTATTTATTTTTAAATGTTCTAAATAGTAAGGAAATGAATCCATTTTGTATAGCTTTTTTTAAATGATGTTGTGGTAAATTAGTCCAAGCTGCTTTCATTAAATACACAGACATGACATCATATTTTTCAATAAATTCAACTGGTTCTGCTACCATCACGCTGTACGGAGGTTGCTAAAATAGTGGTTAATAAGAAACCATACTTACCTGTGCTGCCTTGCTGGCATGGTGACACATACAAATTCATGTTCTTTTTGTTATTTCGCTGCCAAAATTGTTTTTATGAGCTTATGATATATCTTTATTCTTCAGTTCATTAGTCAACAAATTATTGGAGTGCGATCTAAAAGACGCCCCTTGAAATTTGTCACCCCAAGCAAGCGCACATATACATTCCCAGTAGTACCGGCACTGCCCATTAGTACATTTTTGAAGTTTGGTATTGATACTGTTCGGAAATAATACGAAATTTAATTAATCAGGCTTTACTAATCTTTTCTTTTTATTTTAGAATTATTTGTGAAAACAATCATAAATGCAGAAAGAAGTGTTATGAAGAATGTGGTAAATGTGATGTTCTCGTGGAAAAGCATCTACCATGTTCTCATACAGATATGGTTCCATGTTCTATGGCCCTATCAGAATATAAATGTCGTATACCTATTGAAACTGTTCTACCTTGTGGCCACAAGGTTGAAGATAGACCTTGCTTTAGAGATATTGAATCATTTACATGTCCATATCCATGCAAAGCTTATGTGGAAAGCTGTGGTCATATTTGTAAACAATCATGTCACATTAATCAAGATCCAGATCATTTACAGGTAACTAAAAATATTTTTTAAAAGATTGTTGTACTTTTAAAACTATTCTAACTTTCAGTATGAGTGCCCTAAACCATGTACCAAGACGCTAACCAATTGTTCTATGTCTGAAGCAGAAAAACACCGTTGTCCAAAGAAATGTTATGAAGAATGCCCACCTTGTCTTAAAATTGTGAAAAAAGCTAGAACAGTCTGTCCACATCATTTAGATGTTTTTTGCAGTATAAATGTTGATACAATAGAATGTCAGAAGCCATGTAAAAAACAATTGTCTTGTGGGCACGTATGCAAAAAGAAGTGTTTTGAGTCATGCGATGGTTGTGAGGAAATGGTAAGAGTGTTTATAATATATTTAGCTTAGCAAGTAAATTGTCTCTAGATTACAAGACACGAAACTTCAATCTTGGTGGTTTTGTAGGTAACTTGCAGGAATCTTGTAACCCTTTTTAAAGTTAATTACTGAAAGTTGAAGACATTTTGTAATCAAACGCGGTAGAATAGTTTATAGCTAGAAGTTATAGAATTTAATAAAGAGCAACAACTGTTTAACTTCTTTCTATTGAAGAATTTATTAATATTAGGAATAATACATAAGAATCTTTTATGAACTTTTTCAGACAGTTCTCTTATTTATTTCATTCTCTATGACAACATAAAAACAGATAGATTGATCAGAATTGCAACTAACACACCCAAGCAGCATCTAAGTAGTGGTAACTTAGATCGGAACTTTGATTGAGTAGCTGTTACGTAACTACAACTAAATTTATGACTTTATAGGTTTAATTACTTCAATTTGGAATATTTTAGTAATTATGTAGTTACTTCTACTATTTTTTTTTTATTTTTATTTTATATATTTTGGGAACCCAACAGTTTTACCCAATTATAGGGTTCCACTAAATTACAAAAAAAGTAAATAAATTGAAAATAGCGGTCTAATATAATTATTAACACACATAACTTAAATAAGTGTTATAAATGAAATTATTAATAGAATTCAATATTTTACATTTTGACAATAATGCGGATAAAATTAGAATCAGAATAGTATATTAGTATATTAGATACGTTTGTAATTTGTAAATTAGTTAATGTATATGCAGATAAGAATTAGTAATGATACGATCTAGCTTTGGTAAATATATAAATGTCACCCTGATTGCTTTAAGATGTTTTTAAACTGATTAAGAGATATAGTGAAGATGTCCAGCTCTATCTTTCGCAACAGATCATTGAATTCTACCGAGAAACGTGTAATTGGTGAGTTAGAAGCAGAATTTGTTCGATTAAAACGTATAGAGAATAGTTGAGTATTTCTGGTTTGTCTTGGTGGAATGTGAAAGTAAAACAAAGAAAGTAGTGTAGGGCAATCGATTAAGTTATTAATTATTTTAAAAGCCATAATTCTGTCAAGATATATTCGTCTGGTTGCTAAAAAAGTGAAGTTAAAGGTTTGATTCGGAAATTTGTATTGTAAGCGATTATAGAATTTGTTTTGAATAGCTTCTAGTCTATTGTTGTAAGTGTTGTAGTAAGGGGACCATATAACGGAGGCATATTCAAGGTGGCTTGTAACCAACGAATTAAATAGTGCGATGTACGTTTGAGGTTGTCTGAAGTCATTGGAGTTACGTAGTATAAAACCGAGGGTTTTATTAGTTTTTTGGGTGATAAAGTCTATGTGATGGTCAAAAACTAATTTGTTATCGAATATCACTCCGAAGTCCTTAATACAATCCTTTTTTGTGAGTTGAATGTTATTGATTTTGTATGGAAGGTCATGTATATAGCGATTTCTGGAGAAAGTTATTGAGTGACATTTGTCGGCATTAAGAGTCAGTTTGTTATTTTTACAGTAATTTTCAAAAGAAGTTATATCCAGTTGAAAATTAATGCAGTCCTGCATGTTATTGATTTTTATGAAAAGTTTGCAGTCGTCAGCGTATAAGAGAAACTGTACGTGTTTTAAGCAATTGACTATGTCATTAATAAATAAGTTAAAAAGCAAAGGACCCAGATGCGAGCCCTGCGGATTATTTATTAGAACTATGTAGTTTCATTACTTCTAAGTAGCTTTTTAAAGTATGTGGAACGATATTGGTACTTAGTATAATTACTTTAATGTTGTTGCAACTTCAAGTGATATTATGATTGTAGCAGTAACTTGTCGAAGCTACTTTAAAGTTTTTAAAACTTTAAAGCAGCACCGAAAGTTCCTGCCACCGGTCTGAAACCATTGCTTAACCTTTAAAGTAACTGAACTATACAGTAGTATTGAAAGTAAAACTTACGTTTATGCTACCCAGGAGAATCACTTGAAAGTAATTTTCACTACTTATTTTGCATCAGAATGACTAGAAAGTTCCAGTTACTATTAAAAAATTACAATGTAGTGGGAGTAACTTCTAAAGAGGAATATCTCCTGTAGGTTAGTTTGGAATTTGGAGGTTAATTGTGTTTTTGCAGTGGTAGTAGTTTTGCAAGTTTTCAATAAAAATATCAAAGGCAAATGCAATAAGAAAAAAGAGGAATTTTAGATATACGTCCACCTTTTATAGAAGATTAAAACAGCAATTAGGTGAAATCAGTGGAAACAAAATCAACTGTTTACAATACAAAATACAAAAAAATAGGGATGAGAACACTGGTAAACCAAACAAGGATGAAATATATTCCCCTTTTTTCTTTCGTCGCTACAACTTTAAAATAAGCCATAATTAAATAATAATTGTGTAAAAATATTGGTTGTTTGTTTACGATTGACGTTTAAATTTAAGGTTAAGTTCCAATGGGAATTTTGCAGCGACATTAGGAGCTAGAAAGTGGCTACGGAAACGTTCACGTCGTTTTATAGTAAGAGTCACTTGAAAGTTCCAGAATTTTTTAACTTATTTTATACTTCGTGGTAACAACAACCTAGAAGTAGAATTTGTTTAGTTCCCGTTACTGTTTATAAAGTGACACAAACTTTAGATACACATTTTACAGTTAATACTACTTTAAGGTGACTTTTTCAAAACTACTCCATATTTACTTGTAAAATATTGAAGGCTATTAATCAATTTGCAATTTGTTGCAATTGTTAAAAAGTGTTTTACTATATCTCTCAATAAAGGTAACAAATCGATGCCAAATTGTGCCTTAGGAATAAAATAAAATGATTTCTATCATGTTTATCAATTATAAGTATTATAAGTATTTTTGTCATATTTTATTCAAGACATTTTTTATTAAAAAATATATTTAAAGAAGGTAATGTTATTTTTCGATCTATCATCATCGCATTTAACAGAAAAGTTGCGATGGTTTATAATTTTGGTATGCTTGAATGACAAAATAACGAAACATTTCATCTCTTTATGTATTATGTACGTATTACAAATAAAATAGTAATCCATTTTATGACTCGACCGCAGCATTAGTAGAGAAAGTGAAAGAATATTTGTTAAGTTGCAAGAGTAAGAGAGAGCAACTACGCGACACGATGTGTCAAAGAGAAAAAAGTTCCACGAAAGTAGCAATTACTACGCCGCCACGTTCCCGCTACGTAGCCTAAAGGTAGCTGGACAAGTTCCGGAGAGGTTACTGCAACGTATCTGCTACCCGAGAATTGTTCCCCATTTTGGTTCCAGGCACGTAACAACTTTATAGTTCCACCGGTGGTTGCTGGTACGTAGCAGTGACTAAAAATGCTGCTTGGGCACCCTCTCAATTCTGCAACCATTTTACATAATCATTTCTATTACAATTCGAAATAACTATAATTAAAATTACACTTATATAACACTTAATTGTTCTCTCAATGTTTTAAACTTTGCACTTGGAAGAGCTTTTGTTAGGATGTCAACTTCCTGCGATTATCTTCGTATACAGTTATTGAAAATGTATTCAGTGGTAAAAGTTCTTTCAATAATTGATTCAAGAACAAACACTCACAAATACATTCAGAGAGTGCCACATACTCTGCTTTTGCACTGGACAAGGTTTCACTGATTGTTTCTTAGATTTCCAATAAACACAATTGCTTTCTATTTTTATAATAAACCCTGTAATGCTTCTTCTATCAGTTACATCATTGGCATAGTTAGCATCAGCATGTATAAAATTATCAGTTTCTGTATCATTACTTTTAACATATTTTAAGTCAAAATGCTTTGTTGTTTTTAAATATCTTAATACACTCCTAAGATGTTTTCAGTGTTGTTGTCCATAACAATTTTTAAATTTGCTAAAATAAGTAATTGAAAAATAAATATCTGGTCTAGAATGAATCATAATGTACATTAAACTTCCAATTAGTTCTTTATATGGTACTTTATAACCATCTATAACATTTTCATGCGTTTCTCACACGTTTTACATTCTTTTACGTTGAACTTTGCAATAATTACTTTCTCTAATAATTTTTTCTGTGATATAAAAATGCCATTATCTCTATGTTCTATTTCTAGACCCAAAAACGTAATCTTTTTGCTGTTTGACAAATTATTATCATTTTAAAGTTTTTCATAAAATTCTTTTTAATTTTATCCAACTCTTCCACATTATCTGACATAACAAGTAAATCATCAACCCAAATTAACAAGGGACTCTTACCTCGAAAATATACGCACGGATCAGCTTTTGATCTTCTGAAATTCATATCCATTAGATGTTGGTTTAAACCAGCGGTTTCCAACCTTTCTCGTTCACGGACCGCCAAACGACGTACCATTTGCTTGGGGACCGCAAAGGTAAAAATAAAAAAAATATTTCGCAAAATAAATCTTATAATAATAAATTTATGTTAACACTGTACAAAAATAATTTAAAATAAATAAATATCCATTCTTTATAATAACAAAAGCTGGTTTTCGTACCGCGTCCGCTTCCCGTATACCAAATCTCGAACGATCAAAACGGCCCGAAATTTGCGGGTACCGAGACGAAGTTTTTCTCTTTTCGCCAAACGAAGAAACGATTGAAGGTTGGGGTGCGACGCCGAAAACCATAACCGAAGACACATAGGCGGTCCATCGTTCAAAGCCAGAACAAGATATCTCGACAGGGGGCGGAGATATAACCGAAAACGGATAGGGAGAGGGTTTCGGCGTTCAAAACTGGGAATGTACTCAAACGACCCAGGAGGGAATCATATAAGACCTCCAGAAGTGGTTTCTACTTAGGAGCCCGATTAGTTGGTGGCAGCGATATTACTTTAGCACGATTCTCGTGTGACAACAAATAAAAAATTTCGAGTTTTTACGGCTGTAACCTTTTTCTTATGGTTTTGCTATTGAAAGTTTGAAAGAAAAACATTTTGAGATTGTTTATCGTTTGACGTCAAGACAGTCGTCTTGGCTTCTATAGTTTCCGAGATACCGCTTTTCAAACACAGGTGGAGCCCCCTAGAGCGGAGAGGGCTAGAGATACGAAAAAATCAATAGATGCACCGATCGTAATAGGCCGTGCGACATCGAATGACGCCAACACATGTTCGATCGCCCTCCAAAAACCTAATGTTATTAGTAGCCCCCGTACCCGCCCTTGGAAGTGTCGGCAAAAAAACTTTTTTGGAGGCAATCTTTTGCCGCCTCCGCCTATACAGTTTACCAGAGACGGTCGAGACTTCAAATCTGAGACGGGAACTACCTAACACATATACACACCAAAAACGGTCAAGATCGAAGCAAAGTTTGCAGTCCCGCGAAACCCGGATTAAGATCGTTTACGTTAATCGGGCACGCAAGACGAAAATTCTATCGGTTCCGGTATGCCTAGACCCGTGCACGCCAAACTCGTTTAAAAATTCTAAAATAGGAGATTCTCCTTATCACCTATTACTGGATACTACCTACCACATACACACCGAGCCGGCGCGTCATATATAATAATAATAATAATAATAATAATATGTCTTTAATGTTGCTATTAAGTAGTACATTTTATACATATAAAATAATAAAAGAAAAAAAAATCAAACAAATTAGCAACAAAAGGCGCAGTTCAGCTACTCAATTAGACTGAGTGCTGCTGTTACACTGAACCTAAAATCAAAATAATAACATTTTTGCGAGTATTTTTAAATTTAATATAGATACATAGTTAGTAATTGTAGATAATATATAATAAAGTGTAAATAAAATTGTGCGTAAAAAAAATTAATTAATAGAGTTTAAGGTGGCCAATTTCTAGACGGATAGTAATGTCAACGCAAGAGCATTTGCTTAAGATGTTTTTTGAAATTAGAAAGTGGAAGATTTTTTAAGTCAGACTGAAGATTATTATATATTTTAGCTATGCAGTATGAGAAAGACCGTTTAAAGGTCTTATATCACGTATGTATGTACACACCGCCGGCTCCGTATAAATTTACTCAGAGTTTGCTCTTGTCAACTCCGATAAACCATTTGACCCTATGTTAGCTCCAGGATAACACGAATTAAAAAAATTCTTTCAGTAAAATTTTGAAAAATGCTGTTATTTCTCTGCGACCGGTAAAGATTTCTGACGGACCGGCACCGGTCCGCGGACCGGCGGTTGGAAAACGCTGGTTTAAACGATCTTTCCAACACTTTGGTGATTGTCGTAAACCATAAAGTGCTGCTTTGAGTTTGCAAACATATTCTGGAGGATGGTTCGTCAGTCCTTTTGGTTGATACATGTATGCAGGGTTTTTCAAGTATTCATTCAAAAATGCTACTTTTACATCCAATTGTATTCATGTGCAGATTTCTTTCGACTGCAATTACTAATAAAATTCGCAACATAATCATTCTAACTACTGGAGCATAAATTTCTTTCATTGTACTAGGTTCAGCTTGAAAACCACGAGCAACTAATCATGTTTTTTTTTTATTATTTTGTCAACAACTTGCTTTTTTCTAAATATCCATTTTGAATCTATGATTGTTTCCCCATCTGGTTTGGGCACTATCTCTCATGTTTCCCATAATCCGTATCCATTAGGACTGTAACCTATCATGAACATTATTTTACTGTGTTCATCTAATTTGCTTCTTACTTCCGGGGGTATGTGAGAGTATGCTTTACATCAAAATACTTTAATCTTTTCCAGATCTTGTTTGGCATTAAACCAAATTTCTGCTGGTGTCTTTTTATTGCTAGGAGCTTTAGTTTGTAATCTATTCAATATACTATAAACAGTTGCTCTCATTGCTTCTCCCCATACATTTTTATCTAATTCTGATTCATACAGTAAACATCTTACCATATTCAACAACATTCTATTATAATGTTCACAAATTCCATTTTGTTCAGGATTTCTTGCCACTGTGTTTTCTAGCTGCGTTCCAATTTTCCTACAATGGTTCTAAATTCTAGTGACGTATATCTATATGTATATATTCTCCACCAGTGTCACATCTGAAGCGTTGAATTTTTTCCCAAATTTAGAATTGCTCATGGATTCGTACTCTCTATATTTCTCAAATACTTCTGATTTATTTTTCATAAGGTAACATACAGTAAAACGAGAGAAATTATCAACAAATATTACATAATATCGCATACCAGCATGAGTTTCTGGACATATAGGTCCTGCTACATCAGACGATACACATTCTATAATTCGTTTTGCTTTCTTCTGGTAATGCTGAGAAAGGGTTTCTGAATAATAATTAATTTCTGAAGTTTAAGGTTTATAATAAATAAGTTACCTTCTAGATTTCCAATAACTAAGTTACACTATCTCTTATAATTCTATCTTCAAATATTACTTTGAAACCTTGTTCTTGTATTTTCATCATCAACAAAAGATTGTGTGTTAAATCTTTACATTCAAGGATGTCGTTTATTAGAACAGAATGGTCTTTTTCATCTTCCATATTTAAGGTTCCATATCATTGAGCGATTAATGCTTCACCTTTCTTTTCCACATAAATAGGAAAATTAACCACTTTGACGTTTACCAAGTGTCTTCCCAATGCTTCACCAACTAGATGATTTGTAGATCCGGAGTCTACACTATGAACTTGAAAGATTCTGAGCACTGCATTTCACTTAAGTTGCTTTTAGTGAAAAAAGATATTTTTTTATCTTGATTGACAGTGTAACTCTTACCATAAGGCTTCCTGTGTGGACATTCAAATTTTCTGTGTCCTTTTTGACCACATCCATAACATTTAAATTTAAATTCAGATTTATTTTCTGCATTTGAAAACTTATTGTTGGACTGCATTTGTGAAAATATTTTTTTCTGTGCCCTAAAAATGAAGTTAGATAATAGTTGTGAACTACTTCATTTTCTTGAATTGTAGCCCTGCTTGCTCTTAATTCACTAACTCTCTTTTCCAAATCTGTTAAGAATTTTGATAATGCCAGACTTCCATCATATTGCAAATTTATTTAGTGACCTATTGAGTCTACTCGATTTAGCAAAACTCAGATACCGATAGTTGTCAATAGAACTTCCCAACATTGAAGCTCCATAGTATGCCAAAAACTCCATTGTCAACTATAATGTGCAGAAAGTAATTTTCTCAATGAAAAACTTCTACAGATGTGTGCAAAATAAGGCAGTTTTTCAAACATTTTTATTACATTAAGCTTTCCTTTATTAAATAGAACTGAAGTGATATCGCATTCGGTGATGTTGTATAAAAAGAAAATATGTTGCTTACAATGATCATATTTCCAATGCCTGAAGACCTGTATAATTTAGTTTCTCTCATATATTAGTTGTCCGATGAATTTATTATATATAGAAGAGTCATATCTTATGGATAGCCTATATTGAATGGAGCATACGCCTAAAGGTGCGAAAGCTTCACCTAGTGTCTAAATGGTTCATTGTATGTAAAAAATGTATGGAACCTTTTTATCAACTTACCTTACCTTTTAACACCATCAGGTGTTCCAAATTAGTTTAATATAATGTTAATAATTGGATTCTGCTTTTATTCACTCTTTATCCTTAGTTATGCTCTAAGTCGGGAACCTATAATAATGGACAATATTATTTACTCTATTTGAATAAGAATTTAATTTTGTTTTACCGTTTCTAATTATTTATTTTTAAAGTTGTATATTTTGCTTTTACAAGTTTAAAACACACTCGTATATATTTTGTTTTACAGATTCAAAAAACACTTCCAGAATGTAAACATTTAGTTTTAACAAAATGTTGTGAAGAACCTGATCGTAAGAATTGCAAGAAAAATTGCCCACTAAAATTACCATGTGGTCATATCTGTAGGAATAAATGCAATCAACCTTGCACTAAGCAATGTAAACAATTAGTTGATTATAACAAATTGGGAGCTTGTGGCCATAACTTAAAGGTTAATTGCTATTTGTTAAACAAAGGTAAGTTGATGAGTGTCCACTTATTATTAGTAATCAATTATTATAGAAGTCCAATAAAGGATATGAGATGTTTCAAATGTTTGTTAAAGATATAAAAGTACTAATAACATTGCAAGCTGTGGATTATGTCGCATCGTATTTAGTTCTACCTGCACTTGGGCCGCCGAACAGATATAGCAATTAAAATCGTCCCATTAAAATTGCCTTATCTTTCTAACAAAACCTTTTTATTGCTAGCTCAAACTGAAAGGCATATTTAATTATACCAAAAAAGATACCAATTTGTTTACTGGTCAGATATCCTTTAATCACTTGTTAGTTGTGTATAACTTAAATTTTCATTCATTCATCTTCCAGATATTCTGTAGTTGTTTGTTTGTACGTAAATTCTTTGTCTTATTAATAACTCACAGGTAACTCGAGGTAAGCGCTATAAATTCTCGGCCTGATATAGAAAAAATAAACTTGGTAAAATATAATAATTTTTATTTTTCAATATAATCTCTCCTATGTCAATACACTTATTACAACATGGAATTAATAATTCAATGCCCTTGTAAAAATAATCTGAAGTTTTTCCTTCAAACTGTTCAATTACAGCTCCTAGCAACTCGTTCTCGTCCTTAAAACGACGTCCCCTAAGGCCTTGAAAAATAAATAGTAGTCACTATACGGAGCCATATCCGAACTGTACGGAGGATCCAATGCTTCAAAGCCGCATTCGCGAATGCCGGCTTGCGAAATTGCTGCAGTAAGAACGGGTGCATTGTCGTGTAATAATCGAACACCTCTTGTCAATTTTGCTCGACGTTTTTCACGAATATTGTTTCTCAATTTATGCAATAAAGATGCAATCCCAGAATATTGTTGCCACAACTTTCTTTGTCGATTGAATGACTTTCGTCTTTTTGGGACGAGGTTCATCGGGTCGCCGCCATTCCATCGATTCCCTTTTGGATAGAGGATCATAATACAGAACCATTATTGTTTCATCTCCAGTGATAATGAACTCCAAAATCGGCTTTGGGTCGTCTCCACACAAGTTTAAAAACGAGCGCGCACGTTCGACGCGACGTTCAACAGCAGAAAGAAGACGCGGTAGCCATCTTGCACTAATTTTATTCATACCCAAATGGTCATGAAGAATTCGGCAAACAATTGTTTCCGAAATGTCAGACATCACTGCTAACTCCTTAACTTTCAAACGGCTATCTTCTAATACCATTTCTTCAATGATTACAAATTTTTGAGGCATTACCTATAATATATAAAGGAGATAAATCACCATAAACGCCGTCTAAACGTTGTTTGATTTGATTAGGCGTGTGCCCTTCTTTTGTTAAAAATTTAATGACTACGCGGTACTCAATCTTCGTTAGCTGCGACATTTTCATGCACTTGTCACAATGCTTGAGTGGCTACTTAAATCTATTATGATTCTAGCTGTAATATATATAGTGTAGGCCTCTTACATGTTTAACTATGACGCAACCAAGTTTGAACATGTTGGCACATGTAGAAGCCTGTCGGGCCAAGAATTTATGGTGCTTACCTCGTACCTGTATGTTTCTAATATGTTGAAAGAAAATACTATTTGTCATAAAGAATTTTTTCACGATTTGTAACTCTTGAACCACTACAAGTCACTCGACAAACTGTCCACAGTGAATGATGTACTGAAACTGTATACTTTCATGCCATAACTTCATGAATAATAAACGCAGGTAAAAAAGTAGTGTGTTCTGAAAACACTATTCAGTACCCTATTACATTACTTGAAGAGATTATTTTGTGGTTGGCCATTATTAAGATGAATTTGGGACAAATCCTACTGTGTGCACTGGTTCTGATCCGTACACTACGTTAATTATTCTGACATGTAGTTATCTGCCACTGCTTGTGTGTTCCAAAATGACTTACTTTTAATTTTTATTTTTAGATGTCGAATGCTGGAGTGATACAAATAAGTTGATCTCATTTTGCACAGAACCCTGCAATAAAGTATTGTTATGCAAACACACCTGTGCTGGTACATGCGGTAAATGTTTCCAAGGCCGTATGCACCAACCATGTCAAGAACAATGTGGAACTAGATTGATATGTGGACACGTATGCCAACTGTCTTGTCATGAAATTTGTCAGCCATGTATTCAGGAGTGTTCATATAGATGTAGACATAATGTGTGTAGAAAGGAATGCGGTCAGCCATGTATTAGATGTAATAAACAGTGTGGACGAAGATGTGAGCATGTGCAATGCAAAGCAAAATGCTGGGAGACTTGTACTGTACTTCCTTGTTCTGAAGCATGTCAAAAAAAACTAAAATGTGGACATTCGTGTATTGGTTTCTGTGGTGATCCTTGCCCACCACTGTGTGGTGTATGTGATAAGGAAAGGTTTTCTAAACTGTTTCCAAATCTTAAGTTTGAAGATAAAACTAGATTTGTGTTGTTGAAAGAGTGTGGTCACATTATTGAAAGTGAAGAAATGGAAAAATGGCTTAAGAAGGACGAAGAAAAAATTCAGTACAAATGTTGTCCACAATGTGAAATGCCTCTTAGCTGTACTCAACGTTACAGTGATTATATTAAAAAGTCTAATAAAAATATTACTATGATACAGAAACAATTTTATGGTGACTACAAGGAAAATCAAATAAAACAAAGGAAGATTTTTAAAGAATTATATAATACCCGTTCAAAAGCTAAGAACCTATTAACTTGTAAGAATAAATATTTATTATTATTATTACATTTAGCTTAATTTGTAATAAATATTTTTAATTTCAGCTTCTTCAAATCTAAGAAATATATTCGAAATGTTAAGAAAAAATTTGGAGATGTTCAGAAATAGTTCGATTGAAAATGAATCATTTGCAGTAAAAATCCAAATTTTAAAAAATATGATCGAAATGTTTAATAGTTTAAAATTAAAATTGACTCCTACTATCGAAGGGATAATAGAACATATTGATTTTTTGTGCTCTCTACTGGTAAATCGAGGACCGAAGACTACAAACCAAGAAATTACTGAGTTCCAAAATGAATTGAAGCGATTTCAAAGAATTCTACAGTGGTATCAAATTGCCCAGGATTTACCAGATCACCCAACACAAGAAATAAATCAAGTGCTTGATGAAGTTACTGCCATTTTATTCGGTCCGTTAGTGTTCGCAGAGCAGAGAGATGAAGACTCAAAGCGTATGCTATCACAATTAAGTACTGCTTTATCATTAAAAACTGCAATATTAGATAATGAAAATATTGATGATATCAAACAAATACCAGGAATGGGAAGAAGTTATTGGTATAGATGCGACAGAGGTCATTTTTATGCAATTGGAGTATTTAGCAAGGTGACGCATCATAATAATGAATGTAATAAATGTACCAATAAGTCCATTAAGTGATAAGAATAATCAACATGTTCAGTTTTTTTACAAAATCATGTGAAATTATAGGGCTTTATGACCTATAATTTAAATATCAATAGTTTTATTCTTTGTATTGTAAAGTAACCTTTAAGTTAAAGTTTTCAATAGCTACCTAATAAAGTTTTTAATAATTGTAGTAGATTTTGTCAATTAAATTTTTTTTTATACATCATTGATTTTTACTCTAATTACGAAATAAAAAGGTGTAAACACTTCTTGAGACTTCAAGTTAAATAGTAGGTGCACGTCATAGCATTTTGTTAGCAGAAGTACTAACGATAAAGTTGGTGCATCTATCATGTTGCCCAGATACACTATGCACACGTCTATGCAAAAGCATGGATGGTAATCTTGAAGGTCGGTCGAATTGTCAAATCAGTGGGAGTGATAAAAACAGCAATATATAAAAATCTGTATTTAAAATAAAAATAGATATACTTCATATTTCAACACTTCTCATAAGCAGGACTCACAACGCCTAGGCATTGTAACCTTGTAACACTCTGAGAACCATCGAGAAGTGTATGCCTTATAACCTACCACTACTTTAAACTAGAATGCTTTGATGTATGATAAGTAATGTGATGGCAGAGTATGGGCATTGGACATGATTAAGAATGGGATACAGTTTACAAACAGTTTGATAAAAGTATCCTACTTTGAAGAAATAAGATATATGAGTCGTCTAGATTCAAAACCTGTTATAATCATTTCACTTACCTTTTCAGAAGTAATATTCAAAACTGATATAAACCATTACCTATACAGGGTGGCCGGGGTTAGAATGCGTTAATTTTAAAGGGTGATAGAAGACATCAAAAGGGACAAAAAAGTGTTAATAATTTTTTTCTATTTTAATTAGCTTTCGAGTAATTTAGAAAAAACCATTGCCATATCTGGCAACTTTGCATAAGTATAATCATATTCTACAGTTGGGTCCTGACCTTGTTTTAAAAAATCAAACAAAAAAACTGATGGTGACAAATCGTTGTTTAACAACAATAAAATTTGAAGCAGATTAATCGGGTGACTAATTCTACGAAAATTGTAATCAGCATTGTTCTTTTGTAAACAAAATTTGTACGTGCTTAAAAACTCGCTGATTCATAACAAACCAACTGTAAAAATAAGACAATAATTGACCTACATTTTGTATTTATTAATTTCCGGAATATTTTCAAAATTTCTTACCATAAAATTAAAGATTTTATTAATGTAGCCAAAGCACAACGTCATCAAAATCCTTTAACCTAATTTAAATTAGATATAGCTCCTCATTAAAAGATATTCTCTTATAAAATCATTAAAAACTATTATTAGATAAACAAAGTCAAATTATTTTCAGTTCAACAAACTACAAACTCAGCATTATCTCACTCTAAAATGGTATTATTTACACAGCTGTGATCAGGAATTGACCCAAATATTATTCATTAAATTGTAAGGTTGTCAGCAAAACGTGCTTTTTTCCAAGTTCAACAAACTTCCCGCATCAGCATTTTGTGCGAATGTAGAGCAAATTTTATTACAAACTTTACAGGGGTGTCACGTTTCTTAAATGAGTAAAATGAATTTTTAATTGTAAAAAGAATTCAACTGTACATGGAAACGACATACAATACGATAAAATGTTATTGAGGTTTGTTGTTGTGATAGATCCCCCATAATTAAAGTACTATTATTAAAATGATGATAAAGTTTCTCTTTCTAACCTTATTATTTTTTTTGAAAAAGTAGTACGTTCTAGATCAAAGTTGTAAAAGACTTTTTTGTTCCTTTTGATGTCTTCTGTTAATGTGTTCTAACCCCTGCCACCCTGTATATTGATCTTGGAAAAAGTCTAAAAAAGTCTTTTAAGTGTAATTTATCATACATTGAGGTTTGTTGCAATTATATGTTACAATTAACTAATTTACAAACATTAGAATGTTGAAGAGTTTATTTTGATTTATCACTATTTAAAATAATTAATGGCTACATTGACTGTTCTCAACTTCTGCAGCTAATAGACTTTTCTGTTCCCAGAAGGTTTACTAGAACGCAAATGCTATTTAGATTAAGTAATGATAATTTTAGTAACTACACTTCTTACTCGGTGCTGCCAAGAATGTTGTGATATGAAAATGATTTTGACATCGATTTTTTTAATAATTTCTTTGCTTCATTTAAGAATACTATTAAGAAATAGTAAAAATAGTATTATATATAATTGCAGCATGTTTAGGCCTGTAGGCCTATAGCTTGTGTTCTTTTCCTCCATTGTTTCCTATCGTGTGCCAACACCTTCCAGTTTGTTATTCTTGCTTCTTGGAGAACTTCTTCTTTATTTCTCCACCATGTCTTGATCGGCCATCCTCTTCGGTTTCTTCCTCCAATGTTTGACTTGAAAACTTGTTTTACTAGGTGTGTTTCTTTGCTTCTCATTATATGACTTGCCCATCATAGCTGGTTTTGTTGTATGATCACTTTTATTTTCGGCTTTTTGTACAATTCTTCTAATTCTCTTTGTTCTGCGTCTCCAATTTATCTCTACTCTCAGATATACCGCACTTTCTGTTAGCTTGAATTTATATTGATTGCTGTGTTTGTCTTTTATTATCCATTAAAAAATCCATGCATTTGGCTTTGCCAATGACCTAATTAAATTTTTTCATTCTTATTTAATAGGACGTACACAATTTGTTCAGTACAATGGATTTAAATCCATGCATTTTTTATCTACTTCAGGGGTACCTCAAGGGACAAATTTGGGACCTCTTTTATTTCTAATTTTCATAGATGACATAACTGAAGTTATAACTGTGAATAAACAAATATTTGCTGATGATATGAAAATATATTCAATAATTGAAGATAGTCAAAGCATTGCAGTATTGCAAAATAATTTGGAACAAATTAACCACTGGTGTGAGAAAAATGATTTGCAATTAAATTTAAAAAAATTTAAGATAATGTCAGTCACTCAGTGACAAATCCCCGAAATTTTTGATTATGTTCTCAACAACCAGATTCTTGAAAGAACCAACTCAATAAAAGATTTAGGTGTTACAATAACTTCTGACTTATCGTTTTCTAATCATATTGCTAATATAACCAATTCAGCTTCACGTATGTTAGGTTTCCTTATAAGGAACTGTAGATCGTTCACTAATATTGAGGCCTTAAAATCACTATTTTTTGGTCTAGTACGTAGTATCTTGGAATATGGCTGTGTCTCTTGGTCCCCACTTTACAACAAATACGTTGAGGAGATAGAAAAAATCCAAAGAAAATTTTTAAAATACCTCTTTTTAAAACTAATAATTATTATCCACCACAAAACTATCCTACTTCGGAACTTTTACGCCAATTCAATATGTTGAGCTTGGAAGATAGACGGCAACTGTTAAGCTGTTGCTTTGTACATAAACTATTGAATTATGAAATAGATTGTAGTGAGTTATTAAGTGACCTGAATATCATTGTTCCAAGACTAAATAATAGAAATACCGCATTCTTTTATTTACCTAGGGCTTCTACAAATATAACGATGTCATCTCCTATGTATAGAATCTGTAAAACATATAATGCAATTACTAAGGATTGTGATTGTGATTATAATTTGAATGAAAGATTATTTAAAAACAAATTTTTTTCATATCTAAAGACTTTAATTTAATATTGCACTATTATTAAACTATTTACCCTGTAGTTATACCTCTTTTTTTTTCGACTGTTGATGTACATTGATGGGCTTATAGAACGAAATGTTAGGTATAGTGTATATATTGTATTTACTCGAAAATAAGACCCCCTCGATTATAAGACCTCCCCTATATTTTGGAGCGAGTTTTTTAAAAAAGCTTTTGTATGCGAATATTGGACCCCTAAAAATATAAGTAATATAAGATATTGAACATTTTTCAGTTTTATTTTGTTAATAAATTCCGTTAGTTATGTTCATGGAAAAAATTCTACCCTTTATCTCTTCGCGGAAACAAAGCCTTTGTGGAAGCAGTTTACCTGCATTCCAGGAAAATTTCTAAAATTGTAGGCAGTTCATTCAAAAAGTGTTCAGATGTCACTCCAATAAAAGGAAAGATTACTTACTTACTGGAAAGATTAAGGTGCTACTATTGTTAACAATTAGGTAGGTACTTAAGAGGTTACAATTCTTCAGTCGGTACTATGAAAAGCTTAAATGAATTTTTTAGAAATGTTTTTGCCATCACTGGGTTTTTACTAATATCGACCCTGTCAGTTGTCAAGCTTAGTTTGTAAAACTATCGTTATAAAAAATATATTATAAGGGTTAATGACGATCTTACAGAGGGTGATGACGACAATGGCGATTCTGACTAGGTGCTAAGCTAACAATAATTGTATATGATTTCATAATTTTCGTAATTACTGTAGTTGTTGCAGTCAATAAACTTTGCTTATCGCGGGTTTCACAATGGCTGCATAGGTTTATGTGCATCAATATCGGCTAAAATGCAGACAACCGGACGAGTTGTTATATTATTAAACAACAGAACGCTATTTTAGATGTTTTGTTATAAATACTGATAAACATTATCCAGTTACACTCATTGTTTTCACTTTTTATTGAATATATCTTTTTATACTCGATTATAAGACCCCACTCGAATATAAGACCCGACTCGAATATAAGACCCTCCCACATTTTAGAGCAAAAATCTGGCAAAAAAGAGGGTCTTATTTTCGAGTAAATACGGTAGTTGTTTTTTCTTCTTTTTTTAGTATTACTACTACAATAGTATAATTTGATATCTTTTGTTTTATTATTGTGTATATGTTAAGTTTCTTACTCTAGAATTGGGTCTTGTACCTGTTGAGTAATTGTATATAAATAAATAATTATGAGGTTTTTGTTTGTTTCTTTTGTTCCCTTATCTAAAACCATTTAATTAAATTTTTCTTCGTTTATTATTAGTCCTGCTCTTTTTGTTTCTCTTCTAAGTTTCTTATTAACATTTTTAATTCTTCCTGTGTTTTTGCCATTAGTATTAAATCGTTGGTATAGGCTAGACTTTTACTTCGCTTGTGGTGTTCATCAGTGTCGTGACGACTAGGTCTCTGGTTTCCTTTTTTAAATGTACTTCTTGTTTTTTCTTCCTTTTAATTCAGCTTACATTTTTCTTGAATCTGTCGCATTATAAAGATATTATCTACTGTTGACTTACCTTTCTTAAATCCCGCTTGGTATTCTCCTATCTTTTCTTTGCACTCTTCTTGCACTCTTTTATTTATTATATACTACATAATTTCATACGCCACATTTAATAAGGATATCGGGTGATAATTTTCCATTTGTTGTTCGACACCTTTTTTTGGTATGGGACCAATGATGGAGTTGCACCAATTGTCTGGCATTTTCTTCTCCTTCCATACTCTTATAATGAAGTTGTATTGTTTCCCTATCCATTTTTCTCCAGCACTCTTAATAAGCTCTGCTTCTATTTTTCAGGTCCTGCCCTCTTACCTTTTTTCAGCCCCTCAACGACTTTTGCTACTTCTTCTATTATGGATTCTCTCATTTTATCCTCATCCCTATATGTTTGTTTAGCAATCTGTTCTGTTTTTTGGTGGTTTTCAGTTGGTATTTCTTTAAAGTGTTCTACCCATGCCTCTTTCATTTCTTCTTTGTTTATACATAGTGCTGTGATTTCAGCACTCATAGTTGAATATGTCACTTGGGTTGCCTATATATTTAGGGGTTTGGACTTAACTGGAACAAATCTGAATTGAATAAATTAATTTGTTACTTAATAGGTAAAGAATACACTCTACATCACTTGATAATAAGAAGAAGTAGATCTTAAAAGGATTTTTCACTTAAAATTGAAAAAATATTTTGACAAGTTACGATTTGCATATCGTTAGGCTGACTTGGTTTTTCATAATTGAAGCCATTGTAAGGTGTAGTTTCACCTGGAAATTATAAAAGGCATAGATGGAAAGGTGTATGCAAGCAATCACCGCAATACTCACAGTTTCTGTTGTTGAATTTAGAGTAAATCCCATGATGGTTTAACGATTCATTAAATTTCATGATAAATGTATAATTTTCATTAATCTATACATTTGCAGCCAAAATGTTTTGCTGCAATATTCTTAATTAGATTATAGAGCACCTTTAGCAATAGAATTTTCAAGTGGGCAGCTCTATATAGAGAAGGTTTAGCCTGTTGAAGCCTAGAATTTGTATCGTTTGAACTTGATCTGTTAAAATGGTAAAATTTTGTTAATATTTAAAGTTCTGGTGTCAAAATTGATATAAATATTGTGTGATAGGGTATTAGGATTCATTTAATAATTAAAAAAGGAAGTAATAAGGTGTGAAAATGTTATTATCTTAATTTTGTAAAAACCATGTTCGTCAGGAAATTCAAGATGTTTGCCATTGAATTCTGGAGTTAAATTTGCTTTTTGTTAAACATGCAATATACCAAAATATAGGGAAAATTATCCTCTTTCCGATTATGCAATTTGTTTAAACATTTAATTTAATTTTTCAACCAAATTTTGGTTATGTAGATCTTGTTAGGTTAGATGTTCAATTGTTTTTAGTTACTTACCAAATTTTGTTAGTGGAAAAATGACGATTGTCGTTTGTTTTTGAAAACAATATAAAAGCAGATCGAAAATCTGGTTACTTGCTTGTTGATTTTCATATAAAGAAGAAGCCATGTCAGATCACGCAATAATAAAATTTTGAGGTTATGTGTCAAATTTTACGTCAATGAAATGTCAAAAAAGTGAGGTTATGACAAATGTCAACCAAATTTTTTTTAAGTGTTTAATAATGATAATAACAATGAACAATTAAAGCGTTTTAAATAAATTGGAAAGTGGAAGTGTTAATTTGGTTTTTGGACTATTTATTTATAAGAAGAAAATTTTTTGGAAAACGTATTGTAACTTTATTTCTGGATGGAAGGAAATTAAAACTGGATGTAATAAGAATTTTTGGAAAATAGACAATTGATTTATGTACTCACGTATTGGAAGTAAATTGTTCAATATCTAATAGTTTTAATAAATTACAAAAGGAGATCCACAAGAACAATCATATGGAAATGCGTGTTCACCAACGCAACACGTAAATTTACTGACTATTACAGAGAACTGCCAAATAATATAGTGTGCAAAAATTTCCAAGAGTGGCGCAAAATTTTTGAATTTAAAAAAATTATTTTCAAACTTCAACTTTATTTTCTTGTTTCATTTCTTCCTTTAATTATAAATAACTTAAGATTGTGAGTTTGATCAAATAAAGTTATTGAGCAGGACAAATAGAATTAGACTGTCTCTAGATTCTTATTTTGTTAAATCCAATTGGCACCAATAATTAATTGAATCCATTTTATGTAATAAGAATCTTTTTTGTTTTCGTTTCTCTTTTCATTGTTTTTATGTGTTTATTAATAAAATATTTTAAATGTTAAAAAGGAGATTAATTTGTGTATTCTTCTTGTTTTGTGTCCATTAACAGAATTTCACAGGTATAAGTTGAACAATATTTTATTATTTTGTCAAAGAGCGACCCGCCTGAAATTTTCTCATGCAATTTTCCTGAGCTTGTCTTTGGATTTTAAAATCATAGCCGGAGCAAATTTTCTTTTCATCACAAAGGTAAGTGGTGTTTGTTTTTGTATAACTTTTCAGTTTGCCTTGCTACCATTAAACATGTGATAGTGGTCCTTAAATTTGAATAAATTTATGATCAAGTGTTGTAAAGTGTATACTAGTACAGCGCTTATCACGATAAAATTTTATTGTCGCACGAATGCGCTGCTTATTAACCAATAAAATATCATATCAATAGATTCCCTTTTTTATTTCTTATTGCAACTGATTGCGTTTTGTATCCTTGTCTTTCTTGTCTCAAATCTTTAAATTTCTTAATATCTCTTTTGTTATATGACTTCTATTTCCGTTATCTTCTTTTTTAAATGTTCTCGTTTCTTCCTTCTGCATACCTACATCATGTGCATAGTTCCTTGCTTTTTTGTAACTTTCTTCATGCTCTTTTGAATATCTTTGTAATACTTTAAGTCTTGCCTATCTTCTCGCTTCCACCGTTTTGCTACACTCTGCGTCATACCATTCTTCACTGCCTTCTTTTATTCTTTTTCCTAATGCTTCTACTTCTTTTAATACGATTCTTTTTAAGGAATTTCATTCCAATTGGAGATCAACATTCACGTTAGTTTCTTGAGTTTTCACTCCTATCACTTCTGTAAATTTTCTTTTCTTTTCTTCATTTTCAAATTTCTGTGTATTCCATTTCCTTTCACTCTTTTCTTGGTTCTTTCTTAGTCTGGGTACCTGTTGTCTAAATTGCTCTCACTGAAAGGTGATCTGAGTTTATGTCAGCTCCCCTATATGTTCTTACATATTCTACACATTGTTCATATGAACAATGTGTAGAGAACACAAGAGAACATACATTACATAATGTATGTTCTCTTAGTTTCCCTAAAGTGAAATGTGGTAATTCTAATGTTTGTTGATATGCTGAATGCAAAAATGACCACGTTTTTTCCGGAAAACTTGTAGTTAATATGCTATGAGAGTCCGCCCTCCACTAAACACCGCCAGGTATTAAACGATTGATAAATTCATTTCTCTTCTAAAAAAACTAGGGGATTCCAGTGTATTTTGATGTCTTTGCATTAGTCAAATTAAATGTAAGGTATCTTGAGACAGAAGCGTCCCTACGGTCGGTCAGCCGGGCGTATGCCCGGAGCCCCGAGAGCTAGTGGGGCCCCGCACCGAGCTACCTTATTTTGATCAACAACACAATATATATCTTATGCGTTAATAAAATAGACTGAGAGACCGGCATTTGATGCAAGTTCTTATACACAAAGCTAAAGCCTACTTTTAAAATGAAGTGCACCAAATTTCCAAAATAAAAAGGATTCTAACATTTCTCGAGACTACGGGTGAAGGAGCAGACCACACGGCGTTCACCCATAAAACTGGCTGTCATCTACCCTATCCCTGGAACTTGGATACGGGACATGGAAACATGACAGGGCAACGGATGATACAGTCAGGTCAAATGTGTGGTAGAAAAAGTACGGTTATCACCACCGAGCAGAGGGAGCTCTGATAACATGAGGACCGGTGTGGGTGGATTTGATTCTCGCATGGGACAAGGTCTCTTATTGGTGCTAAGTTTTCCCGCTGTTTGATTGAATCTTAAGGAGGAGAATTGAAATGAGGTTTATCCCGGTTGAAAGAGGTAAATTCCTGCCTATGGGAAACTGCATGCCACCAGGTAACTGTGCTCAGGATGCTATTCGGACCACCCTATGGCTCAGACTGCAGACTGAGTACTGTTATCTGAAGAAGCTTTAAAGCCATTACTCTTAAGGAGTGTTGAAGCGAATAGCCTCTTGCACTCAAGACAACTTCACCTCATGCAGGTACATACCGGGAGTCTAGAACGTGTAGACTTAAGAACGAAGCTCTGTCGAGGGCTCACCAAGCCTATAATTTGGTAGATCGGAGTGGCAAAACCATTTAAAAACCAAATCCTGTCACTATGGAGGTTGGATTCGATCGGGTAGTGGCTCCTAACAGAAATGAACAGCATGTTAGGGGAATAGTCCGAAGCTGGACAAGGTGAAGTTTCGTTGGTCGTGTGATACGTCCCTCATGCCTCCCTGGAGATGGAGCCGACGGGTGAGCACGTTTATCGCTCCGGTACTAGCCTGGAGAGCTAGTAGAGTATGGATAGTATCTCGCTCCCACCAGTGAGTTAGTGGTAGCATTGTAAAGTGTAGGCAATGCGCGCTAATTGAGTGTAATCTCAATTCATGTCTTGGCGTGTCTAAAAGGCGGGAAGGAACTCCCTAATGTTTATAAATTAGTCGCGTACATTTACCTAGAAATACAATACTACAGCCTATTGTATAGTTAAAAGGTAATAGGCTATAAGTTGCTGTAGAGAAGGAGTAAATGATCCTTTTCAAGATAAACAGTAGAGGCGCGTCATAGCATTTTGTTAACGGAAGTACCTACTAACAATAAAGTTGGTGCATTGTTCTAAATCTTCTATTACAGCTACCCCTCATTACGAGGTTTCTAGTTATATTAGTTACACCCTGTATATTTATTTATTTATTTACTTTCTTATTTACTGGGGCCCCACTCCATATTTGTGCCCGGGGTCTCAAAATCCAAAGGACGGCGCTGTCTTGAGGTTTTGATTGACCAACACCTAAAATGGAATTTCCACTTTGACCAGGCAATATTACAGTTGAGAAGACTGCTTATGATATTTTATACTTGAAGAAATATTCTATAGGCAAAAACTTTGTTGATCACTTACAACACTTTGGCTGTGTCCATATTATGTTACTGTATTGTAGTTTGGGGTAGTGCTTTGCATTCCACTCTTAGAGGCCTTGAGGTTGTGCAAACCTTAATTTTGAAATTTATGTTTCTTAAAAAATGAACGTATTCAACTGATGACGATAAGTTACTTCAATTTAAAAAGATTTTTATTTATAACCTATATCTATGGATATTAAAATTTATTAACAACCGCGTAAGGATTCTTCGTAAGGTTCATAGAAAAATGGTGGATGGTAATAAACTGCAACAACATAACTCGTAAAATATTTACGGTCTATGCAATAAAAATACGTCGAAAAGTTTGTAGTCTCCTGGAAAACAGAGAGACATTGAATAAGAAAGTAAATGTTTTAGAAAATTCACTGTTGATCTAAAATGTTAAACATCCAGAATTATTATACTCAAATGCAGCTGCTGCTTGCACAGTGATAACTGGTTCAAAAGATACCGTTGAGAATAACAATAATAATGTGTGTGACTTATACAAATAATGTTGCGCCAAATATAAGAGTGTGCAGTATAATCTTAAAAAGATTAATACAGATTGTGGTAACACTAAAATTTCCCAGCAAATAATAATATAAAACAATCAGGTATGAAACAAACGAATGATAACCTTGTTGCTTCTAAACAAAATATGGTTAGACGTTAGTACATTTAACCTATTATATATTAAAGAAAAATTGCAGAAATATTTATCATAGGAATTTTCTGGTAATTTGTGGAGAAAATTCGAAACAACAATAACTATCATTATAATTGTTTCTAGTTGGGAATACTGGAAAATACAGTGCAAGCGGTTATAAATCCCAGTAACTGGCCAAATGAAATAAATTTTCTAATTAGATTTTTCGATGAGACAAGACTACAACAGAAATAAACATAACAAGAATCTACAAATCCTAAATCTAAATATACAAAACAGATCTTCTAAATGAATTTTTATGTTATCATTCCCTGAAATTCTTTATTTTACCGAATCATAGATTGAAAAAGAGAAAGTATAAATTCAATTAAAGTAGCTAATTATAAACTGGTCTGCTATTATAACAGGAATTCAATGATTGCTGGTGGAAGCAATTTTACGGGGTCGAATACCTTCGAATATTTGGCATATGGCATTCAAAAAACCAATGAGTACAAGGCAGTCATGTATTTAGTTTTGACGTCCTCCAGTACTTCGGGAAACAATTCGATAAAAAGCACACATGATCACATTGCAGCCTTCTTGTACCTGCAGGATAATAAAGTATTTTCGGAAAAACTAAATACATGACAGACTTTTACTCACAGAGGACTTTCAAATGACGTATATACACGTACCAAATTTCAAAGGTATTCGCACAAGATAGATGATTTGTTATTGTTCTTTGTTGAGCTAAAATTTGTATTACACACACATCCCACCAGCTACTGATGCATGAGTAAAAAAGAAGAAGCAGTTGTAACAATGTTCATTTTCTTTCTCTAACTGAACTTGCTTTACTGAAAATACTAAACATAAAATACGCTGCGCGATGGACATCACTGCAACCTTTAAAAATTCAAATACTAAATACTTACTGCAAAGCTCATAAAAACGATACTTACGTTACTTTATAATGCCACGGCTGAAGACATCTTAAAGACAAATTATTGCTCAGGAAGTAGGTACTGATCTTCATAGCTAATTAAGTATAAAGAAGAATAAGGGTTGGTATATACATAAAAAAATATATGGGCGACATCTGCTTACAAGTCCTTCAACTTAGTATTCGCAAACAGAAAGAAATACTGGCTTTATTGATTAAATTCAATTAATATTCATGTTTAATTACGTTAATATTAAGTTGGTTAAAATATTTTAAAGACTTTCACAAGTGAATGGTTCAATATTATCACAGTATGATTTAATTAAAATGTTCATTTATTAAAAAATAAAGTATTTACTTGTTTCCTATGACAATAATATAGGTTTTAATGGTAATACCCTAATAAGAATTTTTATTACCTACAGGAAAATATAGACATACGGGTAAATTTACAAAGCACAATCATTAGGGAAAATGGTACAAATTGTTTTTACATAAGACTTTAATCAAACAAGTATCCTTTAGTCCTGATACTTGGTACAACTTTACAATTCTTTAAACGTCCAAAAAACACAACACTTCCACAATAATGCCCTTGTTTCACTTAACACTAAATACAAGGCATTTCATAAATTGTTGACATGAAGCAGGAAGAAATTGGAAAGTATAATCGCTGATACCGCGTTTCCACCCAAGATCAACGAACGAAAGTTCACAACAATTGTCACTTAATTGCAATTTCATTAGTAATCTCATCATGAATAACTACAATCATATAAGTTCAACAACCATTTCTATTAGTTATAAAAGAAAGATTACCTAATAACACAAGTTTATATTTGGTGATATGAGAATATTAATTTCCTTAATAATCTTTATTAATACAACACCCAAATGGACAGTGTTCTAAATTATTACGGTACAACTAAACCGAAAAGTTTAATTGTTTAACTTTTATAATCTTAATTTTTGTCTATATTCTCGTTACTAAAACCGATTTTTAACCGTAGGAATTCTTTGCAGTGACCTTTGATATTTACAAAGACGTCAATATGTTTATTCTAGATGCAATGTTATCTGTCATTTTATTCTAGAAGGAAATTAATCCTATACAAAAACATTGTACGGTGACCCATGGCATTAAAAGAACACCATTTAATTCGAAATATCGTCTGCGTTTTTAATACAACTGAAATATATTAAACTACGCAGGACTGTATTAAGGTTTTCATAAAAAGTTGCATTTCTATAAAACTAAGAATTTGAACACGTTACACAGTAACGAAAAACTTTGGTAAACGCTGAAATTGCCATTTCACTGTTTAGTGCACCATAAAAAGACAAAACTCTTATTGCGAGTTTCTAAGATACTGCTGCTAGTGCATAATTTTCTGGATACAGTGGTAGCACAGGCTCGAGTGGGTGGAGGATCTTGCTAATGCACTGATGGTCGCAGGTATCGCTTTTATTAGCGTGCTTAGATAGTGATAGCAAATGAGTTCTGCATATATTACGGTATCATTATCACTTATAACACACACTAAAAGTAACGTAAGTTTATAAAGGAAATGTTGCTTACCAACTTGCTCAAACAAGTTATGTAACATATACAGGGTGTATCTAATTGGTCATATCACTCATATAGTTGTATAGTCGTATAGTTTTCGTTTTTAATTAAATCATACAGAAAAGTTGTAGCTAGAATGCTTACTTTAGAAGCCATACATTAATTTTAAGAAGTGGCGGCGTACATCAAAAGGAACAAAAAGTCTGATACGACTATAGGTTCTAAGACATAACACTTTTTCAAAAAACAAAGATTTCATCATCATCATCCCAAATCTGCTAAAAATAAACAAAGATGTTCGGCTTGTCTACACTAAGTAAACGATTTGAATTGAGGACCGGTATCAGCTGTAAATTGCAGTTATTTATAAGCAATGTCGCCAGATACGATAAATCGTTTTTTCTAAATTATTGTAAAGGTTATAAAGATAGAAAAGAATGTATTATGAATTTTTTATTTCTTTCGATGTCAGCTATTATGTCACTTTATAATGTTTGTATTATAGCCGCTTACCGTATAGTATAATAGCATTTACTATATATAAGTTTATCTCATCATTATGTTATACTTAGAGCTTACAGTAATCTTATAAAACTCTAATAAACCTGTAGAATATTCTTAGATGTTCTGAATACTTTTATATACCCTTTATATAACCAGGTGTTATCAAAAGTAGTAAAAATGTGTATTTGGTTGCAGTAAATTCGAGAGCTTGTGGGGGAAAGCAAACAGAATAAGTATCAGGAAATTGATTTTGATGATGTGAGTAAACATCAGGTAAAACTCAATGTTCACGTAATTAGTTGCAGGCTATCGTTTATTTTTAGTGGACTTTAATCAATTAATGATAATATTATGTGTCCCATGTGGTGTAATGCGTAAAGAAGTTTATATCAAGCCATTTTGTTTATTTCATTATACTAATTAAATCAGTATAGTTAATGGCTGATTACTGCAAATGAAAACGAATTAATTATTCATTATACAACAAGATATTAAAATGCGTATACTTAACAGTATAAAACAGTTCTAAAAAATACAATAAAATGTTTACATTTATTGACATAGTCGAATTGCACAATACTTTTGGGAATCTAATTTACTTAATTAATTGAATTCGACCTAATTTAGCCCTACCTATAAATTACATGTTTTCTTATCTTACATGTGTGAATTATGAATTACTTATATTTTAAAATTAGTTATGTATAGTGTACACGCATTTTTACAAATAATACATTCATATTATTATTGTTGAATGAAAGCATGCATAAAGAACATTTAAAATTAATGTTTGTTAGGTTATTGTTTTCATCAATTTCATGGTGATGTTAATTTATTTCTAATTCTTAAATTGCCAAAATTGTAAGTATTGTGCTTATTAATAAGTATTGCACCTTGAAATGCCTTTGAATGTTTTATCTATATATTTTGCAGTAGATAATAATTATTGATTTTTAACTTCATTTACATTATCTACAATTCCGGAAAATTGACTAGCAAAATATGCAATGCACAATTTATGTACGAGGGGAACTAGAATAATTATCTACCTAGCCATGACTGAAACAACTGACAATCTTCAGCGTTTAATGTCAAATAGTGGCAAGTCTTTTATAATTGTATCTGAAGTTTCAGTGAAATTGACCTGTTACTTTTTGTTTTGTGCGCGATTAGTTGACAAAAAATGAGTGTTTTGAAATTGGAGCACAGGAGTGTGATTAAGTTTCTCACAAAAGAAGGCAATGGTCCAAAATTTATAAGAGAACGTATGATTGCCGTATATGGAGATGATGCCCCATCATATTTTACGATTAAGTTTTGGTCAAAACAGTTTCGTTGGGGACGTGAATCCATAGAGGATGACCCTATAAGTGGAAGGCCACTTGAGGCAACCAACAGTGAAATGTGTGATAAAGTGGAAGCTATGGTTCTTGAGGATCGCCGCATGAAGGTCTCCACCATTGCTTCTGCTCTGGGAATATCAGAACCTAGCGTTTTGACCATATTGCACAAAAGTTAGGCATGAATAAAGTCTCAGCGAGGTGGGTTCCCAGGTTGTTGACTCCAGAGCAAAAGACGCGAAGACAGCAAATTTGTCAAAACAATTTAGATCTTTTGGAAGCTGATGCTGAATTCCTAACGAGGATAGTGACTGGAGACGAGACCTGGGTACATCACTGGGACCCTGAGACAAAGCTGGAATCTATGCAATGGATTCATAAGGGTTCTCCACCCCCAAAGAAAGCTCGCACACAGCCCTCAGCCGGAAAACTTATGGCAACAATTTTTTGGGATTTGCATGGAGTTCTTCTGATCGAATATATGCCTAAGGGCACTACAATAAATGCAGAGGTTTACGGTAATACGCTCAAAAAGTTACATTCGGAAATTACCAAAAAACGTCCCCACTTGAGGCATAAAAATGTGCTCCTTCTTCATGACAATGCGACGGTTCATAAAGCCGCCAAAGTTCGTCCAATTCTGAACGAATGTAACTTTGTAGAGTTAGACCACCCACCTTACAGCCCAGATCTGGCACCCTCGGACTTCTACTTATTCCGAAATCTGAAAAAACATTTGAGAGGCCGCCATTTTGAAAGTGATGACCATTTGAAACGAACCATCAATGACTATTTTGGCAATCAGGAAGAATCATTTTTTTTAATGGTATGAATTCATTGCAAGACAAATGGCGAAAGTGCGTTGAAGTTGGGGGAGATTATATTGAAAAATAAAATTGTTTAAAAAATCATGCGTCTTTTGTTTCATGCTTAGGTAGATAATTTATCTAGTTTCCCTCGTATATAACACGCATAAAATGATTATTTACAGAGTGAAACATAAAAAGCATTTCATGGTATTACACATTATTTTATTTAGGAATCCCATTCTAAATACATTTTTGCTATTTTCTAAAACGCGAACTAATTTACTTTATTAATGTCGTGAATAAATTTAAAACATAATTATTTACAAAGTAACTTATTGAAGATGTGTTTTGTCAATAATTCACTTATTCTTGTACGTTTGTTTGAACTTTAATTAAATTTAACTAAATGTAAAGACTAATAATTACAATCACAAAAAAAACCTGTCACATATTAAAGATGCTCTAATCTGGAGAGCTGTCGTTAAACTCTGTACCCCTTACAAAAAAACTGAATTATTTCCGGACGTTGCCATTATATCCACTTTTAGACTAGTTAATTAATATTTATTTTTTGTAAATTTTTACTACAAAAATTATGATTAGAACTGATTTGAATCCACATTAATTAGTAATGATAATAATATAATAATAATTGCTACAACCCGTAACCTGGAAACCAGGCCCCAGAAGCTATGAAGCTTGTGCGGATGGGAGGGGGCGATTATTATTATTATTATTACGTATGCCCAACGTGCGGCTGCAGCCGATTTGCAGATAGAACAGCGCAACTCCCACATTTGTGTCACAGCTAAGGAAAAACTGCAGAAAACCTTAACCAGATCTGCAGGTACCAGGAGTCGAACTTCGGCGCTTGGGTGAAAGTCTAGCACGCTAGACATTACACTACCAAGGCTGAATTTATCTAAAAGAATTGTCGAAATTAATTTAGTTATTATAAAACGCAGAACTTAATATTATTGATTAATCACTATAGTTTTCATAAAGGACACTCAAACTTTAATAGGTAACAAATTTTCAAGTTCTTCGTAGAGAACTAGGTTTTACAGTGGCGTATTTAGAAATTTTCTTTCGGGGTGGGGGGCTACTCTATAAAAATTCCGAATCACAATACTTAGATTTTCACATAACATAGATATTGACACTATTACAAAAATTTGGTTGCCACTGGGTTGTACCATTTATTGTTTTGCGTTAAATTTACTTGCTTGGCTGACTCAAAATCTTATACTTTTAGCTCCTTTTTTGAAGTTTTAGGAGGGGCGATTATGCTTTAACCAACCACACAATATTTCTGACATCATTAGCTACCAATCGCGATGTGGTATGCCCTTCCAATATTGTATTTAAAAACAATTAAATTTGCAGATAAAATTAGAAAAAATTGTGACTTTTTAAAATATATTAGAAAAAACTTTTTAAAATTGTTCCTTCAATGTTGGATATAGCAGGATGACTGTTTTTCGGACACCCCTTCACTTTTTTTGGCAAGTAGCTGACACTGCAGACAGATACATTATCGATCGAAAGTCTTTTTCTGATGCATGGATCAAAAAACTCTCGTGGATAACCACTCTGGTACCAATTTCCAGTTTCCGATAACATTGTTATATTGTAATTGTAAATAGCCGTGGTTAGCTGTCAACTTCTTTAGTCAGAAGTTTGGCATTCCATCCCTCCCCTGTTGTTTTCCAAATGGCTGTGGATAGTTATTTCTAAGGTTTTGTCTTTCTTTTTATCCATTCCGCTCTTTCAATATGTCTTACATCAGATTCTCACAAATCTTTCCAGTAGTGATCTGCGATGACGCAGATGACTCATTTGTTGCATTAATGGTTAGGGTATAAGAATGAGACGGTTGATCTTTAATAAATGCGTAAATAAAATACATGTCCTTTTTGCTCATGTTGCAGTTTGTTTACCTTAAAACGAATTCTAGGTCTAATAACAGGTTTAAAATAAAAATAACTGATTTTTAAAGAGAACATTTTTTCCATTTCTAATAAATACGGTAAGTTAATTAGATTAAAAGGCGATTTTTATTAGTTGAATTTAATTTTTAAAAAACCATTCGACTTTATAAGAAAATTAAATTACGAGTTCTAATCTGCAATGCTAATATATTTTACTAGAACTTGACGAATTACTTGATTCCAGTAATCCTTTTCAGTAAAACTAAAACCATCATGGAAGCATTAAACTTGTAAATCTAACTGCTCATTGACTCATTGAATACACAAAATATTTTTTTGATAAAAGAAATTGGATGCTAAATACAATTTTTGTCAAGATTTCTTAGTTTCATTCCATATTTAATTGGTGATAACAAAGCCTTATAGTGGCTACCTTATGCAGTTTCTAATCATTTATTATTTTATACTTTAAAATTATTAGAAATACAATCGGTAATCCCCACTAAAATCACGGGAGACAGAGCATCAACCTTTCGTAATAAAAAGCAATAAAACGTGCTTAATTTCCTTGTTTTAACAGCAAAACAAGGGATGCGTCATTCAATAAGTGTGCTACAAAATCAACACAGCTGATCGGTTTGTTTAGATTACGATTTAAACTCAGAAACAAGGGCGTCAGCTGTGAAATGCGATTCTTTTAGAGCAAAGTTGGAACAATGGTTTAGAGGTTTAGAGCAATGGTTTCGGGTACTATGACGGTAGTAGATCAAAGACTCGAGCATTTCTGTGGCAAATTGTTGCTATTGATCAAAAGTGAGTTAGACTTTGAACCGGAGTTGAAATCGCAGTTAAACGAGTGGAGAAGTCCATCCTCTCCACAACCCAAAAAATTTAAACGAACGCAATCAAAGGTCAAACAAATGATGATCACCAAGGAATCATCATAAGAGATAGAGTCCCACGCGGAGCAGTTGTGACAGTAGTGTATCATTATGACGTCATGCAAAAATTTCGCAGAAATATTCATAAAAACCGACCTGACTAGCTCGAGAATAGGCCACTCATTTTGCACGACAATGAATGCCAACGTCTAGGGAAGGTTGTGACCGATTTGTTGAAAAAAGGATTACCTGACGCGATAGATAGGTCCAGATATGAGTCCACCAACCTCGACACCGACTCATAAATGATCTTCAAAATAACAACTGTTTGGTTTAAATGTAAAATGTTTTAGGGATGTTTATTACATTTTGGTTTTGTGTTGTTAGGGACGCTACTATTTTGTTTTGGGATGATTCGAAAATGTAAATAATAAGACGGTAGCCATTTTTGTCTTTACCTGTAACAGTAATTTCTTTCATGTATGTTTTACGATTATTTATTTCGTTTATGTTGATTTGAGTTGTGTGATGTGAATTCTATATAACTTAATTAATTTGAATCCTAAATCTCTAGATTGAAAACTAAATAAGACAAAAATTCAATGATAATTTAATCAACAAAGCGTTGTTTTGAGATTTAACTGTAATTTAAAATTTTATTTAATGTGTTTCACAGTTAGTACATAATGATTATTGGTTGATTTTACAACCTACTGTAAATTATATACTTTGGAGCCTAAGATATTAATGGGAAATTCCGCTGGTCCGGAGCAGTGGTTGGTTTCCCTAGGTATGTATAAATTTATTATACCTGAAAGCGCGTATTCTCCGCAGTGGTAAGAAACCACATAAATATCGTGTTGAGGTCCCTCCAGGTTGGCATTATTTCAGAGCGCGCATGGTCCACGGTGGTAATAAACCATATATTCCGTGTCGAGATCACTCTCACCACTATTTGTGTAAACATGTTTGTTTTTTATTCTATTTCGCTCAAGGTTAAGAATAAATTAATAAAATACTATAATCATATTTAACTGTTCTTTTATTTTTGTTTATCTCTCTTCTTCCATCTTTATGAAGTAAGTTAATTGTGGGCTGGCGGCGGTGGACGAGTGGTGTCAGTGCATCAGTGTTTCAAGGATCGTGGCTTGGAGTCCCACTTGGGGCGACAGGATTTTTCTAACTGGAAATTCCGCCACCTCAACTAGGGGTGTGTATATTCGTGTTGCATGTTAGATGAGAGACATATTAGCTTATTATTATTATATATATTAGCTTATAGTTCTCCCGTAGTGTAGACGTGAAATAAAAAAAATCAATTGTTATCGTGTAACTTACTTAATAAACATGATAAAAGGTTTTGACTGCGGCTCTGTCGAAATGATTAGATTTTATGTCTAAGATAAGTACCTATGCTTATCTTGTACCATTATTATGGACAATGTAGCCTTGGTACTGTAGCGACTAGCGTGCTGGCCTCTCACCCAAGCGGACCGGATCGAATCCCGTGTCGGCAGATCCGGTTAAGGTTTTCTGTAGTTTTTCTTAACTGTAACACAAATGTGGAATTTGTGCAAAGTCGAATGCAGTCACACAATGGGCTTGCGTAATAATAATCGCCCCTCCCTCCCGCACAAGCTTCACAACTTCTGGGGCCTGGTCGCGTATTTCCTAAATATACTTGGTCGCAGCACCGGACACGCCCATCCCAATTTTTATTGGTTATTTCAATATATACGCGATTGTGGCACAGTTTATGAATTATACACGGACGCAGAGACTGGCCATTCGCGAATTAATATGTATAAAACATACACGAATTCAGAAAATGTCATTACATCTACTTCATGCTAGCGCAGCATAACTTCATGAAACCTACGCAAATTCATAAAACCTAACCTATAAAGACTGTGTTAACTAACTTGAAGTAAAATCGCCTGTCCAATTATTACTTAACCATAAACTATGGATCGCATTAAACGTGATTTGCAGTGTATTGCAGGTGACGACAGTGAAATAATGATTACAGACTTCGAAGAAGAATCCTTAAACTATAGTGCGCGTATACAGATGAACTTATCAAGAAATGTCGAAGGCGCCGACGAGGAGGAATATAGTAAACAGTGTAATTTATGGATACAAAAATTTTCAGAATTGACCAAGACGCAATGGGTTGTGAGAAGTACTTGGCCCAATCTGACTAAATTAAAATACCGAAAACAGTACGTCTGTCATCATACGAGTTTCAATAAAGTAGAGGATAAGAAGCGAAAGCGGGAATCTACTAGAAAAAAAGGAAAGGGCTGTGAGGCAATTATAGATATTAAAATTAAAAAAGTGAACAAAAACACTATTAAGAACGATAAACTTTTGAAGCTGGGATTGTCAACTATCATTTTGGTATGTTGGTATTGTTGGTACCTACTTCCCTAGTACAGATACCTTACACGCACCTGCGTACGCCACGCGCATTTTGTTTTCCTGTTGAGTTTATCAAAAAATTCTCGGACAGGTCGATTTTTAATTTAACCCAATAATTTTAAATGGCACCCTATTTCTCCGGCTTTACCGTGGAAGTGACATCTATTAGCTTTTGATTTTTGAATGAAAGACGTCGTGTATATTATTACATTTTAGATTAATTTATAATTTTCTTAATGCAGTTCTGAATGCTTAATGGAAATTATGCGTATCTATGATGTATTTCCACCAACCTAACTTCCAGCTCATATGTTATAATAATTATTAACTTTATCTTTTAGATATCATTTAAGCACAGTCACTTAATTCATGTCGCAGAAGCTTTCAGCTTTTTAAAAATGTCGCTGGAGACAAAAGCACAGTTTATAGAATATTTTGAAAGTGGGCTAACTCCCGCGACCGCAAGAAACATGCATGAGATGAGACTTATGAGCAACCCTTCTGAAACAATAATAAAAGTTCTAGCAGATTCTCAAATAAATCCAAGGGATCGAGAAATTAGTAACTTATACGAAACGTGGAGGTAAATTGACTATCATGTTCATTTAATAATTCAAATACCTATTTTTCAAAGTATTTTCTTAAAAATAAGCTTTTTAAAATTCTAGGCGCCACAACTATGGCGATAGAACTGTGGATTCAACAATTTCAGTTTTAAAAAGAAAGAAGCAGTATTATCTGGATCAAGGTTTCGACGTACACATCAGTGAAGAGCCTTTGGTGGTGTTAATTATAAGCCCTATAATGAAAAGGGCACATGAACATAAACGAGCTGCAGAAATATGTTTCGTCGACTCAAGTGGGTCCTGCGATCAATCTGGTACAATTATCACATTTATAATCACCGCTAGTGCTGTAGGAGGTATACCGCTAGCATGTTTATTGCATACAGCTCAAACTGAAAATGACTATAAGCTTGCCTTCGGTATTTTGAGGAAGATGTTACCACGTGGTTTCGGAGGAAGTGGAAGTCCAAAAGTTTTTATGACCGATGACTCCACCGCTGAAAGAAACGCATTAAGATATATTTTCCCAGAAGCAACTTTGCTTCTTTGCTCCTTTCATGTAGCCCAAGCGGTGTGGAGGTGGTTATGGGAAACTAGAAATAAAATCCATAAAAATGACAGGCAGAAAATTATGTTGGAATGTAGGCGCATATTATATGCTGCAAATGAAATTGAATGCCAAGAAATATACGATGAGCTAATCGAATCATGGAAAAAATATGCAAACTTTGTTAACTATATTGAAGGATTGTGGGTCAGGCGAAAAGAGTGGTGCCTTTGTTACCGATCTGATTTATGTACTCGAGGAAATAACACCAACAACATGGTAGAAGCATCAATACGAATAATGAAAGATATTATACTTGCAAGATGTAAAGCATTTAATATGGTGGCATTACTTGAGTTCATTGTTGAGGTACTAGAAAAGTATCATACTAGAAGGTTGTTATCGTATGCTAATCACAGACAAAGTAAAAACGAAGTATTATATTTAAAATTGATGAAAAGCACTGCGGACCTAGAAGTGAAATACGTAAGTGAACAAATTTATCTGGTAAATTCTTCTAAAGACCCCAAAATGTTTTACACTGTTTTGATTAATTGTGGCCTATGTGACTGTGTAAGCGGATCTGGAGGCGCCTACTGTAAACATTTATGCGCAGTGGAGAAGCAGATTGGTCAGCAGTTTCATACGTGTCCACTATTAACCCCAAAAGAAAAAACAGAATTGGCTTATATTGCCACAGGTGAAAAAACTACACAATTTTTTAACACTATGATGAGGGTGAATAATGATGATAAAGAAAACAATAAGGCTTCAACGAGTACTTTACACAATGATGAAAACTTAAGTACCACTAATATTGCAAGAAAAACCGAAACACAGATTGAAAATTCTAGTGCAGAACCTGTTCAATCTCTTAAAGGTACGTATTTAATATCTAGTCCCTACGCTTTCCTAACTAATGGATTAATGATTTTACAGACAATCAGCTCGTGGATGCAATACAAAATTTAAAAAGTGAATTGGACCGTATTATTCCTCTAGCAACCAATGCATCACTGGTAAACAAACTTACGCATAAATTACGTGGAATTACAACAAGTAGCCAAATGGACTCATTTTTGGCTGGTCAACTTAGCCATAATTTTAAAAAGGGGAGATATATAAGCGTACAGCCTACCTCCAAAAGTAGACGTCGAAGCGATTTAAAATTGGGTTCAAAGCGAGTGCAAAGTGGCAGGCCTTCTAAAGCAGAGAAAAATATTAGAAAATTAAAAGGAAAACGATGCCATGCACTTTCAGATAATATTATTCAAAATAAGCCCAATGCAAAGATCCATTAAATAAATAAAATCCGTTTTGTTTATGTTTGTTAAAAAAATAAACGAGTTTAGTTTTGTATTTCATGTCTTTTTTTTTTTGTTTTACCTATAACATTTTACTTTTTACTGCTTGAGTAACGATATTTTAAATAATTTGCTAAGGATTGTATAATTTGTATAGTCGAAGGCAGAAATGAGTTGCGTCCGTGTATAATTCATAAACTGTGCCACAATCGCGTATATATTGAAATAACCAATAAAAACTGGGATGGGCGTGTCCGGTGCTGCGACCAAGTATATTTAGGAAATACGCGGCCTGGTCCTCTACGCAATTGGTAGGTAGTAATTTAAAATCATGTATATGTGACACTGACACTGTGTCTGGCAAGGCAAATCGAAAATGTCGAGCAGTCGCTCTAATAAAGAATTTACTACTTATAATTACTAATGTGGGCTTGTTATACTATTAATGCGTTACTGTTTAATTCTAGCAACCTTTGTGACCAAAAATATTTCATACAAAGCCATTATTAAGATGGAGAATGGCAAGGATAAAGATGAGACTAAGAAAGATGAAGAATCAGCTTCTGATAATGCCAAATCACCACCATTGAAAGAAAATTTAATTTCATACATTTCCCAATATTGCAATGCAACAAGCATCTATGGCATTCGATATATTGCAGAAAGTGGAAGACCGATTAGTGAAAAGTAATCTTTTTAAAAGAAAATTATTAAAACAGCCAGAAACAATAGCCTTTTTCTAGATCATTTTGGATTAGTTCCATAACATCTTTCTGGAGTTTGTGTGTAGTGCTATTGATACAAACCTACAGCAAATGGAAGGCATCTCCTACTATAGTAACATTTTCCACGGCTGAAATTCCAATTTCAGACATTCCATTTCCTGCTATTACTGTTTGTCCCTATATACGTCATGATCCTGGAATTTTTAATTACACTAATGTGTTAATAAAAAAAGTCTTTGATCGGCCAGATATAACAGAAGAAGAGTAAGATTTTGAAGATTTCTAACTTATTAATCCTTTTTAGAAATAGTCTATTTCAGAAATGAATACTTTGAAAGCCTATCTTTACTTTATCCGAGTCTGGGTAACTTGAGTTTATTCGGAGTGGACGATAATGGAAGCCTTACGGTTGGTGCAAATATCATCGAGCACTTAACAAAGGTAAAGCTAAACAAATGAGGCACAGTCATTATTTACTATTCTTATCAACAGGCTTCTCCTTATACCAAGGAGAATTTGACTGTGAGTTATTGGCAATCACTTGAACGTCAAGACTTACTACCACAGGTTGTTGGTAGTTGTGGTTTATCGTTCAATTTTAACATTTTGGATTTTTCTGAAATATTCACTGAAGTGCGGTAGGTATTTATTTTATTTTGCTGTAGTTAGCTCTATTGACAACTTTTTTTTAGAAACAACAATACTGCATACAGCTTTGATGCAATACCAAAACGAAAGGGCTGGACTATGGATGAGGGTTATTCCAAAGAAGAATTTTCTGAAACGTATCCAAAAAGGTCGTTTGTTGCAGGGCCTGAAGGAGGTTTTACATTTGCAGGAGCTGTCAGTGTTAAAGAATTGCCGCCTTCATATGAAACACCATTTGCAGGGTATCAGGTATAAATAAGAATTTAATTAAAATTAAATAGTACACAACTAATATTTAAGAGCAAATACACTAGAAGGATACCAGGTAATTCAACGCAGCTCGGAAATTAAGCTCCCAGCGAGGCAGGGTACTCTTAGGGTGACAACAGAAGTAAATGAAAATAATACTTTATATAAAAAATACAAACTGTTAGATATGCTATAACAACAAAAATTGAGCTCCACGATGGGTTTGTCAATTTGTAACAAGAATTATTTTACCAAAAACAAAAGTACTTACGTTATACAATTATCTATGCCTCGACTTAACTTAAATACCTTAAGATGAGAACTCTTTCCCTCGTTTGAGATTAAGGCAGGTCATAGGTGCATTAGAGCATTATCAGATTCATAGAGATATGAATAAAGGGGCGCCAGCATAATTGATTAATGTAATAAAAGAGTGATGTTAATATGAACATGAACCAGTCTCAATTATGCAAGGACCGATTTCCAGCACTCTGTTATTATACAAGAATAGTACATTATAAAAAGTAAACAAGAAATAACACAAATAATACCATTTATGTATTTATTTCACATAAAAAAGTCATTAGACAGTAAAAAAGAACTGGAAGGCCTTCATTTGTTATATATTACAACTAAATTAAATAGATACTTTGAAAATTCGTACTATGATTGTTATTAGGTTTGAATTTATCAATTTTACTTAAAAAAATTAATTTCAGAATCTCATAAAAATTTGCTTATTCTCATATCAAAAGTTTTTTTAAATTGCAACTTTAAAATTTCTGTCACATAATTATAACAATCCACTTTTGAATTTTGATAAAATGAGCTGATTAACACTTCCCACAAAAAAATAGGATATAAAAAACCCACCTGGCTATTTCTATAAACATAATTTGGTTTACAAACATTACTTCAAATAACTCGTTGAAGATGTCCACCAGGTAATTATGAGAGAAAGCTTCCAGTAATGCACTTGTGGGGATTCAAAATACTAAAATACAAAAGGACTGCAAAACCATATTCGCCATTAACTTCAAGCAAACAAAAATAAAGTTCGTAAAGTTTCCTCCATGATCATCAAAGTAGGTTTTAAAATCTGAATCAATTTTCTTAAAACGCCAACTTAATTGCAAGCCTAGACTAACTAAAGTGTACTTATATCGACTTTCTTTAAGTAACGTTTTGATCGATTTTCTTAAACTAAAGTCCGTATGGACTTTTTCAAACTAAAATCCGTATCGAATTTTTCCCTTTCGAGGGAATTCCGAGGGATTTTTAAAACGGGACAAAGAAAACTCTAATTTCGTTTTCTTCCAAACTTTCAAACAACGATTCAATGTTTTTAATAACTCACAGAACCATTTTATGCACTTATTATACTATAACAGACCTCATGTCCATATTGCCACGTGGGGTTTTTGCGACTTGAGGTCGTAGTCAGAGGTAGACGGGAAAGAAAACACAAGGCATAGAAACAACTATATACTAATAACAAAGTAATAAAATACAAAGGTATTACACATGGTGGTTATATAGTTTTGAGGACGTACAGGTCCTCGTAATTCTAACAATAAACATCAGGGCGATCGGAACCACCCTGTCTAGCACTAGATCTACAAACTAAGCGTATACACATAGGGAGCCTTGGCACAACTCCCTATTAACTAAGCAGAACTAAGAGAGAGAGAGCCTTAGCACAACCCTCTTATAACTAAGCAGAATTAAGCGCAGTGAAGGATATGGTAACCAAGGTCCCTGGATCCCAGATTCCAACCCTACACCATAAATAAATTAAAAGGTACTCACCAGCTTGCTTGTTGTGTTGGAGTCATTTTACTGACTGAATTGTAAGCTCAAAGCAAGCTGGTTATATACTGCTCAACGCGGAAGATATTAGCATAATAGTGGGAATCCGTAGGTTAGTATTCCAAGTATGGAACCAAGGAAGCTCACGCTTGCTGGTTGCAGGCTCGTGGGTTGAAGCGAAAATTCTTTGAAGGAATACGCAGCTGCTCTGGCTTGACTGCATGTGAACGAACGTGGGTTGTTCAGCATAGATCAGAGCAACCTTAGTAGATAAGATGCAGTGGAAGAGCCAGACGTGGGTGACGCCGCAGCAGCTGTGTTGCGTTTCTTCGAATGAGGCCGCGGCCGCTTGACTAACGTGGGCAACTGAGTGTAACCTTGCCCGATCTTTGCGCAAGTTGTAGAACTTATAAGATTATTCCAGTCGAAATAATTTCCGTTTGTGACAATATAAAAAGGGGGATTTCCAAAGAAAATTTGCAAAGTTGAACAGCACAACAATTCACGTGTTGGCTGCTTTTAGGCTCGCACCAGAAGGGATCGAAGGAAGTGTAGGTCTCGTGACCAACAAACTGCCTTTTAATTGGTTGAATTGATGCATCATGTTTTACAACAAAAGATTTATTATTATTGATTATACGAAAATGGACAACCAAAGTGATTTGAAAAATCGATAATTTGGAAATAAAATGTTAAATTTAGTTAATAATTAATAGCAGAGAAAAAGACATTAAAACTGCACTTGGTGCAAAGAAAAATCGTCAATTTTGCAGTCATACCTAGTCATAAACCTAGATGGCGTTGCAAATTAAAATTTAAAATCGACTATACAGGGTGTTCTCCAAAGAATAATCGCCTATCATTTTTACTAATATACAAGGTGTGTTCCTAAAATAAAAGAATAAACAGAAAAACTGTCTGTAACAATGCTACCAAAAGACTTGACTATAAGAACTCGCATATTTACAAAAATATTTTTCACTGTTCGCAATATGTTCATTGTAAACAGAAAGACGACATTCAGGTTACAGTGTTTATATGGAAATGATATAAATAAAACAATTAAGTTTTATAAAGAAATCGTAAAAATAACTGGAGATACTGACAGTTACTTCGCGAACGTTACTGTTAATAACGGCCGCGTAAGTGGATGCGTTTACCGAAACAGAAACGGTCACCAAAAGTGATAAAATGAAAATAATGGTTATTTTAAACTGCCATTATGGTATAAAGTTATTTCCTTAAAAGCCTTTTTTTGTTAATTTATCAAGCAATCAGTGCTGGTCCACTTGATATGGATTGATCCTGCATTGAATCTTTGATGGATAAGGAAATTAATTTGTGCGCCCCTCTTTATTATTTGTCCGATAGGAGCTATTGACGCCAGTCCGACACTGATTACAATTTAAAAATGATGGATGATTGGTTTATTTTGTGGGGTTGACTTGAATTAAGATGTTGACGTTAGCTGTAGATGAATTAATGGTGGTTGATGCACTTCTGGTAATAGATTAAAATAAAGACAGCTCTTGTAAGGAGCATCCCCGAGCGATAGCTGTCGGGGTGTCTTTAGGTAGCACTAAAACTAAGTCGATTCCACGGTCCCTTTTGCTGAATAGTTACCTACTAGGTCAACTCTGGATGGGAAGGTAGGATATTAGGACAGGCAGCTTCAGGCGATCACCCAAACTCGAAAGAAGTCTCACGGCTGCCTGAATAAAAAGAGGGTGGCAGTTCACAATGGAGGTGCGGGGTCCCTTATTCCTGTTTGAGATCACGCCGTACGTGGATGCCTTTATGCTGGAGAGAGCGCGGCTTCCTGGACCTAGGCTTTATCGACCTTCGTGGTTAACACTACCTAAACTGACCGCGCACGTTGATTGCTGTACAGCGGCCGTGCAAGCAGCAGCTTTGCACGAAGTTCGTGGAGTCATTTCGAAGCACTATATACGTATAAGAATATTATCCTGATAACCTGTCCCCAATGTTATTAATTACTTCATATACTATGTATACACAAAAACTCAGTATTGCGTTCCCTTAAAATCTCTAAATAGAAATCCCATAAACTAGCGTTGCAGAATTTGTCTTGACAGAAACTCATGAATTAGTTGATTGTTCTATATTAATAATTCGGAACTGTTAAGATATCCGACTCTTAAGGTTTTAACAAATTATTGTACACAGGTGGCTTTACATCATCCCTCAGAATTGCCAAATATGGACAAACGCTTCCTTCTACCATTAAACCAAGTTGTACTTGTTGGAATTAAACCTAAGATCACAACCATCTCAGAGAAATTGAAATCTTACAAACTGGAAGACAGGAAGTGCTATCTAAACAATGAACGAAAATTAAAAATCTTCAAATATTACACACGGCAAAACTGCTTGGAGGAATGTTTTCTGAATTATACCTGGGAGGCTTGTAAATGTAGACCTTTCTACATGTATGGTAAGAGAGGTTAATAACTATGCCACAAATGCTTAAACAAATTTTCTATTTTTTAGTTTATGATGATGCTCCACTGTGCGGACGTGGAAGCAAGTCATGCTTGAGCCAATTCAAAAGTAAGTAAAAATTGTTTCTAAAATTACCTTCTTTATTAAACTACCCCATTTAAGAGAGTTACCAGGACAGAAATAAATGCAACTGCTTGCCTTCCTGTACGTCTTTAGAATACGATGTTGAGATATCACAAGGCGATTTGAAGTATTACCGTGATTATTTGAATATATTCGCAAAGCTGAAAGAAAAGAACTTAAAATTTGAGAAGAATTCATCAGGGTTTGTATTTGAAAATTTAATAATGTACAAGTTACTATCTTTGATTGATTTTAGTTGGTATATGTCATATCTAGCTGTATACTACAAAGATGAACAATTTTGGGCTATAGAAAGGAAGGAGTATTATGAGTTTTTTGACTTTATGGCTAATGTTGGCGGCCTTCTGGGCTTGTTCATAGGATTTTCTGCAGCATCTATGATAGAGATTATATATTTCTTAACGTTTAGACTGACAACTAATATTCAACAATATGGAATAAAGTTTTGGTCTGGAGCACCCGAAGTTGTTGGCGATGAAGCTGACAAATAGATAAAAATATATCTTAGCTGTGTAATATAAATAAATACACACACTATTTTTTTATTCTATTTTATCACTGATATTGTTTGTAAGATTATATCAATAAATAAATATCTATCAATGTCTTTGTACATAATCCCAGCCAGCACACTGATGTCATAATGTCGCCGTTTTTTCGACAGTAACGACGACAAATTGTCGTAAAACTGACATCATTATGTCGCAGCCCAAAGACGTCAATATAAGACGTCATTAAAACGTCCTATACTAGGACTAAGACAGGAATTATAAATAAACCGTTGAATACTGGAAATAATATTTATTATATGTATACTGCAGTCAAAACATATAATAACTCTATATTGTGACCACCTGCTTAATATGACGTCTTATGCACATCATTTATTAGTCATATGACGTCGCCGACCAATAATTAAACGACTTAAAAAAAACGTCAATATAATCTCAGAGTGCTGGTTGGGATGTATAACCATAAATTTTTGATAAGTCTTTAGAATTTTGGAATATTTCAAAATTGAATTTTCGGGAGTTTTCGCAAAACAACGAGATTTTGAAAATTAGAAAGTTCGATTGTTTAAAATATTAAAAATTTAAAAACTTGACTTAGAAACATCAAAACAGCAACTACTAAAACCTTGACAATTTTGAACAACTAAAAATCTAGAATGCTAAAACTTTAAATATCGAAGTCTTTGGTGATTAAAATTCTTCAATAATTGGGGTTCTGGAAGAAAAAACACGTTTTAGTTACTTGTTGCAACCCAAAGGTGAGATTCGTTGAACTTCTCCCGCACGTAGGCACCGTCTACAGTGACTTAATACAGAAACACTAGCGACAATGGATAGATAAAAGCCATTTTGAGGCAAATTGCAACCTACTTTACTACATATATAACTACTACTTTAGCATATAAACCTATTAAATATATTGGGTGTAACTAATAAGTTCAAACCTCGTAATAGGAGTTCCTTATCACCATGCGGTCACTTCCTGCTTATACATCACATTAAAAATACTAAAATACAAAAAATATTTTTCTTTCACCTCTAGTTTACGAAATCGGTGTTAGAACACATTTTAGAACATGTTCTGATACCGCACATGACGTCATCGGGGTTTTTCTAAATAGAACTATTAGGTTTTAAGTTTGAAGATTGATAGCAAGTGTGATTAGGAATAGAAAAGTATTAAGGTACCACAGGTCTAAAATGCATGATAACGGAGCTAGAACGAATTAACGGGTTCTGTCCCGTTTAACATTCTATACTCAATCATTCGAACAAGCAGCTTCTGGCCATAGCAATGCAATTAAAAATAACTTTGTATATTTTGACCTCTAGTCTACGAAATGATATGACGTCATCGGGATTTTTTAAAATATAACTATTAGGTTTTAAGTATGAGAATTGATAGCCAGTGTGATTTGGAATAAAAAAAAGTGTTAAGGTCCCACATGTTTAAAATGCATAATAACGGAGCTATAGAATCAATTAACGGGTTCTGTCCCGTTTAACAGTCTGCACCCAACCATTCGAACTAGCTTCTGGCAATAGCAATGAAATTAAAAGAACTTTTTATATTTTGCCCTCTAGTTTACGAAATTAGTATTAGAACCCATTTTAGAACATGTGTTGGTACCGCATATCATCGGGATATTTTTAAATACAACTATTAGATTTTAAGTATGAAAATCGATAGCAAGTATGATTTTTTAATAGAAGAGTATTAAGGTACTATAGGTATAAGAGCCATGATAACGGAACTAGAACCAATTAATCCTGTCGTGTGTGTGTGTGTCCTGTCGATACTTTATTTCTAGTATGAATTATGCATACACACTAATAAGTACTACTTGCGTTTCGAAAAAAGTCAAATGTTCGAATATTTTTAATTTTTAGTGCTTAACTAGAAGATGTAACCAAAACTAATAATTTATTTACACCTACTCTGAAAAGTTAATTATGGGCAAAGCTTTTAGGTAGATTTGACGCCTAAGGTACGTAGGTGACCTGTGTAACATGAGAACCGTATGTGAGTATATTTAATTATCAGTTCAGGCACAAAACAGCTTCTTAAAAATGAGACGCCTAACACAGGGTAATTATTCAACCTTTTTATTCAGAATAGTACTTTCTATTGATTTCCATACTAATAGTTCCACTTAAAAAAGATTTTGAAGACGTCATATCCGGTACCAGCACTTGTTCTAAAATGAGTTCTATGTAATACCGATTTCGTTAGTGGTCAAAATATACAAAGTTCTTTTGGTTTCATTGTTAAGGCCAGAAGCGTGTCCGAATGATTGAGTGTAGACTGTTAAACGGGACAGAACCCGTTAATTGGTTCTAACTTCGTTATCATGCATTTTAGATCTGTAGTACTTTAATACTTTTCTATTCAAAATCACACTTGCTATCGATTTTCATACTTACAACTTAATAATTTTAGTTAAAGAAAACACGATGACGTCATGTGCGGTACCAGTACATGTTCTAAAACGGGTTCTAATGTAGATTTCGTAAACTAAAGGTCAAAATATACAAAGTTTTTTTGGTTCTACTACTAAGGCCAGAAGCTTGTTCGAATGATTGAGTGTAGACTGTTAAATGGGACAGAACCCGTTAAGTGACTCTCAATCTCCGTTATTATGCATTTTAGACCTGTGGTACCATAATACTTTTTTATTGCAAATCACGCTTGCTATCGATTTTGTTACTTAAAGACTAATAGTTCTATTCAAAGAATTTCGATGACGTCATGTGCGGTACCAGCACATGCTCTAAAAAATGGGTTCTAATACTGATTTGATAATTAAACAGGAGATCCTGCATAGACAAATTAGAAAAACTTTAAACCGGAAGAAAGAAAAAAAGAAGGAAAAAAAAAAGAAATGATTTTATAGCTGGATTCCAACAATTAACAATTAATATGAAGGAGTGAACGTCTGCAAGTGAAACGAATAATGAGGCTAGTTTTATGAAGACTTAGGTAAAACACTAGAAAACCTACCAAAGTAATATATCAAAATCATATTAGGAAACTTTAATGCCAAAATAGGACTACATAATTTCCAGAAGTGCATGGGGTGGCATAATAATGGTAGGAGAATGTAAACATATACTCAATGCCATGATATTTGGCATATAAAAGGATTTATGGTAGTTAACATGCACCCTAGTACACAATAGGCTATAAAACGATATTTGTAAAGCTGATTTTCCTTAGAATATAGGTGATTTTTCTTTAGTTCAGCTAACGGTGTGAGACGATGACCTGAAAAGGCATTTAAATTAATTTGAGGCCATGTTTAAGGCAAGATTTAACCTAAAACAGACAAGGTGTGTTGTAATGGGGGTATATACAAATATTTACTATCTTACCTGAGTTTTTTTTATAAGAAAGAATTATGTTTCAAAGAAACGAGATTTTGATATCGTTAAATTCTTCTTCTATGTAGAAACAACAGTTATCGTGTAAATGTTTTGATGTAGCATTGTGATGTAGTTGCTTTAGCACAGAATTGAAACTATCTTGAATGTTGGGGCTGCTTTTTGCAGATTATGTCAGTGGAATAAAATACAAGTACGAGCGATTATGCCTCGTAGACAGGAATAATGTATTTAGCTAGAATTCTTATTTTGTTGATATCTGAATGTGTGAAAATAATGTATGTTAGTATATAAGGTTTATTATTGTCAAGATAGAAAGGTGTAAAAAGGTATTTTTAAGTAACTAAGTCAATTTTAGTTATGTAATAGTTTCATTTAGTGGTGGCCTTATTTTGCAATGGGAACATAAATGCAATATACCAATCAGTGGCGTGCGGTGAGAATTTAGGCTAGGGAAGCAACCACGATTTTAATTTTAATATACCTAAGTACAGGCGCGGATTCACGGGGGGTTATTCCCCCCCCACAAATTTAGAAATAAGTATACATAGAATAGAAATAAATAATGTTCGTTTAATTATTATTTATTAAAACAATTATTTTTCCAAAGATTTCCCCCTCAAAATTATTCTGTGGATCCGACCATGCTAGGTACAATAAAAAACAGTGTTATAATTATTAAGCTTAAAAGTTTTTCAAAGAAGAACTTTTACACTTGATACTTATGGAATTTGTTGACTATTATTCTTTATTTTAAAAAACTACTACTATGTATTTATACTGCAACTCGATTTTCCGGCCTTTCTTAGCAAAATACCGATGCAGGTTTTAATCTTTGTTGTTAAATTGAAAGTTTGAAAGTTCTGGTTTTAATCTGCAGTTCTTAATAATTTGTAATTTCTCTCCAAAACTGTATGCAGAGATTATTAATAATTCTTTATTAATAATTTACAAACTGAACCGAACCAAAAAATCGTCCCGATTCGGATATATCGGAAGTACTCGAACCTTCCACCGAAGCAGCTGAATTTGCAGTCGTAACGATAATACAATTTTAAATTTGCATACAGAGGAAACCAAATAGAATTATTTGTCTTTAAAAAAATCCAACTTATATAAATTGAAATAATAAGATGTAACAAAATACAGTCTCATTCACAGATTTACATTAGTTAAGTAACATTAAATTTAACAAACACTAAATCGAACAAATAATCAAATTATTATAAACATTTGGGTACGAAGCACACTAAAAATGCGACGACTTTACAATGTCAACCGCATCGTCTCTATCACCACGCCCGCTAATCAAGGCCAGGAGAAGAGTAATAAGCAACGAAATCAGTGCTTATATGCAGTGTATGTAACACATTTGAATCGGTATTACCTTTCCGCGCAAGTTTAATGAACCTAATTTAAAATAGTACTCTAAATAATTAACTACTTTTTGCTGTACGGAATTGATATTGAGCTTTAAGTTGATTAAATATTACAAATTTAAATAAACGATAACCATAATTTTATAAAAAATATTTTTGTTAGCATTGGTTTTTATTTTTAATAAATTCTCAAGGGAAGCAGTGCTTCCATTGCTTCCATGGACCGCACGCCACTGATACGAATAGATAGGGAATTTTGTCAAAGTTCAATTGTTTCATCCAAAATTCTCAGTAGATCTCGATTGTTTCTCAGAGGGGTATAAAAGAGCGACCGTTTTTGTAACAAATTATGTATCATTTAACAACTTTGAAACAGTGCACACATGTGCAGAGCAAAACATTAAATTTTAAGGTTATATCGTGAGTTCAAACGAAATTTAAATAAACATGATGCCATACTTTTTAGGTTATAATTTAAGGTTTTTAATAATAACATCATATAATTACCATAATAACTAGTGCATTAAATTTTTTATGTGACATTTTAAAAAAGAAATGGATTTTTTTATTGATAATTGAATTATACATCTTCGTTACGTTGGAATGTTGGAATGGAATTTGAAATATAATTATTAAATTTATGGACTTACCACAATTTAAACAAGCATGTCGATTTGGAATTCAATCTATTAAAGCCATTTATTTGGATATAATTGAAAGTGGTGTTTGACCTTCGTTCTTCATTTTATTGTATAATCATATGAAAGCAGAGAACTGTAGGTTTATAATGATGCAGTTGGCAAACTGTTGGCGCCAAATACTTGAATATTTAAAAAGTGAGGTATTTAACTATAGTTTAATTTGATTTTAGTAATTAAGGATTATAAAGTTGATGCCAGAAATATTACTTCTCAGATAAAGAGCATTAAACTATTTTGTAATTGATATTTCAAAGTTTATGGTATCCAACTTTTATTATCTGTTATTTTAAAATTTTTGTTTGTGTTGTTAAGGAAATAAATTTGTGTCATATTAAAATAGAAATATTGCTTTATATTTTTTTGCATATTACTGTGTTCCTAGATCTGTATAATTATTTAGTGCACTATTGAAGCGACCCGCCTGAGAATCTCAAATTGTAAAAAGTTTGAAGCTTCACAACAATCTTATATAGCCGGAGCAATAATTTATTTTAAAGCAAAGGTATGCATTTGTATTTTGTATGCATCACTGTGTTACCACCGCCGCAGACTGTTATTGTATTTTTTGTCCTCTATGTCGTAGCAATAAGTAGAAACGAAAATGTAAAAATGCTTGCAGAATTCGGATTTAAGAATAAAATGAAGGTGATGAATACTTATTTTTATTATAGAAGCAAGACATTCAAGAACAGTTGAAGGTGCAAGAAGTTATCGGGGGCCAGCTGCAAATACCGGTCATTTCTTGGTCAATTTGAAAATGGTATAAAAGTTAGCAATTGTTAAATGAAATGTTAAAGTAGACAAGATCAAGAAATGTAATATAAAAGCAATACGGCAATTGCAAGTAATACTTATATAACTATAAGTAACGTTTGAAAAGTAATAAAAGCGCTTGATAAAATAGTGCACCAGCTGAGATTTTAATGCGAGGCAGAAAGTATTTGTTAAAGTGTAGGTATAATCAGCACAATCAAAGAAGTTTGGAGAATGTACACTACCCCAAGAGAATGGAACAATACTATCCTATACATAAAAAAGGGGACATTACTGTGTGTTTGAATTATAGGAATTTTTACTGTTAGATGTGACTTATAAAGGTTTAACCAAATCATAAGAAACAAATCTCAGTAGAGAGCTCGTCAGAGACATCGTTGTCAAAAGGACCCATACAGTGGAGGGGAGGAGATCCCCTTGATGGCATATCTATATATTTAAAACATAAGGCTTATTTTTGTTCCAGTTCGTTTGAGAGTTCCACCGGGCCGATCTGAGCGATTCTTTTTTTATATTAAAGCTTTCGCTGTGTAGATTAGTCAACACTACTTAATTTTTATATTTTTTTAATGTTTATATTTTTAATTTGAAAAACTAAAATGTTTAATTTGAGACAGACGAATCGGACATTCACTTGGGACGCCCTCTCACTTTCTCCGGTGGTGAGTTTCGTAAGAGTAGGTATTAGGACACCTGAGCCAGACAGTTCTAGGGACCCTAGATTCTCTGTCTCTCTCTAAATCTGGTGACTTTTTGTCTGTCTCTCTCTCTAGGTGGTTAAGTACGGAATCTGCATTACCGACATTCTGTATTACCGGCATTTGGTTCGTCACCTGGCTAAATGGTGTTAGTGTTGCTAGGGGAAAACAGGTGGCGCCAGTGTCGTTTTTGTACCGACATTCTGTATTATCGGCATTTGGTTCGTCACATGGCTAAATGGTAGCGTCGTTGCTAGGGGAAAACAGGTGGCGCCAGTGTCGTTTTACGTGATTTTTGTACCGACATTCTGTATTACCGGCATTTGGTTCGTCATTTGGCTAAATGGTGTTAGTGTTGCTAGGGGAAAAAAGATGGCGCCAGTGTCGTTTTACGTGATTTTTGTACCGACATTCTGTATTATCGGCATTTGGTTCGTCATCATGAAGAAAGCTGTATTACCGATTACGGGCGTTCTGCTGATTGTTAATAGGGGGAGCCTAGGTTTATCATTTTATATTAATAAATTTACCGATTTCTTAAAATAATTATCGTCGTCATTAATACTTTAATTACATATAATAATTTAAGATAATTAATTCAGCATTAAAATTTTAAACGCAAATCACGGAACAATTTACGGATAATAATAATAACAATAATTATAATAATGTCTTTATTTCCTTACAGGTTTACACCCAAATAGGGAAAAATATGAATTTACAAAAAAAAAACCTAATTACAATGTACTTAACCTATTGTTTTGTGTGTATTAATCAGGTATATTCTCTGTTTTCATCGTTTATGCTATTCTCGTGTAATATCTCGTGGGTAATGTGTATTGTGGTGACAAGATTCATTTGGTATTGTTATGTCTGTTTGTGTTTATCGGCATTTGGTTCGTCATCATGAAGAAAGCTGTATTACCGATTACGGGCGTTCTGCTGATTGTTAATAGGGGGGAGCCTAGGTTTATCATTTTATATTAATAAATTTACCGATTTCTTAAAATAATTATCGTCGTCATTAATACTTTAATTACATATAATAATTTAAGATAATTAATTCAGCATTAAAATTTTAAACGCAAATCACGGAACAATTTACGGATAATAATAATAACAATAATTATAATAATGTCTTTATTTCCTTACAGGTTTACACCCAAATAGGGAAAAATATGAATTTACAAAAAAAACCTAATTACAATGTACTTAACCTATTGTTTTGTGTGTATTAATCAGGTATATTCTCTGTTTTCATCGTTTATGCTATTCTCGTGTAATATCTCGTGGGTAATGTGTATTGTGGTGACAAGATTCATTTATTTACGTTTAAATTTAGGCGATTAGCTTTACTCCAATCACATAGAAAGTTAATGTTATACTGCAAATATAAGCAATCATTGATATCTCGTACTTGATGATATATTTCTAAATCGTCAGCAAATAATAGTTTCTCGCAATGTATAGATTGATGATGAATACCACGTAGACACGTCCATTCGTGACGGGCATCTTGGAATACGTTCTGCTTGGTTCGGACATCTTGTATCCCTACCCCTGGCGTTTAATGTCATGCGTACCGTGCTATCTCTCTCTCTCTCTCTCTCTCTCTCTCTCTCTCTCTCTCTCTCTCCTTATCATCTATTAGAGAGGACGCATTAAAGAGCCTTCTCTCTCTCAATGTCTCCTCTCTCACTCTCTTGCTCTTTCGTTCTCTCCTTATCACCTATTAGAGGACGCATTAAAGAACCTTCTCTCCCTCTCTCACTCTCTCGCTCTCACGCTCTCTCACTCTCTCTCCCTTCATCCTAATGCTAGTAAATGAAACAGCATTGGATAGAGGTAACCGTTAGGTCTACTGTTCTGGGATTGGTTCGGACGATAATTATTCAAAAAGGCGTAAAAGCATACGATGTTTACTAAATTAAATGTGGGCTGATTACGAGAAGTCTCAGTACCGTCTACGATTATCTCCGAGAACATCCGACGAACTGTATAAATCTCATGACATATTGAAATATGCACATCATTGCGCTATGAAGATCTCAGCTATAAATACGGTGTATTCTGTTCGTGCGTGACAGTTATTTGTCATACGTCATCATGAACACAATAGATCTCTTCGGTAGAGCTATGATGAGTATGACAGATGAAGCAATGGCTGCAACAAAACGTGGACCGAGAGGTTATGGTTTCAAATTAACACCAGAGGGTAATTTCGATGTTGAGAACCGTCGTATAACTAATGTAGGCGCTCCTATCAACGATAACGATCTTGTCACGAAGCGTTCTGTACTAATGTTATCAGATAACGATGAAGGTGTAATTGATGTTAAGAAAAGAAGGTTAGTACACGTTAAAGGACCGCTTGACGACCACGATGTTTGCACGAAAAAGTATACCGACGAGCTGGTGGACGATGTTGAAAGAAAATTACTCTCTAATTGTTTGAGACGACGACGAGAGGATAAAGGACAGGGGTCGTACTATGATGCTAAAGATGGAAGAATTTGTAATATAGGGGAGCCTCCAGAGGATAAAGATGTAATCTCTAGGCAGTATTTTAACAATCGGGCTATGCATACAAACGATCAAATGCAGTTTAATGCAGATGGTAAACGTATTGTTTCAGTAAGTTACCCTATAGATGGCACGGATGTCACTTCTAAAGCTTATGTAGATGCTCAATTCGACTCTGCTGTACAAACCTTCATTACAATGACTACCGACACTCAGAACACTATTAAAGATCTAAAGCAAAAGGTAACAAAGGTTGACATTGAAACTAGTAAACTTAACAGTTTGCTAACAACGTTGGAAAAAGAAACAAAGAGAAATCACCTAATAGCGAATGATGAGATGGAAACTAATCATTCGAGTGTGTTGACAAAGATAGAAGAAACGAATAATACCCTAGATAGTAATTATAAAAAATTATTAGATAAAGTACAAGTGCTCGAGGATACTCAAAAAGTTATGCGATCATCGTTTGATGCCCTAATAGCCGAATCTGCAACACGTACGAACTCTTACAACATAAAGAGAGTGTACAATACCGACTAATAACGGAATTTACTACTACTACTACTATCGGTTGACCTAATCATATTGACACCATTTTTATTCTAGTTTTAAGTGTATTATATCAAATGCCTGATTAGCGCAGATAGGAAATGTGGGGAGCCTTACGGGAATGCTGCGCAAATGCTTAGTTTGCTTATATCTACGCTAATCAGTTATTTTTTTCTTAGCCTAAATGTATCGTTGAAGAAATAAAAAATGTATTTAAACAAAGTTTTTAGTTTTACTAATGTCAATAACTCTCCATACATAGCGATTTGTAGCAACAGCAGCAGCAACACATCGATATGGTAATGAAAGTAAGTTTCGCCGACGCAAGCATGAATAATATACATCATATGATAGTATGGGAGTATGCATACAGACAGGCGAGAAAGGGAGACTGGCAAACATTAGCTCTGTACAGATACCGTTTTCAAACAAGAATACATAATGTTGAAAAGCATCTGTGTAAAATTCTACAAGCTGATCATAGAGACTTTATCTATACGCAGAGATTTCAGAACACAGATTAGTCCGGCTACCGCGGTGACCGAGTATAAATACAGGTACAAGCAGTCTCTTCTCTCAGTACCAGATGTTAGTTCACGAGGGTAACGGCTTTGTTAACAGACTCATAGACAAGCTACCTAGTGAACTACATCTTTATCTAATTACTCTAATTATCTAAAAGATTACAGCGTGGCGATAAAGGTATAAATCCTTTGGACCAGGCGTGTATGCAGCACGACATCTCGTACGCTCAAAGCTCCGATTTGAACAGTAGACACCAGGCAGATCGTGTATTAGAAGAAGCCGCTTGGAAGCGTGTTAAGGCTAAAGACTCTAAATTAGGGGAGAAAGCATCAGCTCTGTTTGTAACCGGTATAATGAAGGCTAAAAGAAAGTTGGGAATGGGTATAAAGACAAACAAACTATCGGGGAAAAAGGGTCTCGCTAGAAAGATGATGAAGAAAACTGCCACTTTCAAAGGTGGCGTTTTAAAGAAGCTTGTTGGTGTAGTGAATCGTGCAAGCAAGAGACTCACGGGTAAAGACTTAATACATCATGCCCTGAGCGCTGCCAGAAGAATCATTCAAAACGTAGGCGGTCGAAAAAACGTTAAAGTACCCCGAATTATTCCTGTGCCTACAGCTACAGGGGGTATTTTACCACTCATACCAATTTTTGCTGGCCTCTCGGCTCTCGGTGCAATTATAGGAGGCGCCTCGGGGGTAGCAAAAGCTGTTAACACTGCTAATAGTAATAAGAGACAGCTAGAAGAAACTACACGGCATAATAAAAGTATGGAAGCTATCGCTTTAGGCGGTAAGAACGGTAACGCCCTTTACCTAAAGCCATATAGAGCTGGCGGGGCTGCATTGTACTTAAAACCATATGTCAGGCGGCCAAAAAACTGAATAACTTGCCTCGGAGACCACTTACAGACCTAGATATAATAAAACATGCTAAAGACATTCCCTATTTTAGAGGTGTCTATATGAGAACAAGTCTACCTGCAACGAAACCTTTGCAATTCGAAAGAGCTATTGTTAATCTTGACGACGCTGGAGGGCCGGGTACTCATTGGGTTGCCTATAGAAAGGATCAAACGTGGTTTTGTACTATGACCCCTTCGGAGACTTGAGACCACCAGCTGAACTTGTGAAATATTTAGGGCCTCGCTGCGCCGTATACTACAACGTAGCATAAGAACAAAAGTTCAATACATACAACTGCGGACATCTGTGTCTACGATTTTTGTATAAAAGAGAGGTGAAAGTGTAAATCGGTTAAGTATGGCTAGGACCATCACGGTGTACGGTACAGGAAACAGGCTTTCTACGGATCGTATTTATCCACCTATAACACTAGATCACGTGCGTTACGAATACTCACTAGGTTTAGTCGGCTTATATACAAGTCACACGATACGGAATATATACCCAGGCAAAAATAAATTTTATTACGGAGAAAAGGCGATAACTATTGAACCGGGTAGCTACGAGTTGGCTGAAATCGTTAACTATATAAAGAATCAAATTAGTGGCGATCCGGAAGAGGGAGATCTACTACTACAAATCAAAGCTAACACTAATACGGGAAAGTGTGAGATTGAGTCAGCTACCGAGTTGATTGATTTTACCAAACCCGATAACATAGGATCCCTACTAGGATTTAAGAAGCGCGTGCTAGAACCAGGTAGTAGACACGTATCAGATCGAGTTGTCGATATACTTTCAACTCCAAACATCTTTGTAGACACGAATATTACAGGCGGTTCATATAGAAACAATCAAGCAGGTCATACAATCTTCGAATTTGGTGTTTGCGTACCACCCGGTTATCTGATTGAAAAGGAGCCATCGCATGTGATTTACTTTCCCATCACTGTCACCGAGATCGACAACATTACCATTAGACTGGTAGACGCGAGAGGAGAGTTGATAAATTTGTCTGAAGACACTTTCACGAGCATCAGGCTAGAGCTTAAACGTGAAAAATGGGAATAAACTTTAGCTATAAAAACATCAGCATATGTCCATCAAAGGTCATTCACCGTCGAACGTCGGCTCGTGCAGACCTTCGATTAAAACTAACTAAAGCTCGTCGCCTTTTTCTTGAATCTTTAGGCTTTAAAGTACGATAACAGCATCATGTCAAAAAGAAGTAAAATACATATTAACACCGACACTTTTACCATTGATAAATTAAACATATTTGGGAAGCCTCGCGTCGATACAGATATAATAAAAGAGGATTTTTATACCTATCTGCCGTTTACGTTAAATGCCAATCATTCCGACACCATTAGAATCAGCATACAAAATTCCGATAACGTTTTAGCTTTGTATGACAGCTATGTACTTGTTAAAGGTAGCATAACGCGTGCTGCAAACAAGCAATTCCTTCTGGTAAACAATTTCGCCCACTTTTTGTTTGATGAAATTCAACTAATATTAGGCGCAAACCAGCTCATAGATGTATGTAAACAGCCTGGCATTACAGGCACTATAAAAGGTCTCGTTTCACATGGCGCCGAGGATAGAGCTTTAACCTGCAATGCATGGAACTTAGGGATTACTAGCGATAATGATTTGTTACATAACCAGGGGAATAACGTCTTTCATTTCACATGTAGAATACCATTAAAAGATATCTTTGGATTTGCAGACGATTATAAAAAAGTAATACCTCATATGAGTTGTCAGCTAGTTTTAATTCGCGCCAAGAACGATTTTAATTGCTATAAAAGCGACGCAGGTGATGCAGGTACCGATGTAGATATCAAGATTGATAAGCTCTCGTGGGAAGTTCCGCATATACTGTTATCAGATGAAAGCAAAGTGAACCTGGTGGAGAGTTTAAGAGATAATTCTTCTATCATCGCTCCGTTTAATCGTTGGGAATTACACGAGTTACCCTCGTTGGGAACTACTAAAAATCAGGTTTGGCGCGTAAAGAACTCCAATGATCTAGAGAAACCGCGCTGGGTCTTTGTAGTTTTACAAGACGAGCGTCAGCTGGGTATAAGAACGGGTAACCCGACTACATTTACTCATTCGAACTTGGTCGACGTTAAGTTGTATTTAAATTCGCAAGTGTTCCCACATCAACGTTTAAATCTCGATTTCGACAATAAGGACTACATTCCTGTGTATCTGAATTATATTCGTTTTCGTGAGAACTACTATGACGGTATAGGTAGAGGTGCGGCTGAGAGCTGTTTACTCAGCTACAAATCGTTTGAAACGTATCCCTTTTTTGTTATTGACTGTTCAAGACAGGTAGAGAGTTTTAAGGATTCCACTGTCGATATTAGACTAGAGCTCGAGTCTTCTGCCGCATTTACGAACACAACTAAGGCGTATTGTTTGATCCTTCACGACGCATTAATCGAGTATAATCCGTTTAACGAGACCGTGACTAGACACGCACGCATACCGTAATGATGAAGGTTGTTAAACAAAATAAGTCACTAAACATATGTAACCTAGACGACGACTGCGAAGATACATCTTTACAACGACGATCAGGCGAGGATGTTAGGAAACATGGCGACCTGTTACCTGTATCATGTAGAGCAATATTGAGCGGTCCATCTTCCTGTGGTAAAACTAATGCTATGTTAGGTTTACTTATTAGCGAAAACGGATTAAAATTTGAAAATATCTACCTATACGCCAAGTCTTTATTTCAGCCTAAATATGAATTCTTAAGACGTGTTATGAAACCACTTACGGGTATGGGATATCATGAATTTAGCGAAAACGATGACGTAATCAGCCTCGGTGATATTAAACCTAATTCTGTGTTCATTTTTGATGATATAATTTGCAGCAAGCAGGAAAAGATTAGAGAATACTTTAGCATGGGTAGGCATAAGGGTGTCGACTGTTTTTATCTAGGTCAAACGTACGCCAAGATTCCGAAACATCTGATTAGGGACAATGCAAACCTAATTATTCTCTTTAGACAAGACGAGTTGAACTTAAAACACGTGTTTAGCGATCACGTTGTAGGAGACGGTATTAGCTATGATCAGTTCAAAAACATTTGTTCTCTGTGTTGGAAGGAGCCACATGATTTCCTGGTAATTAATAAAGACAGCTCTCTAGACCGTGGCAGATATCGGAAGGGTTTTGATTCATATATAAGTTTATAATTAGAGTCGATTCGTTTAGTAGTCTCTGCATAGCCGACATGTCCAACACGTATGATCTGAGTTTAAAGCGTAAAATAATACACGCTCGTAATGCTATACGTAAGAAATTTGTATACTTTCGTCGTGATAGAGCAGAAGCAGAACGTATGTATCGCGTCACGCGCAATCCAGTTATATCGCCGCTGGTAACCATTGCTAAATCAGTTAACACCTCTAATGTACCCCTATTGAAAGTTAAAACACAACCATCTGGTGCTACTACTACTACCGCTAGTTACATTCCCCAGTTGAAAGTTAAAAAACAACCTGCCAAGAAGAAGAAGAAGAATCTAATAAAACTCTTGATCTCCCTACTCGTTACGGTATGCTGATAGCTAACGCTGTCGGAAACAAAAATATAGATACAACTAGATTCGGTATTAGATATAAAATTGATCGAGACGCATGGACATTTGCATCTTCCCCTGTGACTATGCGTGATACAAACATCATAATTAAAAACAACGTTTTCGAAGCAACACCCGGTCTGGTTGACCTACTCACGTTTAGAGAATTAGAGTCTATACCATCGCAAGCTGATATCAATAATTATATGCAGATAATAGCCCTTACTGTTATGTGGTATTGATAGTGTATTGAAATGAAATATATCAGACTTATGAAAGACTTGGTTTATTGACAAAGACTGTAACATGACATTATTTATTTTAATTACAATAACCATGACTACTACATAATAATAAGAACAATTAAACAATTAGATATACATAACATCTTCCCTTTTTTAACGAAGTTAATCGAGACAACATTATGGGTAGTATCAGTTAAAATGAATAATGAAAGAATTTTAGAGTTTATATATTTAAACGATTAGGTGGCTTTACAGTTCTGCCGAATCTTGTTTTGTAATTTTGTTGGACCATTTCATTATCAATATTAGAACTTTCATTTTCTCTACTGTTTAAGATAATTCCTTGATCTGTTGAAGCAGGTTTGATATGTTCTCTATTACGCCTATATGTGCCATCTTGACTTCGAACTATGTATGACCTAGGAGAAGGACCAAACTCTATTATTTGTCCAGAAATCCATGGTGCACTTGGGAACTTTTTAAACACTACTTCGTTCTTTTTTTTAATGGTTTAAGATTCTGAGCATTTCTGTTATAATAATATGACATTTTCTTTTTAATATTAGCTGAGACAGACTTATAATGATTAGTATTTACGAGTTGAGGACTTAAAGCTTTATGGGAAATCGGTATTTTAGATCTCAGTCGCCTGGACATCAATAATTGAGAAGGCGATGCTAAACTACCTTTGGGTGTGTTCCTGAAATGTAGTAAAGCAATATATGGATCTGTCCCAGAATGAAGAGATTTATTAAGAAATTTCTTTAAGGAACCAATAGTACGTTCAACTAGACCATTTGAACGAGGATAGTATGGACTAGATGTGATGTGTTCAATATCCCAATCTTTTGTAAAGTTATGGAAATCATTGGCATTAAAAGGAGGACCATTATCTGACATAAGTTGACAAGGAATTCCGTGACGAGCAAATATTGATTTCAGTTCTCGAATAACTATACTACTAGTAAAACCATTTTTTAAAATAGACAGTTCAACATATTTAGAGAAATAATCTACGCACACTAGATATTTCTGTCCATTGAAGTCCATAAAATCTACACCTATTTTATACCAAGGAATGTAAACAATTTCGTGAGGTAATAAAGGTTGTCTAGGATTATTATTGCTGAATTTGATACAAGACTCACAGCTAGAGACAATATTTTTTATATCATTATAAATGTTAGGCCAAAATACTATACCTTTAATAGAAGCAATTGATCTTTGGATACCTTGATGTGCTTCATGTACAATATTTAAAATATCACGACGCAAATTTGATGGAATGATTAATGACTGACCTTTGAATACCAGACCTTGAACAAAATGTATTTCATCTCTATAGTTATAGTAAGGTAATGCTGCAGTATCAACAGCTTTTTTATTATTTGGCCAACCTTCTTGACTATATTTTATTAATATTTCCATGGCATGGTCTTGAGACGTTGCATCTTGAATTAATTTCAATTTATCTTTGGAAATTGCTAAAGTAGAAGTTAATAAATTAACGTGTAAATTAACTTCTTGATCTAAATCTTCCAGAGCAAATTCTTGTAGAGGAGAACGAGATAACGTGTCCGCAATGTACATTTGTTTACCACTCTTGTAAACCACTTGCAAATCATAAGACTGAATGCGTAACATTAATCGTTGAAGACGTTGGGGAATTTTATACAATGGTTTTTGAAAAATACTGACAAGAGGCTTATGATCTGTTTCAACTATGACTTTATGTCCATACAAATATTGATGAAATTTTATGCAACCAAAAACTATAGCTAAAAGCTCTTTTTCAATTTGAGCGTAGTTACACTGGCTAGGTGTTAAAGTTGCAGAAGCATACGCAATGGGGTTATTTTCATGAAGAATGACAGCACCCATAGCACTCTGAGAACTATCACAAGAAAGAATGATTTGTTTAGAAGGATCGAAGTATGTTAGTACAGGAGCATTGGTAATAAGACGCTTTAAATTATTGAATTCAGACTCATGGACATCATCCCAATGCCAAATAACATCTTTTTTAAGTAAATTTCTTAAGTTTGCTGTTTCTTGAGAAAGATTTTTAATAAATGAAGATAAGTAGGTGACTATACCTAAGAAACGTTGCAGTTCCTGTATTGACTTTGGTCTATGCATTTCTAAAATAGCTTTGATTTTAGAATCATCTGGAGACATACCTTTGGCACTGAATTTGTGACCAATGTATGTAATTTCTTTACAACAAATGTGTGTTTTGCATTTATTAAACCTTAAACCTATTTCTTTGGCTCTCTTTAAAACTTTTTCTAAAATTGTGTCGTGTTCCTCTTTAGTACTTGCAAAAATCAAAAAATCGTCAACATAAATAATTACATTAGGAATATCTGAGAAGTTTTCTACCATAACAGAGTGAAAAATCTCTGGAGCTGAACTAATACCAAATGGTAAACGCAAGAAACGATATCTTCCAAAGGGAGTTATAAATGTACAGAGTTTAGATGACTCTTCATCTAAAGGAATAACCCAGAATCCTGAATTAGCATCCAATGTTGAAAAGAATTTGGCTTTACACAGTTTTGCTTTAACTGTATCAACAGTAGGAAAAGGATAATGTGACCTAAGAATAGCTTTGTTTATGTGTTTTGGATCAATACATAATCGAATGCCACCATTTTTCTTTTTAACAATGACAATGGGACTGACCCAGTTGGTAGGTTCATGTACTTTATTAACAACACCCATTTGTTCTAATTTTGATAATTCTTTCTTAAGATCATTGTATAATTTAAAAGGAATTTTTCTTAAGGGTTCTACTACAGGCTTGGCACCTTCCTGTAGAGTTAAATGACAAGTTGTTTTTAAGCAACCTAACCCTTCAAATACATCAGAATATCTTCTTAAGATATGATTAGAATTATTATTAGCAGACAAATCAAAACTAACATTATTAATTCTTTTGACTAGATTTAATTCAACACATGTTAATGACCCTAATATTGTCTGGCAATCTATATTCAATACATGAAAGTCTATATTAAATAAAAACTCTTTCCCGAGATCCGTACTATTGGTTCCCTAAAGAAATTTCTTAATAAATCTCTTCATTCTGGGACAGATCCATATATTGCTTTACTACATTTCAGGAACACACCCAAAGGTAGTTTAGCATCGCCTTCTCAATTATTGATGTCCAGGCGACTGAGATCTAAAATACCGATTTCCCATAAAGCTTTAAGTCCTCAACTCGTAAATACTAATCATTATAAGTCTGTCTCAGCTAATATTAAAAAGAAAATGTCATATTATTATAACAGAAATGCTCAGAATCTTAAACCATTAAAAAAAGGGGATGAAGTAGTGTTTAAAAAGTTCCCAAGTGCACCATGGATTTCTGGACAAATAATAGAGTTTGGTCCTTCTCCTAGGTCATACATAGTTCGAAGTCAAGATGGCACATATAGGCGTAATAGAGAACATATCAAACCTGCTTCAACAGATCAAGGAATTATCTTAAACAGTAGAGAAAATGAAAGTTCTAATATTGATAATGAAATGGTCCAACAAAATTACAAAACAAGATTCGGCAGAACTGTAAAGCCACCTAATCGTTTAAATATATAAACTCTAAAATTCTTTCATTATTCATTTTAACTGATACTACCCATAATGTTGTCTCGATTAACTTCGTTAAAAAAGGGAAGATGTTATGTATATCTAATTGTTTAATTGTTCTTATTATTATGTAGTAGTCATGGTTATTGTAATTAAAATAAATAATGTCATGTTACAGTCTTTGTCAATAAACCAAGTCTTTCATAAGTCTGATATATTTCATTTCAATACACTATCAATACCACATAACTGACACTATGTTATGTGGTATTGATAGTGTATTGAAATGAAATATATCAGACTTATGAAAGACTTGGTTTATTGACAAAAACTGTAACATGACATTATTTATTTTAATTACAATAACCATGACTACTACATAATAATAAGAACAATTAAACAATTAGATATACATAACACTTACTAATGCGCATAAGAAATCATATAGACCACAGGGTAAACTAACAGCTGTTAAACATTGGAAGTATGATTATATAATTAAACCGAACTTACCCAGCATCAAAGGTTTAGGCATTAGACTATCATCATCGTCAAATTTTAAAAAATTAAGCTATTGCAAAGTCGAATACGTCTACTGGAATAAGGCTAACGAGCTAGTCGACCGGCTTCGTTTGTTATATGCTGTAAAGAGTGCCGGCAACAGTAGTCCACAGAATGAAAACGAAATAATATCAATTATAAGCGAACTTAAGGAGGAAGGCATCATAGAATAAAATATTTCTGGGGTATATAATGATATACTGCTTTTAACATTATTCAGTATTCATCAAACACGGCTGCTGCTGCCAGTATAATTATTTGCGAAGTTGCTCTCTCTCGGTGTCGTCGTTGATATTAATTGTATTACTCTATGATGAGTGCTAAACAAACCGTTGTTGATGAAATACACAGGGCTGCTAGAAAAAACTTTCAAAGACGCCGCACTATAATAAAAAATTTCCAGGACTTGTTCCAGGCTGACTTAGCCGAGTTTATACCCTATGCTAAAGTAAATAAGGGGTATCGTTACATACTGTTGATGATAAACTGTTATTCGAAATATCTGTATGCACGACCGTTGAAAACTAAATCCGGGGAAGAGGTGACAAAGCAGGTCCGCAGCATCTTTAAGAGTTCAGTCATACCCAAGAATCTTCAGACGGATCTCGGGAAAGAGTTTTACAATAAGCATTTTAAACGATTAATGAAAGAACACACTATAAATCATTACTCTACATATTCCGTAATTAAGGCTTCGATAGTTGAACGCGTTATCCGTACAATTAAGCAAAAGCTTTATAAAGAGTTTAGCTACCGAGGATCATTTAAATGGATAGATATATTACAGAGGGTAGTTGACAGCTATAACAACACCAGACATAGAACGATAGGCCGAGCTCCTGCTACTGTTACACCTACCACCCAACTAACCGTTTATGGCACTAATGTAAAAGCTGATGTCGCTGCAGGAAGTAAACGTAAACTAGACTTGAATGACCTCGTACGTATTAGTAAGTTCAAGGGGGTCTTTTCTAAGGGATACACGCCCAGCTGGTCAACTGAATTATTCAAAATAGTTAAAGTTCAATTTACAAAACCTGTCACGTATCTGCTGGAAGATCTTCATAGGGTTGCTGGCCGAGGAGCTTTCTACGAGTTCGAGCTGCAGAAAACCAAACAGCCAGACGTTTACTTAGTTGAAAAGGTACTTAAACGCCGCAGCAATGGTGACATGTACTTCAAATGGCTCGGCTTGAATGAAAAGTCCTGGATAAAGGCTGAAGATGTTGTTAAATGACAGTTCTTACCTATATGAAGTTTATATTACTAGATTAAATAAAGGATGTTGAGGTTTAAGTTTAATATATAGTTAATATTCTATTAAGTAAATGTTAAGTGTTAGAATATATATATTTATAAGCTGATCTAAGTTATTTTGTTAGAAAATTAATTTGTAACATTCTGATATAACATATCTAGTTTATATTGAGTAATAAAGTAATATACTATATAAAACTATAATCACCTAGTTTAAGCTGATTTACAATAGAATATTAGTTATATTGTGTAACTATACGAAAAAATAATAAAAACAGTAAAACATTTATCGATTTTTTTTTATTTTCACGTATAAAATAACAAAGCCGTCCGAACCAATCCCAGAACAGTAGACCTAACGGTTACCTCTATCCAATGCTGTTTCATTTACTAGCATTAGGATGAAGGGAGAGAGAGTGAGAGAGCGTGAGAGCGAGAGAGTGAGAGAGGGAGAGAAGGTTCTTTAATGCGTCCTCTAATAGGTGATAAGGAGAGGACGAAAGAGCAAGAGAGTGAGAGAGGAGACATTGAGAGAGAGAAGGCTCTTTAATGCGTTCTCTTTAATAGATGATAAGGAGAGAGTGAGAAGGAGAGAGCGAGAGAGAGAGAGAGAGAGAGAGATAGCACGGTACGCATGACATTAAACTCCAGGGGTAGGGATACAAGATGTCCGAACCAAGCAGAACGTATTCCAAGATGCCCGTCACGAATGGACGTCTCTACGTGGTATTCATCATCAATCTATACATTGCGAGAAACTATTATTTGCTGACGATTTAAAAATATATCATCAAGTACGAGATATCAATGATTGCTTATATTTGCAGTCTAACATTAACTTTCTATGTGATTGGTGTAAAGCTAATCACCTAAATTTAAACGTAAATAAATGAATCTTGTCACCACAATACACATTACCCACGAGATATTACACGAGAATAGCATAAACGATGAAAACAGAGAATATACCTGATTAATACACACAAAACAATAGGTTAAGTACATTGTAATTAGGTTTTTTTTGTAAATTCATATTTTTCCCTATTTGGGTGTAAACCTGTAAGGAAATAAAGACATTATTATAATTATTGTTATTATTATTATCCGTAAATTGTTCCGTGATTTGCGTTTAAAATTTTAATGCTGAATTAATTATCTTAAATTATTATATGTAATTAAAGTATTAATGACGACGATAATTATTTTAAGAAATCGGTAAATTTATTAATATAAAATGATAAACCTAGGCTCCCCCTATTAACAATCAGCAGAACGCCCGTAATCGGTAATACAGCTTTCTTCATGATGACGAACCAAATGCCGATAAACACAAACAGACATAACAATACCAAATGAATCTTGTCACCACAATACACATTACCCACGAGATATTACACGAGAATAGCATAAATGATGAAAACAGAGAATATACCTGATTAATACACACAAAACAATAGGTTAAGTACATTGTAATTAGGTTTTTTTTTTGTAAATTCATATTTTTCCCTATTTGGGTGTAAACCTGTAAGGAAATAAAGACATTATTATAATTATTGTTATTATTATTATCCGTAAATTGTTCCGTGATTTGCGTTTAAAATTTTAATGCTGAATTAATTATCTTAAATTATTATATGTAATTAAAGTATTAATGACGACGATAATTATTTTAAGAAATCGGTAAATTTATTAATATAAAATGATAAACCTAGGCTCCCCCTATTAACAATCAGCAGAACGCCCGTAATCGGTAATACAGCTTTCTTCATGATGACGAACCAAATGCCGATAATACAGAATGTCGGTACAAAAATCACGTAAAACGACACTGGCGCCATCTTTTTTCCCCTAGCAACACTAACACCATTTAGCCAAATGACGAACCAAATGCCGGTAATACAGAATGTCGGTACAAAAATCACGTAAAACGACACTGGCGCCACCTGTTTTCCCCTAGCAACGACGCTACCATTTAGCCATGTGACGAACCAAATGCCGATAATACAGAATGTCGGTACAAAAACGACACTGGCGCCACCTGTTTTCCCCTAGCAACACTAACACCATTTAGCCAGGTGACGAACCAAATGCCGGTAATACAGAATGTCGGTAATGCAGATTCCGTACTTAACCACCTAGAGAGAGAGACAGACAAAAAGTCACCAGATTTAGAGAGAGACAGAGAATTTAGGGTCCCTAGAACTGTCTGGCTCAGGTGTCCTAATAGCTACTCGTAAGTACTACGCTTATAAATATAAAAGGGTGGTGCAGCCATCCACTTCCATCATTAATAAGCGGTTAATGTTTAAAAAATTGTTAGGTTGCGTAGACAAAATCCGCATAGTTGAAAATTATGGGCAACAGACGAATTAGATTAATAGCAGTTTTATATTGTTTGTATACAACGCAGGGAATTTGTCAACACTATGTTTATGTCATGTTTTTGAAATATGTACTAATAGACGTTTTCAAGAATGTTTTAAACAAGATCGATTTTTGATTTTATTCTTATTTCGTAAGGTAGAATTTCTGTATGTATGTATGTAGAATAAACCGGCGAGGAGGGCTAAGCCAGAGAGGAATATATGTCGGAAGAGAGGAGGGTAAGTTGGGAGAGAGGAGTGCTAGGCTTAGAATTTTCAACTGGTTATGTTTGGTTGCGTTTATTTAAATAATCACTCACGAAAATCCGAAGGATTGTAATCACACATCGAATGTTGTATATAGGGAAATCCTTCAATGCTTTTGACCGTTATGTCTTGACGAGGTTTCCCTAGTAATTAATTAAAACGCAACTACTCTTAGTCTTCTTCCTACAGCTTTGAGACATTTGATGACATAACCCTGTTAACTCGATCAAAACCGAGATTAGTAATAGTATTTAAGAGGTTAGAACACTAAGCAAAAAAGTATGGATCAAGCATGAACGAAAGTAAAAGATATGGAGCTAAGAGGATGAAGAAGAGTATTACTTTGAAGAGGTGGAACAATTTGAATACTTTGGTCTTATTATAAGAAATCGAAATGAAGATGAAGGGAATAAGAAGGGTAGAAAAGCAGCTGACCTACTGAAATGAAAACACCTATCGAGAACTGCTAAACTACGAGTACGTGGAACAATCATCCAGCCAACGGTATTATATGACCCAGAAATTTGGATAATGGAGACGCAAACCGCAAGAAAATAGATATTGAAAGAGAAAATATACAGATAATTTATGCTAAACCATCCATTACCGAAATTATAAAAGCACAGGGAGCAAGGTGATTGTAGGATAGAATTAAAAAAAGGTAAAATTAAAAATTAATAGGGTATAATTGACATTATTATATCCATATTTATAATTATATGTGTATAATTCACAAATGATACTGCAGAACAGCTGTTTCTGGCTATTGGCTCTCTTCAGCTAGATGTAGCACGTTTCTTGGTTTGAACTCTCTCTTCAGCTGGATGTAGAACGTTTCTTGGTTTGAACTGTGCTGGAGGCACCATAACATCTAAATGTTGGTGCTAATGTTATTTACGAGCTAGTATATAATAAGCTCGAGTGATGTGTGTATAATCCACAGACGTGCTACCCCCAACTGAAGAGAGCCAATAGCTCGAAACAACTGTCCTGGAGTGCCGTTTGTGGATTCTACACATATCATTATAAATGTGGGTATAATAATGTCAATTATGAATTTTTAATTTTATTGTTAATAACTTATTTATCTATGACACAAGTGTGTCTATGTATTTTATTTTATAAAAAAGATTATTACAAGGAGGTAACGGATCAAGAAAAGAAGAGGACGTGCGAAGAAAAATGGCTCGAGGCAGTGAAGGCAAACCTAAGAAAAGTTGAGGTTCAGGATCATATAAAAATAGAAAATAAGAAACATTTGGGAGGGATAAAAACTTTTTGAGATTTGGGATCCCCTTAGACCACCAATCATACGTCTATTGATATCAATAAAATTATTGAATTTTCTTTTCATTATTATTTTTTTTATTACTGAATTTTTTAACAATATATAGGGATGTACATTATCCACTCGGGAGGTCCTAAAATCTCTAGTTATGAGACCTTGATATGAGTGGCTCGGGGAGTATACAGCCCCCTTACACAGTAGGCCATGGTTTCCAATAAAATTAATTTATGTCCGGTCGGGCAATTTTGACCGGTTTATGGGTCTTTTTTAGAGAATAAATTGTTAAATTAAAGCTCTGTGGCTGTAAAACTATTTAGAGCCCGCTAGAAAAATAGCTATCCTTGTTTACGTGGTGTCCATAGTAATAACAGTAATTATATACCACTGCATCTACTTACTTGAAGTTTTACACTTTTATTACAATTATTTTTATTTTAAAATTAAATATTAATTTAAACTTAGACCGGACATAAACTAACGTATGCATTTCGGGCTTAATTAACACTCAATCAAGCCCTTAATACATAATATACCATTTAAGTTACGAAGGCATTTATTTTATGAGGTTGTATAACTGACAAATATTTTGGTAGTAATCTGCTGAATACAAATAAAAGATAATAATCAAGGTGCGTATCTGAAGCGAGACACTGTAAAATTGTACTATCAGAAAGAAATTTTTAAACCACTTGAAATCGGTGATTCATACACTTATCTTTTATTGTTATTACAATAATGAATAAATAATCGATACAAAAGTAATAATAGTTTTTAAGATGTTTTTGCCGGTCTTTGTTATCATTTCGAAGGGGATTCCCCTGCAGAAAATTCCACTATAACCATTCTGAATTATGGTCCTTTCTTAGCTAATTTTTCTTATGCTATAAAAGTAGACTACAAACTACAAGACCTCTTAAAAACTGCACTTTTTTTATTTGGAATGGTTCGCAGAAAAATCTTAATAAATATTAAAATTTGTTTAAATCGTTATAGTGACAATCCGTTATTGATAGAAATGTAGATAACGAAGTTAACAAGAAAGTTGGAATTATACAACGAGCGTATATATAATAATAGCTATAAATACTGCAGTGTTGCTTCAATTGTTTTAGTAGTTGTTTTAGAGACACCGAGAATTTTAGAAACAAAAGGATTTTTAGTGTCTGATAAAAACAGTTGGACTATACATAAGGCTGATTGGCATGTAAGTATTATCATTTGTTATTTATTTTAATGGTTAGTTCAATATCTGTTGAAAAGTAACACAATAATTGGAGTGTCTAAATAAAAGAAAACTGGAGCAATTAACCATATTTGTTATATTTTTGGTTCTTAAAAAACTCGTAAAACCATAAATCCCCAAGCAGTTCCTGAATAGTCAGCAAACTTTTCTTTTATTTTTCTTATTTTATGCATTAAAATAAAATTTTTCGTCAGAGTGTTAGAATGATTTAATCTAAAGTGCCTTTGTGACAGAAGGCACCATAGATATATATATATATATATATATATATATATATATATATATATATATATATATATATATATATATATATATATATATATATATATATATATATATATATATATATATATATATATATATATATATATATATATATATATATATATATATATATATATATATATATATATATATATATATATATATTTAATCGGGAAAAGGAATCGGGATGTAATTAGTTAAAATATTATTGGAAAACGTAGAAAAACCATTATTTTCTACTGTGTGCGGAATTTTGTAAATGCATATTAACTTTAATCGTGTATTATCACTTTTAGCCTAAAAACAAATGCAAAATTTAACTTTTTTGTACCTATTGATAATAATAGCTATTCTTATCATGTGTCATTTCCTAGAAAATTATATGTTTTGAACATGTTATTTTTTTGTTATCTGTGTATTGCTTTTGATGCTTATGATAAAAGAAAATTTAAGTGTATAATCAGCAAGGTTTTATTTGCCGCTTCTATACCAAAACCAAATATTTTATGATATAATACCATCGGATCATCTTGTCCCCTTCAAAACGAAAAGGCGTAACTCACATCTTGTCCAGGGTTGCCAGACGTCCCGGATTCTGCGGGATTGTCCCGCGTCCCGCGATGTTGTCATATTGTCCCGCAAAGCAATTTTTCTTGTACATACATATACGAGGGATGTCTGACTGGAAGTCGGTCTAAAGTATTAAAACACAGAGGTGAGTTATTTTGTTTTTTATTTTTCATTATAGTCCCATTATAGTTCATTATAGTAGTATTGATGTCCCGTTGGACATCAATACAACATCGACAGCGATTATAAATACTAGTCAGAATATTTGCCTGCAAAAATGTTCTTTAACAGCTGCTGTCATGTCATTTTCATCTTGAAATCTCCTACCACGTAGCTCTTTCTTCAAATTGGGAAACAGACAGAAATCGCTTGGTGCAAGGTCTGGACCGTATATGGTGGTCGGTTGGTTTCATCAAATCCTGCACCCTTCGAATGCTTCGCAACATGCGTCGTGCCGGAAGGCGCATTTTGATGAAGCAGCAACACGCCGCGTCTTAATTTTCCTCTTCTTTTTTCTTTTAGTGTCGCTCGTAATTGAACTATTAGTCTCATGATATTCGCCGGTTATCGTAGATTCGTTCAGTCCCAGAAGATGATTGCTATAAGCTTAGCGAACGTTCGTTGCACGGTTGCACCTTGAATTTGCGAGGAGGCTTGTCTTTTTTTTCGCCACTGGAAAGACTCCTGCTTTGATTCTGGGTCGTACTAGTAAATCCAGGTTTCATCGGATTTTACGATGCGACAATAAATTGGATCTGAAGCATTCCTGCACATCTCCAGCAATTGGAGTGGACATTCCACTCATCGAAGTCGCTCCAACGCTGTTAACATTCTGAGAACCCAGCGAGCGGCTAACTTGTTCATATGTAAATGGTTGTGTAAGAACTCTCCAACACGTTCTTTGCTCATGTTCAACTCCTCCGATATCTGACGAATTCGAATTCGCCGATTCTCCAACACCATTTTATGGTTGCATTCGACGGTGCAGACTCGGGAGAAGTTATGTTCAACTCCTCATAAATATCTTTTGCACTTTTCCCTTTTTTTAACAAGGTGTTTAATGACCGCACGGTATTGCAGTTTCAACAATGGAACGGTTTGACTTGACATTGTGATAAATACTCATTAATAATAATAATAATAATAATAATAATAATAATTACTACAACTCATAACCTAAACCAAGGCCCCAGAAGCTATAAGCTTGTGCGGGAGGGAGGGGGCGATTATTATTATTATGTAGGCCCAATGTGCGGCTGCAGCCGACTTATAGATGGAACAGCGCAAATCCCACATTTGTGTTACAGCTAAGGGAAACTGCAGAAAACCTTAACCAGACCTGCCAGCGCCAGGAATCGAACCCGGGCCGCTTGGGTGAAAGTCCGGCACGCCAGACATTACACTACCAAGGCTGTGTATTGCTTCCTCACAAACGAAAAATGTGATTAAATTGCAAGCTTTCGTTAAAATATCGATTGCGGGATACGGGATATCGATTAGAATATCGAATTTGTCTTACAGTATACAAAAATAACGAATTTCGATATTGTAACAAACTGCAATATTTTAACGTTCGTTATCTCGTCAACGAAGTCTTACAGAATAAAGGTAAGTACTCACAGCAGCGGATCCGCAGGCGGATGTCATACGATTGGTCGGTTTGAGTCGATTTGACTAAAACGAACCAATCGTATGACATCCGCCTGCGGATCCGCTGCTGTGAGTACTTACCTTAAGGGAGTAAGTGTCCCGCAAAATGCTAAAGCAAATCTGGCAACTCTGATTTTGTCACAAGTGTGTTTGTAATTGTTAACAGTTTGTAGAGATACACCCTTTAATATAATCAAGTGATTTATCTAAAAACTTCTTTGTTATTGAAATAAGATTTTTTTTGTCTTATCGGTTTATCTTAAATATTTTTATTACAAACCTTTTCAATTGCTCTCCTCTAAAGTTGTAATAAATGAGATGCGCCTTTTCGTTATAAAAAAGAGGACGATCTGTGAGGTGGAATGGCATTTTTTGGTCCGGGGAATCACGCCCATATTATGTGGAATTACGTTCGTATAAATAGGGGAATCACAGATTTATTTGCTGGAAAAGAACTGACTTTTAGGAGAATCGCAAATTTGCCGGGGGGCGAACTTGTTTAACTTGAGATAACCAAGAGATATAAGATATAGAAAGTCTTTTTGTAGATCTTCAATTAGGTTATTGTGTTATTCTTTAATTTGACGAATTTATTTTAAGAATTAAATCACAGAGAGATAAACATTCTGAATCAATTTCCTCTTTTAAAATACCCTAAAAACAAAGAACTATCTCATGATACATTGGGTCTCATGATACAGAGGTCATCAAAGGTCATGTCCATAAAAATATAAAATTCTATAAAATTTCTTTAAATTTTGCAGGCTTAAGGAGAATGACCTACTGAACAATTTTTAATCTATCCTTAAATGATGCAATGATCTGTTGAACCTTCCACGGTTCACGAAACTACAATTCCATAAAATTTCAGACATTGCAATATATAACCTCCTGAACAGCTTCTAAACTACCCTAAGAACTATCTTATGATATGTTGGACATACAGAGGTCATCAAGGGCCCTGCACATTACAATATAAAATTCCATAACATTTCTTTAAACTTTGCAAACTTACGGAGAATGACCTGCTGAACAATTTTTAAAGTATCTTGAAAATGACGCGACGATCTGTTGGACCTCCAGGGGTCATCAAAGGTCATGTTCATAAAAACATGAAATTCCATAAAATCTTAACAGGTATTGCAATTTATAACCTCCCGAGGAATTTTAAACTACCCTAAGAACAACCCAATGATACGATGGACCTACAGAGGGTTATTAAGGGTCATGCATATTACAATATAAAATTCTATAACATTTCTTTAAACTTTGCAAACTTACGGAGAATGACCTGATGAACAATTTTAAAGTATCTTGAAACTGACGCGATGATCTTTTGACCTCCAGGGGTCATCAAAGATCATAAAACATACAATTCCATAAAATTTCGCTAGGCATTGCAATTTATGGCCTCCTGAACTATTTCTAAACTACCCTAGGAACTATCCGGTGATACGTTGGATCTACAGAGGTTATCAAATGTTTTGCACATTACAATATAAAATTTCAGAAAATTTCTTTGCACTTTGCAAACTTATGACCTGCGGGGCAATTTTTAACCTTTCCTTAAAATGATGCGATGATCTGTTGGATCTCCAGGGGTCATTGGATCTCAAAGGTCATATCCATAAAAACATACAATTCCATAAAATTTCGCCAGGCATTGCAATTTATGGACTCCTGAACTATTTGAAACTAACCCAAGAACTATGAACTATCCGATGATACGTTGTATCTACAGAGGTCATCAAAGGTTATGTACATTACTATATAAAATTCCAGAAAATTTCTTTACACTTTGCAAACTTACGGAGAATCACCTGCGGGGCAATTTTTAACCTATCCTGAAAATGATGCGATGATCTGTTGGATTTTGCAGGGGCCACGAAGGGTCATATCCATAAAAACATAAAATTCCATAAAATCTCTTCAGGCATTGCAATTTATGACCTCCTGAACTATTTTGAAACTACCCTAAAAACTATCCGATGATACGTTTGATCTACAGAGGTTATCAAAGGTTATGTACATTACTATATAAAATTCCAAAAAATTTCTTTACACTTTGCAAACTTACGGAGAATGACCTGCGGGGCAATTTTTAACGTATCCTGAAAATGATGCGATGATCTGTTGGATTTGCAGGGGCCACGAAGGGCCATATCCATAAAAACATAAAATTCCATAAAATCTCCTCAGGCACTGCAATTTATGACCTACTGAACTATTTTGAAACTACCCTAAGAACTATCCGATGATACGTTGAATCTACATAGGTTATCAAAGGTTATGTACATTACTATATAAAATTCCAGAAAATTTCTTTACACTTTGCAGGCTTAAGGAGAATGACCCACTGAACAATTTTTAATCTATCCTGAAATGATGCAATGATCTGTTGAACCTTCCATGGTCATCAAAGGTCAAGTTCATAAAAATTACAATTCCATAAAATTTCAGGCATTGCAATATATAACCTCCTGAACAGTTTCTAACTACCCTAAGAACTATCCTATGATATGTTCGAGGTCATCAAGGGCCCTGCACATTACAATATAAACATTTCTTTAAACTTTGCAAACTTACGGAGAATGACCTGCTGAACAATTTTTAAAGTATCTTGAAAATGACGCGACGATCTGTTGGACCTCCAGGGGTCATCAAAGGTCATGTTCATAAAAACATGAAATTTCATAAAATCTTAACAGGCATTGCAATTTATAACCTCCCGAGCAATTCTAAACTACCCTAAGAACAATCCGATGATACGATGGACCTACAGAGGGTTATTAAGGGTCATGCATATTGCAATATAAAATTCTATAACATTTCTTTAAACTTTGCAAACTTACGGAGAATGTCCTGATGAACAATTTTAAAGTATCTTGAAACTGACGCGATGATCTGTTGACCTCCAGGGGCCATCAAAGATCATAAAACATACAATTCCATAAAATTTCGCTAGGCATTGCAATTTATGGCCTCCTGAACTATTTCTAAACTACCCTAGGAACTATCCGATGATACGTTGGATCTACAGAAGTTATCAAATGTTTTGCACATTACAATATAAAATTTCAGAAAATTTCTGTGCACTTTGCAAACTTATGACCTGCGGGGCAATTTTTAACCTTTCCTTAAAATGATGCGATGATCTGTTGGATCTCCAGGGGTCATGAACGGTCATATCCATAAAAACATACAATTCCATAAAATTTCGCCAGGCATTGCAATTATTGCCTCCTGAACTATTTTGAAACTAACCTAAGAACTAAGAACTATCCGATGATACGTTGTATCTACAGAGGTCATCAAAGATTATGTACATTACTATATAAAATTCCAGAAAATTTCTTTACACTTTGCAAACTTACGGAGAATCACCTGCGGGGCAATTTTTAACCTATCCTGAAAATGATGCGATGATCTGTTGGATCTGCAGGGGCCACGAAGGGTCATATCCATAAAAACATAAAATTCCATAAAATCTCCTAGGCACTGTAATTTATGACCTCCTGAATTATTTTGAAACTACCCTAAGAACTATCCGATGATACGTTGAATCTACATAGGTTATCAAAGGAGATGTACATTACTATATAAAATTCCAGAAAATTTCTTTACACTTTGCAAACTTACGGAGAATGACCTGCGGGGCAATTTTTAACCTATCCTGGAAATGATGCGATGATCTGTTGGATCTCCAGGGGTCATGAAGGGTCATATCCATAAAAACATAAAATTCCATAAAATCTCTTCAGGCATTGCAATTTATGACCTTCTGAACAATTTCTAAACTACCCCGAGAACTATCCGATGACACGTTGGACCTACATTGGTCATTTATGTTCATTTACATAAAGATATAAAATTCCATAAAATTTCTTTAAACTTTGTAAACTTATGAAGAATGACCTCATGAAAAATGTTTAAAACTTTACTGAAAATGATGCATTGATCTGTTGGAGCTGCAGAGGTCATCAAAAATACTCGTAAAAATCAATGAAAATTCTCCGGACATTGCATTGTATGACCTCCTGAACAATCTCTAAACTACCCTAAGAGCTATCCGATGCAAGGTTGGACCTACAGAAATTATCAAGGGTCCTGCATTTTACAATATAAAATTCCATAAAACCTCTGTACACTTTGCACACTTACGAGAATAATCTGTTGGGCAATTTTTAAACTACCTTGAAAATAATGCGATGATTGTTGGATCTCCAGGGGTCATGAAAGGTCATATCCATAAAATCATAAAATTCCATAAAATGTCTTCAGGCATTGCAACCTATGGCCTTCTGAACAACTTCTAAACTACCCTGAGAACTATCCGCTGAGACGTTGGATCTACATTGGTCATTTATGTTCATTTACATAAAGATATAAAATTTCTTTAAACTTTGTAAACTTATGAAGAATGACCTCCTGAAAAATGCTTAAATTTTACTGAAAATGATGCACTGATCTGTTGGATTTCCAGTGGTCATCAAAAACACTCGTAAAATTCTATAAAGATTCTCCGAGCATTGCATTGTATGACCTCCTGAACAATGTCTAAACTACCCTAAGAGCTAGCCGATGCTAGGTTGGACATACAGAAATCATCAAGGCTCCTGCATTTGACAGTATAAAATTCCATAAAACTTCTGTACACTTTGCAAACTTATGAGAATAACCTGTTGGGCAATTCTTAAACTACCCTGAAAATGATGCGATGATTGTTGGACCTTCAGCAGTCATCAAAGGTCATGTCCATAAAAACATAAAATTAGCCAGGCAATTTATAACCTCCTGAGCAATTTTAAACTACCCTAAGAAGAATCCAATGATCGAAAATCACCTGCTAAACAATTTTTAAACTATCCTAACAATGATTCGATGATCTGTTGACCTCCAGAGGCCATCAATGGCCATGTTTATTAAAACAAAATTCCATAGAATTTCGTCAGGCGTTGCAATTTATGACCTCCTGGACAATTTAATATAAACTACCCTGATAACTATCCGATGAGACGTTGGACCTGCACCTGCACAGGTCATTTAGGTTCATTTACATAAAAATATAACATTCCAGAAAATGTCTTTAAACTTTGAAAATTTACTGAGACTAACCTGTTGAGCAATTTTAAACTATCCTGAAAGTGATGCGATGATCTGTTGGTCCTCCATGGCTCATCAAGGGTCACGTCCATAATAACAAAATTTCTTCAGCCATTGTAATTTATGGCCTCCTGAAGAATTCTAACTATCTGTTGATACTTTGGACCTACAGAGGTCATCAAAAATCTCCAAGCATTGTAATGTATGACCTGAAAAATTTCTAGACTACAATAAGAACTATCCGATGATACGGTAAACCTACAGAAGTCGTGAAGGGTCATGCACATTACTATATAAAATTCAATAAAATTTCTTTACAGTTTGGAAACTTACGAGAATAACCTGTTGGGAATTTTTTAAACTATCCTGAAAATGATCCGATGATCTGTTGGACCTTCCGGGGTAATCAAAGGTCATGTCCATAAAAACATGTAAATCCATAAAATCTCTTCAGGCATTGTCATCCGGAATAATTTCTAAACTACCCTAAGAAGGTCATCAAGGTTCATGTACATTAAAATATTAAATTTCATAAAATTTCTTTACACTTTGAAACTTACTGAGAATGACTTGCTGTTTAATTTTTAAAGTATCTTGAAAATAATGCGATGATCTGTTGGACCTCCAGGGGTCATCAAGGTCAAATACATAAAAACACACAATTCCAGGTATTTATGTTGTGAACTATTTCTAAACTATCCGATGACACGTTGGACCTACAGAGGTCATTGAGGTTCACTAACATAAAAATATAAAATTTTATAAAAGTTCTTTAAACTTCGCGACCTTACTGAGAATGACCTGCTGGGCAATTCTTAAACTATCCTGAAAGTGATCCAGGGGTCATTAGAGGTCATGTCCATAAAAACATAAAATTTCTTCAGCCATTGCAATTTATGACCTCCTGAATAATTCTAAACTACCCTAAGAACTATCCGATGATACGTTGGACCTACAGAGGTCATCTAGAGTAATTTACATAAAAACATAAACTTTTATAAAATTGCTTTAAACTTTGCAAACTTATGGAGAACGACCCCCTGAAAAATGCTTAAACTATCCTGAAAATGATGCGATGATACGTTAGACCTCCAGGGGTCATCAAAAGTCATTTACATAAAACATACTCGTAAAATCCCATAAAATTTCGTCAGACATTGCAATTTATATGTTGGGCCTGCAGAGGTCATCAACGGTCATGCACATTACAATATAAAATTTTATAACATGTCTTTAAACTTTGCAGACTTACGGAAAATGACTTACTAGGTAATCTGTAAACTATCCTGAAAATGATGCCATGATCTGTTGGACCTCAGGGGTCATCAAAGATTATGGTCATAACAACATAAATTCCTTACAATTTTGCCAGGAATTTCAATTTATGATCTCCTGAACAATCTTTAAACTACCCTGAAAACTATTCGATAATACGTTGGGCCTACAAAGAACATGAAGGGTCATGCACAACGGTCACATTAAAATATATAATTCCTTAAAATTCTTTTAAGCTTTGCAGCCTTACGGAGATTGACCTACTATTTTTAAACCACTACTATTTTTATATAAAAATATAAAATTCCATAAAATTTATGACCTGAACAATTTCTAAACTACCCTAAGAACTATACGATGATAGGTTGGACCTACAGAGGTCATCAAGGGTCATGCACATAAAAATATAAAATTCCATAAAATCTTGACAGGCAGTGCAATTTATGGCCTGAACAATCTCTAAACTACCCTGAGAACTATCCGATGTTAGGTTGAGCCTATACAGGTCATGCGCAAGGGTCACATTAAAATATAAAATCCCATAAAATTCCTTTAAGTTTTGCAGATTTACGGAGATTGACCTACTATTTTTAAACCATCGTGAAAATGATGTGATGATCCGTTGGACCTCCAGGGGTCATCAAAGATCATGTCCATAAAAACATAAATTCCATACAATGTCGCCAGGCATTGCAATTTATGACCTCCTGAACAATTTCTAAACTACCCTAAGAACTTTACAATGATACGTTGGACCTACAGAGGTCATCAAGGCTCATGCACATAAAAATATAAAATTCCATAAAATATCTTTAAACTTGTAAACTTCTGGAGAATGACCTCCCGAACAATTTTTAATCTAACACGAAAATAATCCGATGATCGGTGTGCAGTGGCGAGCAGTTGCAAGTTGATTACTTTATACATAATTTGCTTAAATAACACCGTGTAAATCAAAACCTGTGAGGCTACTACTTTATAAATTACGTTATACATAAGAGACAATATTAATGTTGTAGCAAGTGGCAGATATGTACAAATGTAAAAACGAAAGTGAAAAAATCGCCTGTTTAAAGGACATTTAATTTTTAATATTATAGAAATATTGTCCTTCAGAAATCGCATTCCCAGTGCGTCTACTCGTGTTTTGTGCTTTTCTGATAAGGCCCGTGTTTCACTGCTGTACATTATTATCGATCTTTCTACTTAGCTGTCTTTATAGTTTTCGGTATTACCTGTCTTTCTAAAAATGTTGTTTCCATTATATTAACTATTTTTTCGTCTGTTCCCATTATTCTCTATTATCGATCCTAGATACTTGTAGTTATTTGCTTGGTCTGTTTCTTTTCTATGTAATCGCATTTTAAGTGTTGTGATTATCACGCTTTGATAATCTCACTTGAGATTATCATGATTTTTGTTTTTTTTTTATATTTATCTTTGTTATTATCATTATGACTATCCGGATGGTACTTAATTGACAAAAAGACCCTGTTTAAGATGCACGGTTCGGATGTCTATACAAACGTGAAGGCTGTTAATAGTGATTGTTAATAAAAGGGTTTCATTCCTGTGCAGAAGTTTGAATCGATTACTACGAAATCCGAAGTGCCATATATTATTTCTCGTATGTCCTTTTTGGTACATTTTGATACTTAATAGGAATGTGAAAAATATTCCTCAACAAGAATGTAAAGAGGTGTGAAAAACCGCTTCGTCTATACTTATCTTACATCCAAAGTAACAGATTAGTATTAACTGTAGAAACTTATTTACAGATGTTGACAATATTAAGATATGGACTCCAACAATAGTAGGCGGGGCTCATCTAGACACGTAGGATCTGGTCGGTTTACTAGACGGTTATCTGACGAATTTAGTAGAAGTACAGATGGACTGCATTGTTTAAACGGTAATATAAAATATCTTTCTTTAGATAGCTTTGACTTTATACACTTATTTCAGAAGCTTTTAATAGGCATGATTCTGGTGGAAGCTGGAGAACGAGAAATCGTTCCCCTTCAACAGATAATACAAATAGAAGAAGTAAGTATGGATTCCGTGGAAAAAGTGATGATGTGAGTGCGACAAAACCGGACCGTTCTCCGGTTGCCCGGTCTTCTGCGGAAAAGAACTGGAGAACAAAGAATCGTACAGATGAAGCCGATGGTAAGGCTACCAGCATTTTCTTTTGTTTTTAATTTAGTAAATACTATGTATAAGTATAGAAACATTTTAGTGTAAGAATTCTTATTATTTGTTTTTAACTTTTGGTATACAATTAAGTTCAGTACTCAGTTGATTCAAAACCTATATTTCGAACCATTTTGGATTTTCGTGGGGGTTACATTAATATGGCGGAACTTAATATTAATACTTTAAAATGTCAATAACAAAATAATCTTTTTGTTATTATTTTGTTATTTTCAGCATGCTTAGTTTTTGGCAAACGTTGTTACCATAAAATTAACACTACCATCAAAGACTATAAACCACACGCCATGTCTCATAGACTGCAGATCATAGACTACAGACAATATATAGTAGACCATAGATCGACCATATATACCCCATAGGCTGAAGATCATAGATCGCAGACTACAAAGCATAAACAACAGATTACAGAATACTAATCCATATACTACAGGCCATAGATTATAGACAAAAGACTATAGAAGATCGACTATAGACTAGACTGTAGACCATAGCTCATAGATTTTTGGATCACAGACTATAGATCATATAAATACGCCATAGATTATAGACCACAGACTCTAGACCATATACTAGAGACTATAGGCCATACGTTATAGGCTATAGACTAAAGGCCATAGACCTGAGACTGTAGACGATAGGCGACAGACCGTAGAGTATAGATTACAGCTTATAAACCTTACACTACAGACCATAAACTAGTGATCATATAATAATAATAGCATATACTAGTGATCGCTGATTATAGCCTATAGATCAATACATTGTAGACTATACACCATAGACTAGAGGTTATAGTCTATAGTCTATGCCTCATAGACTATAACCGTAAATCAGACTGAAGAATATGGACTATAGACCACAGCTTATAAATTGTAGACTACAAATTACAGATTCTATAAATACACGATAAGCTACAGGCATATATTATAAACCACAGACTATAGACCATATACTAGAGACCATAGACTACATATACACCATAAACATAGGCCATCGACTGTAGACCATAGACTACAAAACGTAGGCTTTAGAGTTTATAGTATAGACCATAGATTATACATTATACACCATAAACTGTAGACCACGCACCATAGACTGTATACGACTGTAGACCTGAGACTATAGACTTGTGACTCTAGACCTATGACTGTAAACCTGAGAGTGTAGCCCTGAGACTGTAGATCTAACACTGTAGATCGATGAATGTAAACATGAGGCTGTGGACCACATACTATAGTTTATATATACCATATATTTACTATAATCCAGAGATTAACGGACTATTGGACTATAATTAATGAAATTGATCTTATAGATTCTCGCTGGCGTAGTGGAAGAAGCAGATCTATTCCACACTCTCGGTTAAGTGAGCATCGTTCCAAGGCTACACATGAATCGAGTTCCCAATCAAATAGAGACGAAGTGGAAGATTCTTTTGTCGGAGAAAATACTGTAAAACAAAAGAGGAAGCACGATCGCGCAAGAAATGAACGAAGCTTCCGCGTCGGATTTAAGAGACTTGAAGAATGGAGTAATAAAGAAGATCCAAATGCCATAATAATTGAACTGATTGACTCAACAAAAGGGTTTGAGGATTTATTGGAATCGTCCATGACTCATGATACAATAGTCCTTGTTATCAAAACACTTGCAAATGCATGTTTAGCTGAACGATATAAAGTTGAGATTATGAATTTGGTAATGAAAGAAAAATTAATAAATTCTCTTCATAAGTATATCGTTATGGAACTGCCGTCTCAGGAAAGGCACGAGCGCAAAAACAATACCTACTTTTGGAATGATGTCGATGGATTCTTTAACAATTTAATCGCAATATTCACATCGCTTATAGATACAGTTCCAACAAGAGCTTGTGAGATATTGCCAAAATTGATCAAGAGCATAATAAGAACAATTCCGAATTTTGAAATTGAACAAAATTTAACTTTATCAGGGCATATAAAAGAGAAACTTTACGAATTACAAAGAGTGCTGGAATTATATAGAGATGAAATAGAGAAGAAGAAAAAACCAAAAGTGTCTCAGAATGTTGTTGAAGATGAAGAAGAACCAACAGACGATTTTCGCCAAATAAATGTTTATCCAACAGCAGAAGAGATTACAGTGTTTCAAAGACCCCAATTGAGAAAGCATAAAATCACAGGCGCGTACAATAACGTGGATCATTACCTAGATGTTCAATTTCGCTTACTGAGAGAAGATTTTGTTGCACCACTGCGGGAGGGAATCTGTGGATATTTTAACCAAAATGCTACAAAGTCTGTCACAAAGGTTTCAAATGTCAGAGTTCATGCCCATGTCGAATTTCTATGTCCACATCATGGTGGTGATAGTGGAGGAGTTCTGCTGCAATTTGAATTTAAGAAACAAAAATCAGCATCCCAAAAGGGTTTTAAGTATTACAGACGTTTTATGTTTGGTTCTATGGTTTGCTTTACAAAGGATAATTTTCAAACGCTGCTTTTTGGTAGAATAGTTGAAAGAGATCCAAAATTACTTGAAAATGGTCAAATGGTAATCGGTTTTGACCCGGGATATGACGATTATGAATTGAATGTACCATATGTTATGATAGAGTGCAGCATTTATTTTGAACCATATTATCACGTTTTGAAAGCCCTGCAAAATATGCACGAAGACACGTTTCCGATGAAAAATTATATCATTGACGTAGATACACAAATAGAGCCGCCTGATTACTTACGTCATGGTCACATGTATACGATAAAAGGGTTTCGTATTGCATTGCATAATTCACATCGATGGCCAGAAGCTGATCAGATGGGTTTAGATGAGACACAATATGCTGCTTTTCGAGCAGCTTTAACTGAGAAATTTGTAGTGATACAAGGTCCACCTGGAGCTGGAAAAACATTTGTAGGTCTGGAAGTAGCCAAAACACTTATTCAAAATAAAGCTGTTTGGTATCATGGTACTCCAATCTTGGTTGTTTGTTTTACCAACCACGCTTTAGACCAGTTCTTGGAAGGCCTAATTGGTACAACTAAGTCTATAGTAAGGATTGGGGGGCAATCGAAAAATGAAAAGTTAATGCCGTTTAGTCTTCGAGAAAAATGAAAAGCTAATCAAGGCTCAAAAAGAATAAATCGCGTTTTGGGAAATCTCAAAAGAGAACTTGATATTGAACTAGTTGCAATAAGAAAACTAAATGATACATTGGATGAAATAAGAAAATTTGAAAGTATCATCAACTTTGAATATTTTAGGACAATTGATGCTGAGTTTAATAAGAGCTGGTTTATGTCCGCATCCAATGAACATATATTCGACTGGTTATTTGGCGGGCGTACAGATAAAGAAAGAAAACGTGAAAGACGTCAGATACAATTGCTGCAATTAGAAAAGGTAGGTGTTTCTTTTTCTTTATTGCATACAGTTTTTTGACATTACTTTGGGGTATCTAAAACAGTCTGAGGTGTAAACATAGCTGCTCAGTATGTTAATTAAAGTCTAAAGTTCTTGGCAGTCCCAAAGTTTCTTTACAGTGTAAAATTTTGTGTAAACAGTGACATAGTAAGATCCCTCTCTCCCCCTTTTCAACTGATATCAAGATATACAAATATCATGTATATTTATATTTTTAATTAATTTTAGAATCTTGATGGTTTATTAACCATCAAAATTCTTTCTAAAAAAAAAATCGCCTAATTTTTCTCCATTTTTTTCTTATCCTTGGTTTTTTCTCAATCCTTGATTCCTATTTTCTCTAAATCCTTGTTAACAATATCTAGCCACCTTTTTCTTCAGTACTCTTTCTACCCATTTAATATTCCTTGCTATTCTTGCCGGATGCTCCAGCGATTTTATTTTTTGTAATTTGTACCCTGACCATATCTGTAATCTGTCTGTATAGCTCTGTATAGAATTTCTCGCTCTCATATATTCAATTTGTTCTCCTCTTTTTTATTAATTTATGATTCATGCTCAAATCTATACAGTACCGTGGGTCTAATCATGGTAGAACTATATATTCGTAATTTAGTTTTTCTTGAGATCAAAAATTCATCATTGCGTTTAGTGTTTCATACGCTTTACTCCCCTTTTGACTTGTCAGGGTATCCTCCATTGATGGAACTACGTTTTCGCTAGCATCACTTTCATTAGGTCTGCGATTTTTCTGGGGATATTTAGCTTACTATGGCTCTATATAAGCTTATTCTTCTAATTGAGTTATGTGCTAGTTTAAAATCAACAAACAATATGGTCAGCAGCAGAGGTCTGAGAAGAGCACAAAGGTTTTAAGGAAGGAAGGTTTCTTCCTTGAACCCTTCGTGCTCTCCCATTTCATCCTTTTGATATTTATTGAATCAATCCCTTAGGACCATGGCCAGGAGCTTGCATACCATATCTACTAGGTCAATAATTTTTACAAATTTTCTTATCGCCTTTTTTCAGCTGGAATTTTTTCTTCCTCCCAAACTTTTCTTTCTATCACCTTGACTGGTATCTCGTTGCTTCCAGCACTTTAGTTGTTCTGTTCTGTCCTGTAGGAGCTTCTACTTGATCTTATTATTCATTAGTCCTCGCCTCTTCATCCACATTGTGTCAATGCGATGTTTGGAATCTCTACTGGGCGCGAAATTCCCCCAGATTTGGCAGCAAAAGCAAAAACTATTTAATCATTTAACGAATTTTCATTTTAGAAACAAGAGGCAGAAGAAAATCCAGACTCAACAATTGAAATGGAATTGGATGCAATTATTAATGCCGAAGCGAGAGAGGCCCAAGGAATTGACGAAATTGAGGATTTACCAGAAATCCGCCCGTCTAGAACCAACAAGCTTAATTCTTTGATAACCATTCTTCAATTAGAAATTTTTATAAAAGAAACGGGTAACAAATTGAATAACTTAGAAGATGATGCAGATGTTCAAAGAGTTTTTGACAAAGAATGGGAATTAAAACATAAAATGTTGGAAATGGAAGATAATTTAGATTACTTAAAGGTAAAGTCTTTTTTCAGATTCTGCAGGTTAAATTAAATTATTATTTTATAGATACGTTTGCATGAAGGAAGATCGCAAAAAGTAACAGTAAAACCAGAAGGTACCGACTACCTTCAGCCTCATAATATGTCTCCAGATGATCGTTGGAGATTATACTTTTATTGGTTGCAAAGGTATCAAGAAACTTTGATAGTCAAATTAGTAGATCTTCAAAATGAACATCGCCACACGCGTAAAAAGTATAATACAATAAGAGATATTGAAGATGTTGAAATTATGAAACGGATGACTGTGGTGGGAATGACAACTACATGTGCTGCACGCTTGCAAACTGCCTTGCAAGATCTTCGATGTAGAATAGTAATAGCAGAAGAAGCAGCTGAGGTATTGGAGTCGCATGTTATTGTATCTTTAACCAGTCATTGTCAGCACTTAATTTTAATTGGAGACCATCAACAATTAAGACCAAGCACTGCTGATTATTCTATGGAAAAGAAGTACAACTTAGGAATTAGTTTGTTTGAACGTATGGTCTTGAATAACATACAGTGCTATGTACTTGGTGTTCAACATAGAATGCGACCACAAATAGCAAAATTGATTGTACCAAATATTTATCCAACATTGGAAAATCATCCATCCGTATGCCAGTTTCCAGAAATAAAAGGAATTGATCCATGCTTGTACTTTATTGATCACAGTTATCCTGAAAATGAAACAGGCGATTCTAGTAAAATGAATATGCATGAAGCTAAATTCTTGATAAGACTTGCCCATTATTTAATACAGAATGGTTATGAACCAGAAGATATCACTATCCTGGCAGCATATTCGGGTCAGATGTTTGCTCTGTGGACAGAAAGGAAAAAGTATCAAATTCTTCTAGAAGACGTTCGTATAACTGTTTTGGATAATTACCAAGGGGAAGAATGTAAAATTATTTTATTATCATTGGTAAGAAGTAATGAAGAGAATAAAATTGGATTTTTAAAAATTGAGAATCGCGTTTGTGTTGCTTTATCTCGGGCAAGAGAAGGATTTTACATAATGGGCAACATGGATGTATTGTGTGCAAACAGTCAGGTTAGATGCTGTTGGTAAGTTTTTAATATGTGACTAAGAGTCTGAAATTATAATGTTTTAGATTTGGCCAAAAGTAAATATGTCTTTAAAAGCTCAGGGCGCTTTGGGCGAAAGTCTATTACTTCGTTGCCAAATACATGGACATGTGACAAGAGTGCGAAATGCTGATGACTTCAATAAAGTACCAGAAGGGGGCTGTAGTAAGGTGTGTGGAATTGTATTACAGTGTGGCCATACTTGTCCCCAGATTTGCCATATTCGTGATAGAGAGCATGAAGAGACCAAATGTAAGGAGAGATGCGCAAAGTAAGTGGCATTTTCTTTTTTACTGTTGAATAAGTGAAGATCATTACAGCAATCCAATGACTTTGATCTAGTCTTAATTCTATCAGATTTATCTTTTTTTTTAGAATTTTATGTGATAATAACCACCAATGCAAAAATCTGTGTTATGAAGCATGTGGCCAATGTGAAGTCCCAATGAAAAGAATTTTACCATGTTCTCATAAACACTCAATACCATGCTTTGTGGATCTTTCAACATACAAGTGCAATGTTCCTGTTACTGCTGATTTACCTTGTGGTCACAGAGTGAATAATAAACCTTGCTTTATAGATGCCAAAGTATATAAATGCCCATTCCCATGTGACATTCGTGTTGAGCCATGCGGACATGCTTGTGCAAATCTATGCCATTATGATAGTGATCCAGATCATCTGGAGGTGAATGTTATTATTCATTAGGTATTTAGTTTCCATTATTCGTTTTTTTTCTCCTTAGTATAAATGCACCAAACCCTGCTCAAAAGCTCGATTTGGTTGTTGTATGCCAGAAGGAAAACAACATACTTGTCCAAAAGCTTGTTTTGAACATTGTGCACCATGCGATGTTAATGTGAGAAAGCGTCGAACTGTTTGTCCTCATTACTATGATGTTGCCTGCAATTCTGATGTAGATACATTAACATGTTTAAAGCCGTGCAAGGAAAAATTGTCTTGTGGGCATTTATGCAAGAACAAATGCTGCGATCCATGTGGGAATTGTCAGGAAATAGTAAGTACTAAACTATCAAAATCTGTTTACTAGATATTTTACCACAGTACAATGGTGGATCATACATACCCATTAAGAGAATCAATAAGCCCGTGTCAAGTGGATAAACTGGTTGCATCGCAGTTACTTAGCAGGATACAAATAGGATATCCTCCCTAAAGGATATGTAGTATTCACCACTGCCACAGTATAGTAGTATTGTTTTTGTACAAATATTTTAGTTTATAAAACCTGCCTTTATAATTTTAAAGTAAATTACTAACATTTTGTCTTAATAATAGGTAGAAAAGTTACATTCCTTATGTGGCCATACGATTTTAACCAAGTGTTCAGAAAGGCCAGATCGTAAAAACTGTCAAAAAAGATGCCCACTTCAATTACCATGTGGACATAAATGTAAAAATAGATGCAACGAACCTTGTACTGTAGAATGTAAAGAATTGGTTAATCACTCAAGACAAGTTGCTTGTGGTCATAAATTTAAAATTAGCTGTGACCTACTGAAAAAAAGTAAGTTTGTTATAATTACTTTATTCGTAGACTTTTTAAATGATCGACTTTCAGATCTACCCAGCAATAGTTATGAATTGCTCAAATTTTGCACTCAACCTTGCAATGCAGAATTGTTGTGTAATCATAATTGCTCGGGCACCTGTGGTGCATGCATTCAAGGACGTATACATCAGAGCTGTCAAGAGAAATGTGGTGTGCCGTTAATTTGTGGTCACGAATGCCCAATTCCATGTCGAGAAGCATGCCAGCCATGCACTGAGCAATGCTCATATAGATGTGGACATAGCATTTGTAAGAAAAAATGTGGTGAACCATGCACTAGCTGCAAAGAAGCTTGTAAGAGGCATTGCCAACATATTCAATGTAAAGCAAAGTGTGGTGAAATGTGCACTGTACCGCCTTGCCTTAAACCGTGCCCAAAACGATTAAAATGTAAGCATCCATGCATTGGTTTTTGTGGTGATCCTTGCCCACCATTATGCAGGATATGTGACGAGGAAGAAGTTACTGAGGTATTTTTGGGTTTTGAAGATGAAGAGGATGCCAGATTTGTATTATTAGATGAGTGTAAGCATGCCATTGAAAGTAAAGGATTAGATGGATGGTTAAACCAGGATGATAAGGAGGTTAATTATAAAAGTTGTCCAAAATGTAAGACACCTCTGTGTTCCACTCAGCGTTATAGTAATTACATTAAGAGGAATATTAAAGATGTAATTGCAATAAAAGCAAAGTATTTTGGCGATAATGAAGAAAATGAAGTAAAGCGTCGAGAACTGAATATGAAGCTGTTGATTTTACAGGGCAAAATAGCTACATCAATAAATTGTAAGTAGTTATATACTAGTTCTTCATTCCTTAAATGCTTCTATCTAAGCAAGACAAGTTTAGTACTTCATATTGTCACATTAAATACCTACATGCAAAACAACTTGTATTCTTATTCACCTTTTTTTATGATTTCAGCAATTTTCAACATGAAACTTCTAATTGAAAATCTAACACAATCTCTTAAAGCTGTCCATAATCAAAAAAGGCAACCTTTAAATAAACTCTTAGGACAGACCTACACAGCAAAAATTCAAATTTTAGAAGACATCGTAGATATATACCAAAAAGCAAAATTGAATAATTCCACTGTAATTAAAAAGGCCGTAGAACATATTGATTTCTTATGTAAATTTTTATTGCAACAAGGACCAAGAATTACGAATCAAGAAATCTCCGATTTCCAAAATGAGCTGAGAAGACTACAACGAATTATGCAATTCTACCAAACTGAACAGTTTGCATTGGAATCTCCATGGCGTATGCAATCAAATGCATCAAAAGTATTGCCCTTATACGGAGAGATTATTAGTCAACTTTTCGTACCTCAAATTTATACAGATCAATTGGACGTTTATTTGAAAGAGAAGCTGATGGAATTAAATAAAGCTCTGAATTCTGGTCTTGGTGTGTCAGATAAAGAAAAGAAAGAGATTGTGCAAGCGTTAGGAATGATGAAAGGACATTGGTTCAAATGTCCCAATGGTCATTTTTACGTAATTGGAGAATGTGGTGGTGCAATGCAAATTGGCATTTGTAATGAATGTAAAGCACAAATTGGTGGTACAAATCATGCATTATTGAGTGGGAATCAACATAGTAGGGAAATGGATGATTCACGTTATGCTGCGTGGTCTGAAACTGCAAATAATTTATGGAATTATGAAGACTTATAAAAATTGCATCTTATTTTAATTCTTAATTAAGATATTTAAAACAACTGTATCGTAATGTTATTATAAATAAAACTAAAAATGCTGTTTTAACGGTTTAATCAACACATGGATGGAAGTAAATAAAATGAAAATTAATATTAGTAAGACTAAAAGTCTTTTAATTGGACAAGATAAACAATTATTTGAATTTAAATCTCAAAATTTCAAATTTCAAATTAGAGGTGAAAAGAAAGAGGAAGAAAAATTTAAATATTAAGGAGTAATAGTTGACAAGAATTTAAAATTTAAAGACCAAGTTGATTATGTTTGTAACAAAATCTCAAAAAAAATTGGTGTTTTAAATAGGGTCAGTAACTTTTTAAGCACATACAGTAAAAAATTAGTTTATAATTGTATAATTCTCCCGCATTTTACTTTTTGCAGTTCTATTTTGTATACATCATCACAGATGAATAAAAATAGATTGCAGATATTACAAAACAGAGTCATGAGAATAATCTTGGGATGTGATAAATACACGAGAATTACATTCATGTTAAATTCTTTGAACTGGATGAATATTGAAAATTTTCTTTTGTTTCGCGTTTTGGTATTTCTACATAAAATAAATCTAAATATTTCAGCACCATATTATAATGATTGTCTAATTAAATTTAATCGAGTTCACAGCTATATTACGAGAGGAAAAGATAATTTTATATTAGATTATAAACGATTGAAAACAACTCAAAATTCAATTTTTTTTAAAGGGGTAATGGAATATAATAAATTAGATAGTGAATTAAAAAATACCAATCTTAACACTTTTATTAAAAAATTAAAAACAAAAATTTTAATGAACTTGGAAAAATTTTATTAAGAGCCTTTTTAAATTATAACAGCCCACAATTTAAAAAAATTAAAATGTTTATATTACTTATAAGATTTACTTGTAAATAGCAAATTCTTGCTAAATAAATTGCATTGATTGATTGATTGAATAACAGGAAAATATTAAAGATAACTAAGGTCTAAACTAACTAATTACATCTTAAATTAGTATGTATTAATAATAAATGAACTTAAAACTAATTTGTTTAAACACTATTTATTTATTTAATTAACTAGATTATTTATTTGGAATAGGTACTACACATTTATTTTTACTGAAGGTATGTCTGCTGTAAATTGCTAGGCACTTATTCTAATTAGCTGGCTCCATTATACGGTTGGCGTTATAAAAACTATAAAAAATTTTAAAGACATATATTGGAGGAACAATAATTAGATTTGTAATCGAAAGTTGGGTTTGTTTTGTTTCCTATGAGAGTCGTTTTCTGACGATCATGGCGAGATATAATAATAATAATATAAACTATTTGGTAATAATAAAAAATATATCAAGAACTTTGATCCAAGAGAAAAAAAAGTCAAAATAGTATATTGTGTCACAAGTACAGAAAAGTGCCAATTTCTCACGAGTGTGAAATTGACGTTTTTGCACGCGTTACACACTATACTTTATCTACGACAACAAAAAAAGTAATAAATCACCAATAACTAAGAAAGATTTTTAACCTAGAATTTAAACTCGCATTCACATTTTTTATATGAAATCTCTGGCAATAAGTTAAGAGATGTAAGGTGAGCCGCTTCCACGATGTTTGGAGATGTTCAAGTGTACACCCTATTTTCCCATCATCGGATTCACTCATGATCATGATTCAATCTACTATTTAGTACTACAGTTAAATAGTCATACGTATTGATATGATATTTTATTGGTTAATAAGCATCGCATTTGTGCGACAATCAAATTTTATCATGATAAGCGCTGTACTAGTATACACTCTACAACACTTGATCATAAATTTATTTAAATTTAAAGACCACTATCACTTACGTTTAATAGTAGCAAGGCAAACTGAAAAGTTATACAAAAACAAACACCACTTACCTTTGTGACGAAAAGAAAATTTGCTCCAGCTATGATTTTAAAATGCAAAGACAAGCTCAGGAAAATTGCATGAGAAAATTTCAAGCGGGTCGCTCTTTGACAAAATAATAAAATATTGTTCAACTTATACCTGTGAAATTCTGTTAATGGACACAAAACAAGAAGAATACACAAATTAATCTCCTTTTTAACATTTAAAATATTTTATTAATAAACACATAAAAACAATGAAAAGAGAAACGAAAACAAAAAAGATTCTTATTACATAAAATGGATTCAATTAATTATTGGTGCCAATTGGATTTAACAAAATAAGAATCTAGAGACAGTCTAATTCTATTTGTCCTGCTCAATCTTTATTTGATCAAACTCACAATCTTAAATTATTTATAATTAAAGGAAGAAATGAAACAAAGAAAATAAAGTTGAAGTTTGAAAATAATTTTTTTAAATTCAAAAATTTTGCGCCACTCTTGGAAATTTTTGCACACTATATTATTTGGCAGTTCTCTGTAATAGTCAGTAAATTTACGTGTTGCGTTGGTGAACACGCATTTCCATATAATTGTTCTTGTGGATCTTCTTTTGTAATTTATTACAACTATTAAATATTGAACAATTTACCTCCAATACGTGAGTACATATATCAATTGTCTATTTTCCAAAAATTCTTATTACATCCAGTTTTAATTTCCTTCCATCCAGAAATAAAGTTACAATACGTTTTTCAAAATATTTTCTTCTTATAAATAAATAGTCCAAAAACCAAATTAACACTTCCACTTTCCTTTTTATTTAAATCACTTTACTTGTTCATTGTTATTATCATTACTAAACACTTAAAAAAAATTAAATTTGGATGACATTTGTCATAATCTCACTTTTTTGACATTTCATTGACGTAAAATCTGTCGCACATAACCTCAAAACTTTATTATTGCGTGATCTGACATGGCTTCTGCTTTACAAGAAAATCAACAAGCAAGTAAGCAGATTTTCGATCTGCTTTTATATTTTTTTCAAAAACAAATTTTCCCCATATTTTGGTATATTGCATGTCTAACAAAAAGCAAATTTAACTTCAGGATTCAATGGCAACCATCTTGAATTTTTGAACATGGTTTTTACGAAATTAGGATAATAACATTTTCACACCTTATTACTTCCTTTTTTAATTATTAAATGAATCCACATATCCTATTTCACAATATTTACATCAATTCTGGCATCAAAACTTTAAATATCAACTAGATTTTACCATTTTAGCAGAAAAGGTTAAAACAATACGAATTTTAGGCTTCAACAGGCTAAACCTTCTCTATATAGAGCTGCCCACTTGAAAATCCTATTGCTAAAGGTGCTCTAGAATTTAATTAAGAATATTGCAGCAAAACATTTTGGCTCCAAGTGCATAGATTAATGAAAATTATACATTTATCATGAAATTTGATGAATCGTTAAACCAGCATGGGATTTACTTGAAATTCAACAACACAAACTGTGAGTATTGTGGTGATTGCTTGCATACACCTTTCCATCTATGTCTTTTATAATTTCCAGGTGAAACTACACCTTACATTGGCTTACAATTAAGAAAAACCAAGTCCAACGACCTAACGATATGCAAATCGTAACTTGTCAAAATAATTTTTCAGTTTTAAGTGAAAAATCCATTTAAGATCTACTTCTTATTATTATCAAGTTATGTAGAGTGTAACCTTTTACGTATTAAGTAACAAATTAATTTATTTAAATAAGATTTGATTCAGTTAAGTCCAAACCCCTAAATATATAGGCAACCCAAATGACATATTCAATTATGAGTGCTGGAATCACAGCAGTATGTACTCGTTTTCAAAAAATAATTTTATACAAACAATCACAATTCAATTGTCAAGGTGATTAACTCCTTTTCAGCGAAATGTCAATATATTCTCGCATTATGTAGCAAATTATAAATGCTTTCAATATTTTTATTGTAATTTAACAATAATAATAAATAATATTACATTAACAATTATATAATGTAAAAAATAATCAATTTTACGTTTTAATTGAATAACAATCTTTGTAACTTTATATAATGAGAGATAAACTAATCATCTAAAAAGGTCTACGTAGCTCAATGGTTAAGCTCCCACTAGTAGACGGGCGATCCAGAGTTCGATTCCCCGCTCTGCCGTTGATATTTTTTCTAGATGGATTTCCATTCAAAATATAATTTAATGTAAAATATTAATTAAACAAAATACATTAACCGTTATCTAAAATTTATAACATTTTATATTTAAAATAATTAATAATATTATAAATATTGCAAGTGCTGACATCTATGTTTCTGTAGACATTTCTGTTGCTAATACAAAAATGTGCCGTTGTTATACTACACCTTTTTTGCATTTGTTATATTGCTCAAAAGTGAGTATTTTTAATCCTGGGAGGAAAAAAATAGCATGTTGTGCTATACGGATTAAAAGTGACTTTGTTTGACTTGCAATTTTTGAAGTTACTTAGCTACGCTAAGTTACGTCTCGCAAATGCAAACATAATTGCTCATCAAACAAAATGCCCCTTTTAATCTTAATAATGCAATATACTGGGTCATTCATTCTGAACTCATCTTACTGCTAGGTGCAAAAATGGGCACAACTTAGAAAGGCCTACGGAGGCTCATTTTAAAGCTTGAAACCTCTATTTTCGAATGTTACATGATGTTGGCATTCGGGGGGGGGGGGGGGGGGTTCAATGTCCATTTTTGATGAGAAAATGATAAACTTTCAAAAATGAATTGTTGTTCTCAACTTTGCTCGAAATTGAAGCACTCTAGGAAAAAAACGCAGTGGACAAAATTGATGTATTTTTTGACAAAGAATTCGATTACGTTAAAAAAATTTCTTTTTCTGTTTTCAACTTTAAAAATCTTTTTGGAACTGGATACGTGTTACCCTATTTTAGAAGTCATTATGCATTTAAATAAGATGCAAATATCACATTTGTGTTTGGGTAAGTAGATATTTTGAAAAGATACGACACAGTGTGTAATGTTTTTATATAACCACTGTAGATACCGAATTTTTCTTTTTTGTAAATAGATAGAATAACATGTCAAGATACTAAAACCACAAAAAAATTTCGATTTTTTCGGCGGTGGACGAGTGGTGTCAGTGCATCACTCGTGTTCCAAGGGTCGTGGGTTCGAATCCCACTTAGGGCGGCGGGATTTTTCTAACTGGAAAATTCCGCCACCTCATCTATGGATGTGTGTATTCGTGTTGCATGTTAAATGGGGGAAAGATCACCTTAGATGTTAGTTCCCCCGTACTGTAGACGTGAAATAAAAAAAAATAAATAAAAAATTAATAAAAGTTTCACAAGTTTATTATAATGTACCTGAGAATATTGTTGCGACAGGTAAGCTGTCATTATCAAAAATAATATCAATATAAACAAGCACGTCGCTATGGCAAATACAAAAAATAGGTACCTAGATTAGAAGATAAAAATAATCAGAATTAAATATGTAAAACTTCCAATAACGGACAATTACTGAGCTCAATCTGTTCATTCATTAAAGGTGCCCTGAGTTTGTTTGTATATCTCAAAATCTACTAAAATGTCTAATTTGCGTTTGTTATTATATACGGAGAGCCAGCAACGTATTTCGAGTTGTCATTTCAACAGTCGTGAAAATTTGGGTACTAAATCTTATGTACCTGCTGAACTCTAAAAGTCGATTCTGGCAGCCCCCTGCGGCCGGGATACTAGCCCAAAATTACTAAGAGGGTGAGAAATAAGATTCAATTTATTTAAAGTAACAGTCATGAAATTTCCCAATTTTTTCCGACCCAAATTGGGTCTATGGTCTTGGTCTATTACAAGTATATAGGAATTTAATATTATTTTAAGGAGTCATTGTGTGATTTTGTTCTAAAAGGTGTTTGGCGATCGAACGGTTGCACGGCATCAGTTTTAGTCCGTGTAGTTTTACATCTGTCAAAGTTAATCTAAATTTTGTGTAAACGAATTAGAAAATATTGTACGATATGCTAAAAATCTTGACCTCGAACTTAGAAATTGATGCAACATTGGATTTGTAACAAAAAATAACTACTTCTGTTTTGTTGCTTTTCTTTCATCTAGTAACCTATGACAAATGTATTTTACCACAGATAAAAAACAAAGGAGTACGTTAATGGGACCATATATTTAATACTCCTATATTGCTAGCGCCCGTAAGTGGAAGTGTCACGGAGTAAGTGAGACAGCAAACGACTACTTCTATCTCTTTTTAGACTACTCGACCCGTTGTGCGCAAGCGTCACGAGTCCGGTAAGGCAATTGGAAGTGTGGCGGGGCACGTCCCCTCCCTCGGGCATGCGCGTAAGACTCGAAGTAGTTACGAGAGAGAGAGAGAGACGCATATATGTCTGCACCGTGATGGTTTCGTCCCTCTCCAGACCCCTACTAGCAATATAGGAGTATTAAATATATGATTGGGACGCGCCAAAGACTGATCTGCGATCTAGCGGAATTTTATTAGATCCAATTATGCGGTACATCGCTGACTACGATTAATAATATCTTGAAGGTTTTATATAGCTGGCCCATTCACTTTTTCTTGCGAACTAATATTTCCGTTAGCCAGCGGCATCTGACGACTAATTTATGTAGACTGTCGGTATAGTAGAACACTGTAAGCTAAATGTAACTTAAAAGTGATTTTTTGTTTTCTTCTCAACTATTTCACTATTTAGCTTCTACAATAAGTAAAAGAAAGTGCTGTATTAACGAGTGCTTCAATAACTATTATAACATTTTATGCATGAAATACCTACCAACCATGGTTAAGAGATGGCTAGAATTGTTTCTACTAGAATATGCTTGAATTTCCTTCTCTTGGAAACATCTGAGAAAGTTACCAGTAAGAATACGTTTAATTCAGTACTCTCAAATAATTTTCCTTAGGAATTTCACAAAAAACATTCGATGCTATTAAAAAAAATAATAAAAACATTCACGTTGACAGTTGCGTTCAAATTGAATTCATAACTAATAAAATTTTAAAGTTAAACAAAATTTGAAACTCTTAAGTTGGCAAGAAATTCTTGTTAACCAGCGCCCTCACAATTGAATGGGCCAGCTATATAGAATTCTTTTTAAAGTTTTATTAATCGTAGTCAGCCATGATGAGGTAGGATCATTGTCAAACTGGAAAGTTTGAAGGTTATGTTACAATTAAAGCAAGCATATCTTATTAGTTGCATACATGACAACCTACCGTATATCGAAGACATTTTGTTAGAGTTACTACATATATTTAATGAACCATGCCATGCTGGTTGATCAGAGTACCGCAAACCGCCGTTATATTGGGGTAGAGAAGCGTGATATTTAATAATGGATAAATTAAAATTGCATTTTACGTATTTGACATATTAGCGATTTGAACTTTCAGTATAAGAATTTTGTAGAAAAACTATTTTAAGCTAAACGTGGATTTGATTAAATTCAATACAGATAAAAATAATGAATCATTTCGAGCTTCTTTTGCATCAATATGGCAATGGTTTGCGGTACTCTGACCAACCAGCAAGGTCTGGTTGGTTAGATGTGTTAGCTCTAAACTTTGTTAGAGTCACTGCATCTAGTCACCTAGGCCAACTGGTCGATCAGAGTACCGCAAAACGCCGCCATATTGGGACAAAAGAAACACAAAATTGTTCATTATCTTTATCTATATTGAATTTAATCAAATCCACGTCTAGTTTAAAAGGTTCTTCTTATTCTGAAAGTTCAAACCTGTAATATGTCAAATACGTAGCATGTGGTTTTAATTTGTCCATTATTAAAGATCACACTTCTCTGCCTCAATATGGCGGCGTTTTTGGGTACTCTGATCGACCAGCTGGCCTAGGTGACTAGATGCAGTGACTCTAGACTTTGTTGCTGTACAACGCCATCTATATTTATTGGCGCGTCTCAGTAAAGCTGTCATAATAATAGAGGAAGAGCCAGCAACGTATTTAGAGTTGTCATTTCTGTGGCAAAACCAATCCTAAGAATGTAAATTTTTATTTGAGCTATTGATCAACTCAGGCTATGTGAGAAAAAAAAGAAAGTTCGTAACAAGTCTAGTTGCCCTGTCATTCGAATTGTGTAAAATTTGTGAACCTGACGGTTTTTTTGAAATTTTTTGAAATGGTTTCGAAACAGCACAATGCGCAGAAACCGAAATACGTATGAGCGTTCGAAATTCCGCCGCACGCGCATATCTTTCTTAATGCAGTAGCGTCGGTATATTTCCATTCTGTCTTGTTGCGTGTGCTTATATCTCACAATTATCTTTTTGCTACTTAGGTGAGTTGATTTAAGCTCCAACCCCTTCAATTGACAGTGGTTATTTAAAGATTATAAAGTGTACTTTGAGATTTTCATAACATTTTATGTGCACATATTTTTAACCCCTTTTAATGAACAACATACGCGCCGCCACTGTACTCGCAGGTGACGTTCGCGCAGATCTTGATGAGTCATTGTGATGTTTCGAAACTACGTGAACTCTAGCTATTTGCAAAATCAGTTATAAAATGTTAATCTTTACCTTGCCAGACTGACACCAATACAAGACTCAGCCCGGTATCACGGCATTCAGCACCTACCATGAAGTCCAAACATGGTTGGGGAGAGAAAAGAATCCTTTGGATTGGGGCTGGACGACAAGCACACAAGGGCTAACTCCGGTGAAAACTACAAACAATTCAGCACCAGTGCAACACCTGTAGTTGCAGAGAGGCTGGTTTGAAGTGCTCTAATATTTGCTAGCATTGTTCTGGACAAGCATGTAAAAATGTTCCAGAAATTATTCTAAGCGAGGATGACACTGAGGAAGAAGAGGTTTCTATCATTTATCAAAGAATCGCCGAAGCGAATGAAGACATTGAAGACTTTACCTTCGTTATAGAAAGGGATGAAGGTGATACTCCATATGATCCTAAAAGATCAAAGTTAAATGACAAAGACTGTGTTTTTTAATAGTTTTCTGTAACTTCTGAAGGAGTCCCGTACCATTGGCGGTCTGTATTTCGGTAAGTATGAGGTTTAGAAAAAGATGTTATAGGGGTAAATTGTGAGAAATCGAAATAGTTTTTTTTTTTGTAGGACCTACCGGTAAATAGTTATTGAGCAAAAACCGAAAAAAGCCGAAAAATTTAGTAGTTTGTTCGCCATACCAAAGTCCGCACATGTATGAGAAGGTCGAAAGCTTGGATTTTTAGTCAGTGCCTGGCTACATACAACCTATCCAAAAATCAAAACTACACAACCTTTCGCAAGCCATTGGCGATTGTACTATATACATACAGTGTGGTGGTAAAGTAAGGAACAAAATTCATAATCGCGTTATTTAATGTTTTCAAGCAAAACTCTCGGACAAGTCAATTTTATTTTTTAATTAGCCATCTTATGACATACAAATTTTCTTATGACGTCATGTATTTTTGCACAATGACGCCATCATTGGTTTTTTTAAATGACAACCCCAATTTTTTTGCTGGTTTTTTAGATGGTCCAACTACCTACTTAAATGTTAGTGTAAAAAAATTGGTCGTAGATAACTATTTTTGTGAGAAAATAACACACCGTAAGAAATAAAAATGTAACTTTAATGGAAGAAAATCTTAACTAAACCCCAAAAACAAACAAAATTTAGCGCAAGTGTTCAAATTGCTTTCCGTCAACCATTTGGCACTGACCGTTACGAGTGTAAATACTTTGTACACTTCGCTCAAGGACTTCAGGAGTAGTGTGCTCCACTTCAGTGCTAATTCTTTGCCGTAGCTCGTCTAAATTATTTGGCCTATTAAAAAAAACCTTGATTTTAAATAACCCCACAGAAAGAAATCTAAGGGAGTCAAGTCTGGGGAAAGCGGAGGCCACTCAATTGCTCTTCGACGTCCTATCCACCTTCCTGGAAATGTGGCGTCAAGATATTGACGGATGTTTATTTCAAAGTGAGGAGGCGCCTCATCCTGTTAAAACCAAGTATCCTGTCTGCTTCGTGATCATTTGAAAACATTGCTATAAGAGCTGGCACTAAATCAAACTGCAAAAAGTCCAAATAACGTGCTGCTGGTAATTAAAGAATAAAATTGACCTGTGCGGGTGTTTTGCTTGAAAACATTAAATAACGCAATTATGAATTGTGTTCCATACTTTATCACTACACTGTATATCTAGTGCGTTTTACTCTCTATATACGTTCTCTTTCTAACCCGCAGGCCGCTATATAACTGTCTCGCTCGCACTAACATGGGAACGTTTTTCGCTCTAGCAGACAGAGATGGAATTTTGTTCTGGCTCCTTATGTTACCTATCCTACATATATTTTATTTATTCTGTCAAAATTCTAATTAGACTTTTAAAATAACAAAAATGGTATTTTTTAAATAAACATTTACAATGTTCTGTTAACATTTGGGGGTTGGGGATGTTATGGCAATAATTTGTATAAATAAAGAATACTATCGAAAGTAACCTCCTGAAATTTCATGACTATTACTGTAAATAAATTGAATCGTATTTCTCACCCTCTTTTAGTCATTTTGGAGTAGTATACCCCGGGCGTAGGGGCTAGAATCGACTTTTATTGTTCAAGAATTAGTACCTAAATTTCCACGACTGTTGAAATGACAACTCGAAATACGTTCTGGCTCTTGGTCTATAATATTTCTTCCTTCGAGCTGTCTTTGGTGTTTTGGTTTCCATATCTATTCTCAAAAATTCTTTATAAATTATTTAGTAATAGTCCAGTCAAATGAGAAAAAAAACACCAAGTCCGAAACTAAAGTCTTTGGATTTCTGCATATGCCTTCCTTTTTAAGATATTCGCTTTTTAAATTTAAAAACATTTTAAAATTAAAGTTAAAAATAACGCCTGTTTTTAGTCAATGTGAAAAAATTAATATCTCTAAAGCAATGCTAGTTCACATGGGTTAATAATAATTTGTTCATCTAGTGTCGATATTCAGTGGATATTTAGATTTAAATGCTTATAAAACTTGTTAAAATTTAAATTCTCCGCTAATAGGAAAATTTAAAGCCTAATACAAGCATTTTCTCGCCAATACAAACAACTTGGCAACGTTGGGTCTGCTGCTGATAACTACCCATGAGTGAGGGGCGGGCGTTGTAAAGAGGGTTCGTAGATTTTTGCTGTCATTGTTCACTTGCACATATTCATGCACATATGGCTTCAATCTGTCGATCTTTTGGTATTTGTTTATAGCTGATGTGATGTGGTTTCTCCATATTATCTTTTTATAATCTGTTGAAGTTCTATAAATCTATAATATTATACTAAAACAATTATAAGAACAGTAATTAAAATGAAGAGGAAATCCGAGAAGTTTATTAATAGGTAATATATTTTTGTATTTTATCTATATATTTAGAATTGCATATTTCTTGCATATGTTTGTGGCTATGCATTGTTATTGTACTACCAAGAAGGCCTTGCTTTGAAAATATTTTTCTAGCGTAAAAAAGTTCCTCTTATTACAGAGTATTGATTGATAAAAATTTCATTAAAAAGTTCATTGGAGTATATTTAGATATAGTAGGATGTATATTTAAATTTTTAATTTGTGAAATTAAATTAAAATTTTGATTTGTATTTACATAACTTTCAACTGTAGGTAATTATTTCAAGGTTGGATGTGAAAGTTGCTGCAGTAAAGGTATTTATTCATTATTATTAAAATTGATCCAAGCATGCACAGAACAACTACATCATAGTAATCTTTATTTATTTCATAACTAGATTACGAGACCATGGCCTGTATGATGCGTTTAAAAAAAAGCTATTCTGACTGTGGCTTGAATTGTTTTATTAGCTTTAAATATTGGCTCGTGTGTACATAATAATACAGCGCCTAGGAGGGCGAAGGGGTAATGTTTAGATGCCCGACAATTCGCCCGTTTGAGAGTCGGAAACTTTCCAGACGCCATGCTCATTATTTAGTTGAACGCGTCCAACTGCAGATGTTTTTTTAAATGGTTGTGATTTCTCCATACCTATATTCTTTTTTATAATTTGTTGTATAATACTGATTTAAAATGGAAGGGAAACGTGAGAAGTTTATCAGGTAAATAATATAGTTTTTGAGTTTTATATATTAGTGTGTAATTTATAATCGCTTTATTGGTTATCTTTGTGAATTCATCATTATCATTGTACCAAGGCTGTCCTTTCAAAAATATTTTTCTGGTGTGAAAGAGTCGAACAGGAACTGCAGAATATCTATTGATAATAAATAATGCGTTGATTAAAACAATTTATTGATAGATATGATATATTTATTAAAATTTTTAAAATTACTCTCTAAAACTTGGTTGGATTAAAATTTAGTTTGTTTTGTTTTCCGCGACCTTCAACCGTTTTTTTACCAGTATTATGTTTGTAAGCATAATTTACACAACTAAAATGGATGCTGCCGGGTCATGCTGATTGACCCAATTTATAATTATTGTAAGTGTCGGTGCTGCTATTAATATAACATTGTTTTATTAATTGTTTATTAAATTATTGACTGTTTTGTTAAATAATAATTATTTTGAGCGCATGTAGCAATTCATTTTTAATTGAGTAATATATTTTTATTTTACGTCTGTTTGCTTTTATTATTGCTATAATTACAATTTTTATAAATAGTTAATATTGTAGATATAGGTGGCTTTGATAACATTTTTTATACCTTTATCGTAAATAATTACTTTTCTAACAGCTGGCAACCACGAAATTATTATTAAGACAAACTAGAGTTCCTCAATGAAAACTTTTAACTGTGTTATTTTAGAGTTAGGACAGGGATGTCAAAATTTGTCTCTTTCTAGGCCAAAACTAATCTGTCCGAAACAGATAAAATTTTCTCTCTCTTTTTACTTTAGTGACAACATTCAGCAGCTGTCAGTTATAAATTTTAGGTTCTGCTGTCATGTTTATTTTTATGCATGTAAAATTTTCTAATGTGCACATTATAATTTATTTACTGTTTGTAGAGAATTTTTAAAACTACTAGTAGTTATATCAATTTTGCGACAGCTTTTAATAAAGTATTAATTGTACCGAATTTCAGATTTATACAGGGTGGTCCAGACCACCCGTACACCCCTTTTAAAATGCGGGGGATTAAAAATTTTTAACAAGACGATAGGTGATCTTACCAAAGTCGACGTGCTCTTTCGAATGATGACAAAATGGAACCCTCCTGATTCCCCCTTGTAGGGGGTAAGGGGGGCAACTTTGAAAATTCAAAAGGGAACCCCTAAATTTTATTGCATATTTAGATTCTACTCATTAAAATATGAATAATTTATTTGAAACATTTTTCATCTTCGCAACAGGTGGCGCTGTAATCGCAAAAAACGTTTTTTTTTTCATTTTCCGCTGTCTCTGGCATATTTACAGGTGCAAATAACAGTTTTTCATATTTTTTACTAAATAGTAATGAAAAAGCTTTGCTAATGTATACTTTCACGAGAAAAAATTGTACGTTACAATGAAAAACGCAAATTCTCTACCTAAGGTGTTTTCGACAAACTGATTTTTTTCTAACGTTGTATGTGATAACAATATTTTTTTTGCCTTAACAATGTTGTTAGAATTTGTGTTCCATTCTAACAACATTTTCCAGGATTCTACTGGGGAAGATGGTTTTACTTCAAAACATGTCAATGTGCATTACAAAAATCTGCAGACGAGAATTTCACTTTGCAATTCACTATTAAATTTCGGTGGTTATCTTTCTTTTAGCGTATAGCAATGAATGATGAAATATGGATATCTCATCCATTCAGGCCATAAAGTAAGAATAATTTAAACGAATAAAATTTGAAATTGCGAAATAAAAATTATTTATTTGAACAGTTGATTTTCAACAATTGCATACTATTTAAAGGCGTAGTACAAAAAAATATAAAAAATTAAAATTAATAGAATCTAGAAGTTCTACTACTCTAGTTTTCTAGTAATTCTAGTATTCTTCCTACAAAATTAACATTCTTCAATACATGAGAATAAGTAAGAAAAACTTTGAATTGAACAATTGAAGATTAAAAACAAAAATCCAGCGAAGAAAATGTGCGCATGATGGCATGACGGAAAGTGTGCGTAGAACTCGGTGTACATCTAAAGGCAGAAAAACAGATGTTAAATAATAAAACCTATTGACGTACTTGGTTACGATAGAATTTTGAAAAATATTCATTTTTAAATGATGCAAATACCAGTTTCGAATGTGTTCAATGTGTCCACGATTTTCGCGATTACAGCGCTACTTGTTGCGAAGATAAAAAAATGTTTTAAATAAATTATTCATATTTTGATGAGCAGAATCTAAATATGCAATAAAATTTAGGGATTCCCATTTGAATTTTTAAAGTTGCTCCCCTTACCCCCTACAAGAGGGGTCAGGGGGGGGTTCCTTTTTGGCGTCATTCGATAGAGCACATCGACATTAGTCAGATCACCCATCGTCTTATTAAAAATTTTTAATCCCCCACATATTAAAAGGGCTGTACGGGTGGTCTGGACGACCCTGTATAATTGTTATACTGGCAGTTTAATTCATTAAACCAATTTTCATGATTTCCAACCTTCTAATAAATAGTTTCAAAATATGAAATGTCACTAGGAAAATTTGACATGCGTGTCTTAACTCTAAATACCACAGAGCTCAGTTCATATTTAGGAACCCTAAGACAACGACTTTATTTGTTGTTTACTGTAGGTTCACTTGCAATTGACAAACTTAAACATACAGGGCGGTCGTTTTAGGTGGACCATTAGTAGGGTGAATCGAAAAACCGTTTTTTTTTAATCGGTTACGGCTAGTGTTTAAAGTTTGTGGTCGGCGGTCCTTATAACCCACAGAAAATTCCAACTCGATCGGATATTATCTTCAGGCTGCGCATTTTAGTCAAAATTTTAAATTTTTATGAAAAAATGTCAAAAACTTGCAATTTTCGCTGATGGTTTCTCGATGTTTCCGGAGTAATTTAATGGCAAAAAATTACATATATTACTATCCTCCAATCGAGCTCTAATGTAGCCATCTCAGGAGTCATAATCACATACAGCAATTGATGCAGTAGTTACATCTTTTATGCACTGTTTCACTGCCTGGCTATGGCAAGGCAGGTAAAAAAATTTGCAGTTTTCATAGGGAATCGTCTCTTCCTGCTGCAATCTCTTTTAAGTCTTCATTGGTAAGTAAGTGTGCTACTGGAGGTGATGTTATTTCTTCTTTTCCCCACTGCACTAAATCTGTGTAATCTTTGCCATTAAAGTTGATCACTGGGGGTGCAATTTTCTAATGGTGTTGTTTGGTCGGCTTTGGCTTTATCTTGCTTCCAGGATCTTCTTCGCCGCGTTTTGACGCACACTTGGGCCACTATCTGCCAACATACCTACAAGTATGTTTTCTGGATGCCCCCAGAAAGCACGATTTTGAAGACGTTTATAATGAAAAGTGTTTAAATCGTTTGGTAAGTACTCAGTTTTGTGTAATGTTAGCCACAGGTTTTTTTGACACGTTCTTGATAGGTTCTGGGTTGATTCTCGATGGGTTCTGGGTTGATTCTCGATGGGTTCTGGGTTGATGCGTTCTTCAGGGTCTTATACAGATGTATCATGTCATTGATGTGGAGCCTGACTACTAATTTCAACATTTGTCGTTCTAGTATCAGCTTCGTGCGACCAGTTTTATTGGTTTTAGAAAGATCGTTGCCAACTTCAGCATCCTCGTTCTCTTTTATAAATTCTTACCAGAGCTAGCAGATAGTGCAGCATTGGCCGTCTTTAAAGCCTTCCCAAGAGCCCTTGAGCTTTTTGTACATTTCATGGTTTGAGTTGATACTGAGAGGATCTTCAAACTCCACCACCAGATCCTCTACCCAAAAGGAGGTTCTCATTTTTTTTACCTAAAAGTCTTTCTAAGTTTAAAATACCCCAGTTCGTCATGTCTTTGACAACCTGTACTACCACTTCACCAATCATTCTTCCATCTTAAAAATCGGGGCAGTTTTCCTTCTTTAATAATTTGTTTTTTGACATTTCGACAAAATCCCCATTCATCAACATTAGGGGCTCTCCTTTGAATGTTGTTATCTTTAAAGTAGATTTTATTTTTATCTTGGTCAATGCAGCTCTGCTTCTGATTAAATTCATAAATTTAGCTAGATTATTAATTTGGTTAATAAACTATGAGATGTTAGTAATGCAGAATCATTTGTACAAAGTACTGTTAAGCTTAAATTCACGAACTGAAACTCGATTATAAACAAACTAAAACTTTTTATGTTGTTGCAGAGTGATAACCTCTTGGTCAGGCATCAATTTATGGACATGTAATCGCTACAAATATGGCTGATGCAGACGATGGTCTTTAAGAGTGTGGAGAATGGAAAAGCAATACCTCAATAGTTGGTGTTACTAAATTTGAACAGCTGGCGCTGTAGGCAACGTTTGTTGGACAACAGGTATGGACATTTTCTAATTTGGTTTTTTTTCATTATTGAGTATTTCCATGAGCAGTATTGCCGAATTAGCATATTTTGTACTGTCTAGAATAACAATAGTTTTATTGAAAGGTCAGGATCAATCAGATTCATATGATGAAAGATTTCTTTCAAAAAAGTAAATGCCCCTTAAATACATGCTAAGATAGAAAAGTAATCTCTAGTATGTATTTTAAAACCCATCCGATAAGCTTTACAAAAATGTTTAAAGACAATTGATTATTCTTTTTAAGTTAATATTTATGTAGGTGGCTGCGTCTGGGAGAGTGTGGGAAAAATAATCCATAGTGGTGCTACCATAACTTTGCCCCTCTCAGTGTTTCCAGGGGATTTTTCTCTTTTTTAATATTCAGTGTCAAAAGATATTAATCATCAAAAGTTTTAAAATTGTCGCCCTGTGTACCATTGGTGGGTTATAACGCATAAAGATCTTGATGCTTCTCGGAGGGTTACAATGCCTAGGCGTCATAAGACAAGCTTATAAGAAGCGTTGAAATATGAAGTATATCCATCTTTATTTTAAATACAGATATTTATATATTGCCTTTTCTATCACTCCACTGGTTTGACAATTCGAGTGACCTTCAAGAGTACCATACATGCTTATGCGCATGCATAGACATGCATCTGGTTGACATGATAAATGCACCAACTTTATTGTTAGTATTTCCGATAACAAAATGCTATACTGCACCGCTACTGTTTAGCTTGACTTCTCGAGAAGTGTTAGACACCATTTGATTTCCCGACACTTGGGCATTGGGTGTTACGAGAAGCCTTATAACACACCACTACTGTATACTGTACTGTACTGTACTAAGTTAGCAAAATGTGCATCTGTTAAATGGTTATGTGAACTTAAGCTGTAAGTGTATAAAAATTAAACGTGACTTCTCCATATAGCCTTTTTATGTTAAGTAAACATAAACAAGCTCATTTCGAACAGACCAACAACGTTCAGAGCACTCAACACCATGCCCACTCACTTTAAGATAGAAATGCCCATAAGAAAAAACATACTTTCTTAAATTAAGCAACTATCTTAAAACTAACCATATAATTTAAGTATAAATTATTTTAATCGATTATTAAATGAATCTTGAACATCCTGTACAATGGTTTTTTGATATTTTGTTGTTTTAAGGTGGTGGAATTGTGCCAAAGTGCACGTCCAGCGCCGAACAAAATACTAACAATTCTTTTACGTTTTAAACTAACACTAAGGACATGGCACTATTTAAGTGTAATTTGGTCAACTGTAAATTTTTCTGAAATTTTGATATGATAAGAGGCCCAAAAGAAGACTTTTTTATCATTGCGCCAAATTTCTATGTCTACCGGGTCTGCTCGAAAAGTGAGATCAAAGTTTCAAAAACGGACATTATTGAATAATGATTTTTCTGAACTATTCTACAGAAGCCGATGTTACAATTAGATCAAATCGGTTAATTTTGTACTTTTTTAGCTATTACCTCAATAATATGGTGTTGAATAACCATAATCAAGCCATAGTAGCTCGGTGGGTATGGCACTTGATGGTGCCAATTAAATTTAGAAGTAAAGTGTATTAGAGAAAAATGTTAAGAATTATGAGCAGATTTCGAAAACGGAATAATATACAGGGTGTTGTATTTAAAAAAGTAATTCAAGAGGGCGCTCAGCCGCCATTTTGAAACTTTTAGCCGTCATTTTTCCATAAAAAAATTAGGTTCTTATCTCCTGTTTAAGCCCTCCAAATTTCGTTGCGATATACCAGGTGGTTCAAAAATTAGTAGGGGGGAACGGACTTTAGACGTGCACTGTATGTATATTTGAAAAGTAATCAGTTGGTTTCTTGTTTCCCTAATCATTACAAGAAGTTTTTATTATTAAGCACCCGTCTGCTGAAAAAAAAACCAGAAAGTGGTTTTTTTCAAAAACAACATGTTTTTTATTCAGTCTGAAAAAAACCGTTTTTTTACATCACTAGTAATAATAGGCGGTCTGTGCGTAAAGCTAGCTACTTTACCACCCTTTGAGTACCGAACGGCTCGAGTAATAGCAGCCTACCCTGCTATACCCCAATAGGCCTTCATGGCCTGTAAAAGGGGACTATTATTATATTATTATTATATGAATAACTAATCAGTTTGCTACAGGTGCAATCTGTAAGGTTTAAGGTTACTTTTCACAGACACTCGATGCAAGCAGCGTTAATCGGACGGTGTTCTGTCCATATTGTATGTAGTTAATTTTACGTTAACATCTATTGAGAATTTTTATTTTTCTGTTACTATTTAAATTTAATTATCAAAAAGCCATGAAACAAATTATTAAAGAGAATGTCATATATCTCTGCTTATGACATTATGCTGTAATATCATAAAAACTATTACAATTTATAAATTGGGGATAGATACTTGACAAATCATGTCCACGCAGTGTTACACAAACCATTTAATATCTTTGATATGTTAAACATTTACTCCGGAACTTTGTGACCTACCATTTGTAATCTAAAACTGAAATGGCAGTTGATATAGTGACAACAATGGCCTCCCGATTAGACTTTCCCTGAGCTGAGGAGAGGAAGAACCACTCTACAAAAAAAAAAGTAAGGATTTATCCCTGTCACCTGTCTATCATTCAAAATCTTTCGCAATTTATGTAATTCTTAATAAAAATTCACAAACAGCAAAAATTTATCCATAATATTATTCAGTACAATCCACTAAACTGCGAGTTCAAAAGAACAGACGGTATCTTTCTAGATAATTACGACTTTTTCAAAAATTGCACCGATTTAACAGCACTGTTTTTTAAAGTATAATATTTGTTTTAAATAAAACGCTTAAAAGTGATGGGACACACTGTATAGTTTCAGATGACTTATATATATATTTTATCGTTTCATGCAATTTAAAAAACAATTTTTGGAATAAGTAGGCTATGCCTCACAATTCGCGAAAAACAATAGCTTTGACAGTTTTGTTCAGATGTTATATGAGTTTGTGTTAATAGTTTTCGATATAAATATTTTTTGAAGACTTTCATTTTTTAAACTATAAAAATGGTTAACTGTTTTGTGTGTAACTTGAGACAAGGCCAAACCTATGTAGAATTATTCGGATTCCTGAAAATGTGAATCGAAAGAGAGCTGAAAATAATAACAATATTTACTTTTGACGTTTTTAACGGCTGCACATTAGATTAACAATTACCTTCAGGATACTTGTTACAGTAAGACCAATAGAACCACAATTAACGATTCCAGATTTACTACCAATATTAAATACAAAATAGTAGACTCCGATGGTAGCGCTCGTTTGATGAAAAGGTCAATTGTGACCAGAGAATTCAAAAAGTAATGGAATTAAAGGGAATGAGACAGCTGATGATACACATGGAGGTTTTGATTCGGATACAAACAGAAATGTTTTGTTTGCAATGGTTTCACTAACAACAGACTTTTACTTGATGCGCATATCGATTTTAATATAAAAGCTAATATTTTTATCCCTGATCAAGTCCGATGCTGCATAGATCATTTAACTTTTTTTGGAAATGTGCAGTTACACTTCATGCAAAACGTAATATCTATCCCAACACCAGTTGCCTCATTAAATAAACAACAATGTAGAAGTTTATATGACTTTTGTGTTCCTGTGGACGTAGGTGGACAAAGAAAATATATAACGAAAAAAATGTTTAATGACATTAAGAAAAGTTCTTTCGGACACTTTTCTAAAATCGGTTTGATTTTTCTTTTGGCAAGGTGTTAGTTTGAGTATAACCGTTGTTAGAATTAGTTTGATGTAACATTTTATAAATGAGCATCTGGGATTTGAGTTTGCCTCAAGTACAGGACAGACAACAGTTTTTACAAAGACGCATAACGAAGTTCGCAAATAGACTTTATAATGCAGAACCAGCCGTTCGCAAAGCAATATTATACCCAGACTGCACATATTTAAAAATCCCAAGGAGTTCACAGTTCCGAATACAAAGACAGTCTTATTTGTCTCGTATATATTATACTTATTAAAAACTGGACTTATTGTAGCTCCGGACAGTTATATTGTTAGTGTTCGTAGACCCTATTTTCCTGATGCAAGAAACAACAATGCTTAAATTCTGGTGAATGAACTAAACGTGGATAGAGAGAATGCTCAAAATCTGCTTCAAGATGGCGACATTTTTGTTACAGATGAAAACCTCAGTGTTAACTGTGAAATGCTTCCGTTTTTGACTAGAGTTCAGAGACAAATACACTGCTGAAGAGGCAAATCAATCTAGGAAACTAACAAAGACTCGCTGAATCGTTGAATCTCATAATAGACATATAAAGAGTATTTTTATATTCTTTAGAGATGGATGTCATTCCCATACAGCATTGCTGTCACCCCAGTGATGTTCTGAAAATAGCTTCTCACGAACCAATTTACGTGCAAAATTATGACGATGCTGAACATTATTGAAAACCAAAGAGTTAATAATCCGCAGATCAGGGTGCAACAAGATCTATTAGGAGCAATCAGATATAAATCATTTGGCACTTAAACAAGTAAAATTAAGTCTTGGCATATTCAAGATACAAATGCAAGAGAACGAAATAACGAGTTCACTTGACAAATACAACTTCTTGATGAGAAACCCCCATGTTTGCACGATTCACGTACTTAATTAAACATATCCTCTTCATCGAGTTCAAAGAAAGGAACATAACTGCGCATGCAAGTCTGGCGCTCACACTTTAGGTTTGTGCACTCATGTTGCTTGCGTAATTTGACACTATTTAATAAATAAAAATGCATTTACGTATAATATTTTTTGACGTTGGTTGGTAACGTTCATTGTGGACATACCACACAACATACCTAACCTTATTTTTGTAATGTCAAATTCTATACGTTATTTGTCACCAAATTATAAAAGTAAGATTAGGTATGTTTTGCGGTATGTTCACTATGAACGCTTCAAGCCCATCCTCGATTACAAATAAATAAAAAGTAAATTATAAACTTTTTACTGGTGACAGTGCTGGCTGTGTCAATGTAAATGTTCACTAGTTATATTAAAGAAAATCATAATGGAAATTGAAAGTGGCGATAGCAGCATCCATAGAAATGGGGAAATTGAAGAAACTTTCTAGTATGATTGCGAGTTCCTTATTTCGGCTCAATCAAAAGTAAGATATGAAGCTGTTTATATGGTATTTGGATAATGACTTGATGCCAAGAAAATCAATATTGACGAGAAGACTAGGCTGGCCTATTTTGTCCAGAGGAACAAAATATTAAAATCCCCAGGAAGTATGTGGAATGTGGGCAGAATATTCAATGTTGAAGAGTATGGTTAATTTATACGACAATGTTGAGATTTCCGTATTCACAAAGTTAATTGCATTTTTGAAAAAAAAAGGATATTGTCCCAATAAATTGAAAACGTTTACCAGAGAAGATATGAAGAAATTTCGGTTGTAAAAGTATAAACTGACTTATATTTACTTTAGGTAACTTCAGGGACTAACCCATGGGGGGAATGGGAGGGGAAGCTCCCCTCTCAAAGTTGATAATTTTGAGCAAGAGTTGGCAATTTCACCATTTGAGAAAAATGAGAAGATAAGAAAATGTGTCCAAAACAATTTATTTTCGACGAACAAAAAGTTCGTCTCTGAATTCGTGATGTCTGTCTGTCGCCTTTTTCCATGTTGACTTTTTTGAATTTTTCTTTTTGGAATCTTATAGTACATTGAATTCTAAGAAACTTTTGGTTGAAACATTCTTTTGTAACTCTTCGGGAAAGTGGTTAAAATGACCATCGAGAATTTCGGTAAATTTTTGAAAAATGAAAAATTTTGTATTTTTTAAAAATTTACGAAAAAATAAACATTTTTAGCAACATTTTTTTTTAACGAAAAGTTTTAGGACTTAGAATGTTAGTTTTTATGACAACTAATGTGTTAGGTCAACATTAGTTTTCAAAAATAAATTAGTTTATTAAGTATACAGTTGTTTTTGTTCGTCGTGGCAATGCTAGCTCGGCGCATTCTCAACTGGTTTTAAATCTAATCTAATTGCCATGCATACACGTTGGAGAGTTTTCAATAACATTAAGATTTGTGTAAAATATGAATTTTGCTTCATATAATGTTAATATTTTCTTACTAGTAGTTGGTGTTTTCATCGTAATAAGTTGGCAATTTTAAGGTTACCCTTAAAATGATGTAAATAAATCATAGTAGTAGATAAATCATACCCGCGATGAAAAATGGGATTTTGAGTTAGTTCTATCACTATTTAGAATAAACTTTCAACATTCTAATGGTGCAAACCAAATTTTAATAGCACAATTCTTTCAAAAACTACAATTAAATTAAAGGTTTACTATATAATTAAAATTTTTGCTCCTATACTATTTATGTACACTGTCTTGTAAGTGATTTCTAATATGTATATATGACAGCTCAAAAGGCCCTTGGACCCATGGCTATGGTCTTTCTCCATTCTTTCCTGTTGATAACTAGTTGCTCCCAATTATCTGCAATACCCGGAGCTGCTAGATCTTCCTTAACATCTTCCGCTCATGTTATTGGTGGTCTGCCCCTCCCAGTTCTTTCTTCTGGTTCAACCATCAAAATTTTCTTGAGCATCCTGTTGTCACCCATTCTTGCCACATGCCCCCACCAGGGTAGTCTTCCTTGCTTGATAATATTAGTTATGGGTGGACCTGTCATTTGTTCTTCTCCTTCATGTGTCCTGCAGTTTGACACCTCCATAAATTCTCCTCAATATTTTCCTTTCCCATCTTGCTTTTTTATTCTGGAGTGATTTCTAATACCATACTTTAATAAATGCAATTTACCACTAACGTGATTTTCATCACGACAGTACCTTTTCATAGCCGGTGTCACATATGAACAACTGAGGCCTCTAAATGTTCCATCCCAACGGTTTTTTGTGGATATTGTGAAAGAAAATGTGTAAATCCAGTCATGGGACTGAATACTAGAGTGGCCGTTATTTTGCAAAAGTAAAATTTTTTTAGGTCCCCTCCCTTAGATCTCTTTAAAATGTCAAAAAAAATTGAGCTGTGCAAAATTTCAGCCGATTTGGTCAATATTAACCTGTGCCACCGAGAGGTTAAAGTTTAAATGGCATTTAACATGTATTTGATGCATTTCTAGAGACTTTGTGGTGTAACTTTTTATTTTTCTATGTTTTAACTAGAAAATACATATACTTATGTTGTTAAAACTGCTGAACACGAATATGTCAGAAAAACTTGACAGTTTACAGCTGCCAAAAAAGTTGAAAATCACTAAAATTAGAATTTTTGCGAAACTGCTGTTTTTTTGGCTTCAGATTCCTGTTAAGAAACTTCAACGACCTAAGTATACAATATTTCACGTTAAAACAGAGAAAGATAAAAATGATAAATCCCATTTAAAACTTTAACCTCTCGGTGGCACGGGTTAATGTTGACCAAATCGTCTTCTGTTGCAAAGAGCTACATGGAAGAGTCGCTTCAAAATAAAATTGAGTTTGCTAATCAAATTCTTCACATTACTAACTCCCGCATAGATTAACAACTTTCTATTTCTTTCAAGCTGGAAGAACAAAACTTGGAACGAACACAAGTTGAAAAAAATATTTGTTTGAATTAGGACAATAGTAACAAGAAATGCAATTTTCTTTTAGAGAATAGCAAGACTTTTCCTATTAATTTTAATAATTGTACTAATTGTATGTTTAATTTTTTCAATAAATAAAGTTAATTTGTTTGATGAGTAATGTTGCCCAAAACATATCTTACTTTATCGTTTTAAGTATTTTATACTAATTTCTTTTCATAACAGTACCCAGACATGTTATGAATTCCAACAGTTCTGTTATTTTTTTTGTTGTCATAGTAACCGGCACCGTTTCGGTAAGTTCAACTTATCTTGGCAAATAACAAATCGGTAAACAAACAAAAACAAGTCGGTAGCCCAAAAAATAATTTAAGCAACCTTAACTAAGAGTTTTTTTTTTACTGTTAGAATATTGAACATGAAATTTCTGTGAAAAAGGGCCGATGCTTTGTAAATCAAAACGCAGGAATTTGTAACGAGAATTCAAGCGCTAAATGATGCAACTGAATGATTGGTTACAAGATTACAACGGTTTCGAATGGCGCGACGAAGAAAATTTGTTGCGATCAAGTTTTCATTAAATAAAATTTTTCAATTGGAAAAAATAGCTTCAGCTAGTTCTTCTTTAGACTGTCTCGTTAGTAATAAGTCATTACCGACTCTTTTAACAGAATATCGATATTTTAAAAAGTTTATATAGTTTATTCCAAACCGCTTAAAAGCCGTTGGTAAGTTTTTACAACTAGTTCTTGCTTAATTAAGTTAATTTTAGTTTAATTTGACATTTTTAAAGCTTAATAATTATTTTTTAGTTTTTTAAATGTAAAAGAATTGTTAATATTTAGTTTAGAGCTGAACGTGCCACTTTGGCACAGTTTCACCACCTTAAAACAAAAAATATCAAAAAGCTATTGTACAGGAATGTTTAAAATTCATTAAATAATCGACTAATGGCCGGTTTCAGAAAGCTTGATTAAATTTTAATTAACTTAATTGTCATTAAATTCGAAATTCAGAAATTCCATTGGCTGTAATTTAACAGATCTTTAATTTTATCCAATCATATTTCTAGATTTCAAATTTATTCACAATTAAGTTAATTAGAGTTTAATCAAGCTTTGTGAAACCGGCCATAAGATAATTTATACTTGAGTTAGTATGCTTTATAAGAACTTCTATATTAAAATGAGTGGGCGTGTCCTTGGATGCTCAAAGCATTGCTGCTCTGTTCAAAATTAGTTTGTTTACGTTTACTTAACGTAAGAAGGCTATATAGAGGGGTTACATTTAATTTTCTGTGCGTAGCTTACATAGTGTGGAGGGGAGAATTGATTGTTAAACATTAGTTTATCATTTATTTGTCATACAAATATTGCTTTTGTGAAACTAAAATTCGTTTTCATTACAGAAAGCCCAACAAGCATACAAACTACTGCAATCCATTACCACATTCACCACCAAGTTAATTGGCAAGATGAAAACGAGTAAATGGCATAAGAAGCAAGCAGTCACTTTTTAATCCCAGATGCATATGGAATTCAGAAATTTTATATCTCAAGAAAAATTTCATGTAACTACAAATTGAAGCATATAAACTACACAGTCAGTGTGGGCATAAGCTAAATGTGCAGCAAATGCTTTAAAATCAACATGAGCATTTCTAAGCTTCATGTTCGTTTTGTGCACAATTGGTGCACCTACAAGTCAACAAGTGTAAGATGCTTTGAAATTAGTGGATTATTCAGCCAAATATGCACAGCCACAGCTATGATTGCATATCCTGGACATATCTGTATCACTGGATACAGAGTTGGTGTGAAATTTTCATGTTATGCACAATCGGTGCAATTATTCTAAACCTTTGAACTGTAAAATTGGTACAGCCATAAACCACCAAAACACATGGTCACAGGAATATTTCTGATTTTTTGATGTGTATTTAATGCACAATTTATTCGACTGTAAACATTGCATGTAAAGAAATATGTGTGGCTTGAGCGATAAAAGAAGAAGGCCATACAATCAGTGTGGTTCTAAAATACTGTAACTTCTCGTTATGTTGGCCATATCGAAATTGCCAAATTGCATAGCTTACGTGTAACTACTAGAGGGCATGCATCATTATAATTGGAAATTACAGACCTTATCTTGCTTTCCAATGCACTTCTTATGTAAATGGTTAGCATCTTGTTAGGATTGAAGTCCACATGCTGCATTTTTTTTACAAGTATGGTTGCTTTCTTATCCTTGAGCTTTATTACGGTAGAAGAAGCATAATTAGTAAGACGGTAAGTATTTATTGGTAAATCACATCATCGGAGTACTGTTCTATTCTATCAACATCAGTAGGAGTTTTGGATATGATTTTGTCCAACGTGAATGAGTAGACTTAGCACCCATATTTGAGGTGCACTTCAGATGTTAATGGAGTCAACAGATTGTTTCTCCAACCCTTGGGGATGTCACTAAAGCCTTTGATAAGAATGTTCCCTTTATTTTCATCTCATAAAGAGCGATTTCATAAAATGGAGCATAGTTTGCAACTCTAGGGATTGTGACTGTAACTGCAGACAAGAAGAGCTGTTTATTTCCTCCTGAGTTCACTGGTTAACTGTGATCTATATGTATAATAGATGTATCAACATATTTTTATATACAGTATATAAAAATATATCAGGTCCCTTATTGAGCACTACTATTACTATTCAATTGTTTATACTTCAGGTACATACATGACAGATTTACTTTGTAATATAATGTAGATAAGAAAAAACCAACAAGTAACATGGTAAGTATGTAAATAGGTAACAACATTTCCAAAAATTAACAACATAAAAATTAACATAAAGCAAAAACATAAATATACTTGTAAAATACCATTAATTAAATAAAATTGAAGAAGTATTACAAACAAAAATCTAGCTATCTATCTCTTGCCACTGAAGAAAAAAATCTAGATATAAGAGAAATTTTGAGAACAAAAACAACCCAGAACGAAAAAAAAAATTAAAACCAAATGAAAAGATCGTTGTGTGCTACTCGAAAAGATCTTTTATTAATGCAATATATCTCTTAATCCATTCAATAGTATGTTCTTTAAAATTACCAAAACTATAATATTTCTAGTATTTCTATCAAGCACGTTAATTACTTTTGATTTAATTTCTCACACAGTTCGGCAATTTACATCTTTCTCTAGTTTCATTTCAAATTTGCACATGATTAACATTATCTAGTCGAACATCCTGGGAGGTAATGGACTTTCATTCGGTTTTTTGTTTTAGTTCAATTGGCTGTTGGAACTCCAGAGGTCATCTCCTCTTTGCTTGTGATGAAATACCAATTGCCATCAAAGTGTGAACCAATTTAATGCGAAAATTTGAAAGCTGCAGGATTTTAGGATTTCCATCATTGCATTGTTGGTAAATTAACCAAGAGTTTATTACTGCTAAGTCCAGAAGATGATAAAACAGCCTCATTTACCATTTTCTAGATCTTATCCTTATTTTGTATCTACCAAGTACACTATCCAGTAAGTCAACTCCACCCATATGCGACCTTGCACACAATAAGGGTCCTAGTGGCCAAACAATCGTTTTTCACTTTACGGTCATTTTTTCATCATATTCTTCAGACATCTCTTCAGCATTGGTGCTAATTCATTTTTCTTATCATTACAACACAAACCTCTAATTTGTTTATACAAATATCATTGCCTCTTCAAGCAGAGACCAGCCGGTACAAATACTTTAGGATCAGTTTTCAGATAACAGATTCACTCAAGTGTTTCGAGTATTCCATTTCACTATTAACGAGATGTTTACATGCTACAGGAGAGTTGGAGGTGAAATTAAAATACTTTAAAATTCCCTTGAGAATGGTATACTTTAATGCAAAATATCAGTCATAATTCTTCCAAGTGATGTTTGGCTCCGCTGCATGTGGTAAGCGTATAGGGACATTACATCCAAGATGAGATGAGTTGCATACACAAACAATATCTGAATAGCAATCTATATTTGTCCCAACGTATTTCCCTTTAAAAACACTGAATAGTCTGTGTACTCGGCAGGTTTCTCATAGATTGTAAGCGCATTTAATTGTAATGATGAATGGACAAATCCTTCCAGAGTTGTTACAATGTTTGCAATTTGATAATATTTCTTCTACCAGGCGTAAGAGTTTTTCTGTACCGGTCGCTGTACTTTTATTTTCAGTCATCTGCAGTTCAATACACAATAATTTTTGTGATTAGGATATCGTCCCAGCAGTGTGATAGCAACAGCCTCAACAAACCTGCGAATCAATAATCAATAACGCTACCTCTTTAGCTTCATCTTCACCTATCGCCTTAGAACTATAAACTTTATTCGTTGAGCCATGTCCATGTGGTCGAACACCAAACGTTTTGAAATGAGTGATTATATTCTTGCATCGTCGATCACATTTCGTGTTATTCTAATCTAAGCTTTGAGCTATTATAAGGAATATGCCTGCTGTGTAGTAGGTTTGGAATATATAGCCTGTTCAGGCAGTGTGGCCCTTCCCACCCAACTACAAATAAACATATTTACAATCGGCAGCATGTGACAACTTCTAAGCTTTATATTCATTTTGCGCATAGTTGGTGCAAATATAAGTTGAAACATAAGGAGCTAATGCAATTACCAGATTATTAAGCCAACCGTGGCTACAGTTCAAATCATATTTTGATCATATCTGTTTTATATACTTTACAGTTCGTGCAGCTGCAAGATGAAATTCTTCTCTTATGCACATTTAGTGTTATTTTATTCTAAGCTATGAGCTATTATAAGGAACATGCGTGCTGTGTAGTAGGTATTGAATGCATAATCTACTCGGTGCGGCCCCTACCAACAAATAAACATCTTTACCATCAGGATGTCGCAACATCCAAGCATAATGTACATTTTGTGCACAGTTGGTGCAAATACAAGTCGCAGCACAAAGAGCTATGCAGTTAGCAGATTATTAAGCCAGCCGTGGCTACAGTTCAAATCATATTTTGATCATATCTGTGTTTTATTTTCTGTACAGTTCGTGCAGCTTCAAGATGAAGGAATAGAATAAGGAGCTATTCAATTAGCAGATTATTTCGCCAGCCATGGCTACAGTTCAAATCATATTTTGAATATATCTATTTTATTTTCTGTACAGTTCGTGCAGCTGCAAGATGAAATTCTTCTCTTGTGCACATTTAGTGTATCAACAAATAATGATACTTTACAATCAGCATGTGTCTACTTCTAAGCTTCATTTTCATTTTGCGCAAGTTGGTGCAAATACAAGTCGAAGCATAAGTAGCTATTCAATTAGCAGATTATTTAGCCAGCTGTGGCTACAGTTCAAAACCTAGTTTGATTATATCTGTGTTTTATTTACTGTACAGTTCATGCAGCTGCAAGATGAAATTCTTATGCACATTTAGTGTATCAACAAATGATGATACTTTACAATCAGCATGTGTTCTCTTCTTAGCTTAATTTTCATTTTGCTCACAGTTGGTGCAAATACAAGTTGAAGCATAAGGAGCTATGCAATTAGGAGATTATTTAGCCAGACGTGGCTACAGTTCAAATCATATTTTGATTATATCTGTGTTTTATTTACTGTACAGTTTGCGCACCTGCAAGTTGAAATTCCTCTTTTATGCACATTTACAGGCCTATTTTATAACTCGTAACGATATCGTTAACCACCAATTACACTGCGATTTTCGTTCTGACAACGATTTTTCAATGAATCCTCATTTTATAACTTTTTAAAATCGTTGCGAAACGATGAGATCGTTATCATATAATCGTTACAGAACGGCACCTGTTTAGCAAGCGTTAGGGAGCGATAGTTAGCATTTGTGACAGATAAATAGATATACCTATCTATATTTAAGGAAGGAGAACTGTTGTTGCAATTTAAAAGTTAAAATAGCGTGTGATGGATAGACATAATAACTTGCTGGAAGTGTTGGCGGAATTAGAACGAAGGTAGTTACCTATGTAAATAAATGTTATGTGTAAAAAGCTTATTTGTTTTAAAAAAACTATAAATACAAATTTAGAACAATAGGGGAGAACAATTTGAAAAAGGTGCAAGCCTCATCCGCCTAGAAGATTTGGGTGAAACGGCAGTGAGGGATTGCACAGTGGCCATGACTATAGCGCAGAAATCTGCGGCAGTCACGCGCTGTGTAACTCCGGGACACACCCCCTCCGCGGATTGCTGAATAGCAATCATAGCGGTGAGGGGTATGTCACCGGCACTTTCCCAATCAGCTTCACCAACTGGATGGGAGTTAGCCGGATGCAAATCCTGAGCTACTCCTTCCTGTGAGTGATTGTTGGGTACATTTTCCAAATTGGATATGTCTCCAAGAGTCGCCATAGACTGATTCGTTAGATTTATTTTTTTGTTTTTTTTTTGGATTTTTTTTTTTTTTTTTTTTTTTTTTTTTTCAAATTTTTTCAAACCATTTTCAAATGGTTTGGACAATTTTCAGAAAAAAAAATTTTTCTTGCTTACACTCGAAGAAATCGAATCGCGCTTGTTGTTATTTAGTTGGTACATATATTGTTTATAATTGCCCAAATAAACTAATTTCTAATTCAAAACACAACTTAGATTTTTTTAATAATAAGTATTGTTGTCCAGTGTCCAAACTATCCCGTCAATGCGGGTTGGTATGAACAAAGAAAACTTTGAAAGTAAAAAAATATTTATTGAGATTGCATGCTCCCACAAACAAACGAAAAACAATGTAACAACATAAACGCTATTTTAAAAAATTAAAACCAAATGAAAAGATCGTTGTGTGCTACTCGAAAAGATCTTTTATTAATGCAATATATCTCTTAATCCATTCAATAGTATGTTCTTTAAAATTACCAAAACTATAATATTTCTAGTATTTCTATCAAGCACGTTAATTACTTTTGATTTAATTTCTCACACAGTTCGGCAATTTACATCTTTCTCTAGTTTCATTTCAAATTTGCACATGATTAACATTATCTAGTCGAACATCCTGGGAGGTAATGGACTTTCATTCGGTTTTTTGTTTTAGTTCAATTGGCTGTTGGAACTCCAGAGGTCATCTCCTCTTTGCTTGTGATGAAATACCAATTGCCATCAAAGTGTGAACCAATTTAATGCGAAAATTTGAAAGCTGCAGGATTTTAGGATTTCCATCATTGCATTGTTGGTAAATTAACCAAGAGTTTATTACTGCTAAGTCCAGAAGATGATAAAACAGCCTCATTTACCATTTTCTAGATCTTATCCTTATTTTGTATCTACCAAGTACACTATCCAGTAAGTCAACTCCACCCATATGCGACCTTGCACACAATAAGGGTCCTAGTGGCCAAACAATCGTTTTTCACTTTACGGTCATTTTTTCATCATATTCTTCAGACATCTCTTCAGCATTGGTGCTAATTCATTTTTCTTATCATTACAACACAAACCTCTAATTTGTTTATACAAATATCATTGCCTCTTCAAGCAGAGACCAGCCGGTACAAATACTTTAGGATCAGTTTTCAGATAACAGATTCACTCAAGTGTTTCGAGTATTCCATTTCACTATTAACGAGATGTTTACATGCTACAGGAGAGTTGGAGGTGAAATTAAAATACTTTAAAATTCCCTTGAGAATGGTATACTTTAATGCAAAATATCAGTCATAATTCTTCCAAGTGATGTTTGGCTCCGCTGCATGTGGTAAGCGTATAGGGACATTACATCCAAGATGAGATGAGTTGCATACACAAACAATATCTGAATAGCAATCTATATTTGTCCCAACGTATTTCCCTTTAAAAACACTGAATAGTCTGTGTACTCGGCAGGTTTCTCATACATAGATTGTAAGCGCATTTAATTGTAATGATGAATGGACAAATCCTTCCAGAGTTGTTACAATGTTTGCAATTTGATAATATTTCTTCTACCAGGCGTAAGAGTTTTTCTGTACCGGTCGCTGTACTTTTATTTTCAGTCATCTGCAGTTCAATACACAATAATTTTTGTGATTAGGATATCGTCCCAGCAGTGTGATAGCAACAGCCTCAACAAACCTGCGAATCAATAATCAATAACGCTACCTCTTTAGCTTCATCTTCACCTATCGCCTTAGAACTATAAACTTTATTCGTTGAGCCATGTCCATGTGGTCGAACACCAAACGTTTTGAAATGAGTGATTATATTCTTGCATCGTCGATCACATTTCGTGTTATTCTAATCTAAGCTTTGAGCTATTATAAGGAATATGCCTGCTGTGTAGTAGGTTTGGAATATATAGCCTGTTCAGGCAGTGTGGCCCTTCCCACCCAACTACAAATAAACATATTTACAATCGGCAGCATGTGACAACTTCTAAGCTTTATATTCATTTTGCGCATAGTTGGTGCAAATATAAGTTGAAACATAAGGAGCTAATGCAATTACCAGATTATTAAGCCAACCGTGGCTACAGTTCAAATCATATTTTGATCATATCTGTTTTATATACTTTACAGTTCGTGCAGCTGCAAGATGAAATTCTTCTCTTATGCACATTTAGTGTTATTCTATTCTAAGCTATGAGCTATTATAAGGAACATGCGTGCTGTGTAGTAGGTATTGAATGCATAATCTACTCGGTGCGGCCCCTACCAACAAATAAACATCTTTACCATCAGGATGTCGCAACATCCAAGCATAATGTACATTTTGTGCACAGTTGGTGCAAATACAAGTCGCAGCACAAAGAGCTATGCAGTTAGCAGATTATTAAGCCAGCCGTGGCTACAGTTCAAATCATATTTTGATCATATCTGTGTTTTATTTTCTGTACAGTTCGTGCAGCTTCAAGATGAAGGAATAGAATAAGGAGCTATTCAATTAGCAGATTATTTCGCCAGCCATGGCTACAGTTCAAATCATATTTTGAATATATCTATTTTATTTTCTGTACAGTTCGTGCAGCTGCAAGATGAAATTCTTCTCTTGTGCACATTTAGTGTATCAACAAATAATGATACTTTACAATCAGCATGTGTCTACTTCTAAGCTTCATTTTCATTTTGCGCAAGTTGGTGCAAATACAAGTCGAAGCATAAGTAGCTATTCAATTAGCAGATTATTTAGCCAGCTGTGGCTACAGTTCAAAACCTAGTTTGATTATATCTGTGTTTTATTTACTGTACAGTTCATGCAGCTGCAAGATGAAATTCTTATGCACATTTAGTGTATCAACAAATGATGATACTTTACAATCAGCATGTGTTCTCTTCTTAGCTTAATTTTCATTTTGCTCACAGTTGGTGCAAATACAAGTTGAAGCATAAGGAGCTATGCAATTAGGAGATTATTTAGCCAGACGTGGCTACAGTTCAAATCATATTTTGATTATATCTGTGTTTTATTTACTGTACAGTTTGCGCACCTGCAAGTTGAAATTCCTCTTTTATGCACATTTACAGGCCTATTTTATAACTCGTAACGATATCGTTAACCACCAATTACACTGCGATTTTCGTTCTGACAACGATTTTTCAATGAATCCTCATTTTATAACTTTTTAAAATCGTTGCGAAACGATGAGATCGTTATCATATAATCGTTACAGAACGGCACCTGTTTAGCAAGCGTTAGGGAGCGATAGTTAGCATTTGTGACAGATAAATAGATATACCTATCTATATTTAAGGAAGGAGAACTGTTGTTGCAATTTAAAAGTTAAAATAGCGTGTGATGGATAGACATAATAACTTGCTGGAAGTGTTGGCGGAATTAGAACGAAGGTAGTTACCTATGTAAATAAATGTTATGTGTAAAAAGCTTATTTGTTTTAAAAAAACTATAAATACAAATTTAGAACAATAGGGGAGAACAATTTGAAAAAGGTGCAAGCCTCATCCGCCTAGAAGATTTGGGTGAAACGGCAGTGAGGGATTGCACAGTGGCCATGACTATAGCGCAGAAATCTGCGGCAGTCACGCGCTGTGTAACTCCGGGACACACCCCCTCCGCGGATTGCTGAATAGCAATCATAGCGGTGAGGGGTATGTCACCGGCACTTTCCCAATCAGCTTCACCAACTGGATGGGAGTTAGCCGGATGCAAATCCTGAGCTACTCCTTCCTGTGAGTGATTGTTGGGTACATTTTCCAAATTGGATATGTCTCCAAGAGTCGCCATAGACTGATTCGTTAGATTTATTTTTTTGTTTTTTTTTTTTGGATTTTTTTTTTTTTTTTTTTTTTTTTTTAAATTTTTTCAAACCATTTTCAAATGGTTTGGACAATTTTCAGAAAAAAAAATTTTTCTTGCTTACACTCGAAGAAATCGAATCGCGCTTGTTGTTATTTAGTTGGTACATATATTGTTTATAATTGCCCAAATAAACTAATTTCTAATTCAAAACACAACTTAGATTTTTTTAATAATAAGTATTGTTGTCCAGTGTCCAAACTATCCCGTCAATGCGGGTTGGTATGAACAAAGAAAACTTTGAAAGTAAAAAAATATTTATTGAGATTGCATGCTCCCACAAACAAACGAAAAACAATGTAACAACATAAACGCTATTTTAAAAAATTAAAACCAAATGAAAAGATCGTTGTGTGCTACTCGAAAAGATCTTTTATTAATGCAATATATCTCTTAATCCATTCAATAGTATGTTCTTTAAAATTACCAAAACTATAATATTTCTAGTATTTCTATCAAGCACGTTAATTACTTTTGATTTAATTTCTCACACAGTTCGGCAATTTACATCTTTCTCTAGTTTCATTTCAAATTTGCACATGATTAACATTATCTAGTCGAACATCCTGGGAGGTAATGGACTTTCATTCGGTTTTTTGTTTTAGTTCAATTGGCTGTTGGAACTCCAGAGGTCATCTCCTCTTTGCTTGTGATGAAATACCAATTGCCATCAAAGTGTGAACCAATTTAATGCGAAAATTTGAAAGCTGCAGGATTTTAGGATTTCCATCATTGCATTGTTGGTAAATTAACCAAGAGTTTATTACTGCTAAGTCCAGAAGATGATAAAACAGCCTCATTTACCATTTTCTAGATCTTATCCTTATTTTGTATCTACCAAGTACACTATCCAGTAAGTCAACTCCACCCATATGCGACCTTGCACACAATAAGGGTCCTAGTGGCCAAACAATCGTTTTTCACTTTACGGTCATTTTTTCATCATATTCTTCAGACATCTCTTCAGCATTGGTGCTAATTCATTTTTCTTATCATTACAACACAAACCTCTAATTTGTTTATACAAATATCATTGCCTCTTCAAGCAGAGACCAGCCGGTACAAATACTTTAGGATCAGTTTTCAGATAACAGATTCACTCAAGTGTTTCGAGTATTCCATTTCACTATTAACGAGATGTTTACATGCTACAGGAGAGTTGGAGGTGAAATTAAAATACTTTAAAATTCCCTTGAGAATGGTATACTTTAATGCAAAATATCAGTCATAATTCTTCCAAGTGATGTTTGGCTCCGCTGCATGTGGTAAGCGTATAGGGACATTACATCCAAGATGAGATGAGTTGCATACACAAACAATATCTGAATAGCAATCTATATTTGTCCCAACGTATTTCCCTTTAAAAACACTGAATAGTCTGTGTACTCGGCAGGTTTCTCATACATAGATTGTAAGCGCATTTAATTGTAATGATGAATGGACAAATCCATCCAGAGTTGTTACAATGTTTGCAATTTGATAATATTTCTTCTACCAGGCGTAAGAGTTTTTCTGTACCGGTCGCTGTACTTTTATTTTCAGTCATCTGCAGTTCAATACACAATAATTTTTGTGATTAGGATATCGTCCCAGCAGTGTGATAGCAACAGCCTCAACAAACCTGCGAATCAATAATCAATAACGCTACCTCTTTAGCTTCATCTTCACCTATCGCCTTAGAACTATAAACTTTATTCGTTGAGCCATGTCCATGTGGTCGAACACCAAACGTTTTGAAATGAGTGATTATATTCTTGCATCGTCGATCACATTTCGTGTTATTCTAATCTAAGCTTTGAGCTATTATAAGGAATATGCCTGCTGTGTAGTAGGTTTGGAATATATAGCCTGTTCAGGCAGTGTGGCCCTTCCCACCCAACTACAAATAAACATATTTACAATCGGCAGCATGTGACAACTTCTAAGCTTTATATTCATTTTGCGCATAGTTGGTGCAAATATAAGTTGAAACATAAGGAGCTAATGCAATTACCAGATTATTAAGCCAACCGTGGCTACAGTTCAAATCATATTTTGATCATATCTGTTTTATATACTTTACAGTTCGTGCAGCTGCAAGATGAAATTCTTCTCTTATGCACATTTAGTGTTATTCTATTCTAAGCTATGAGCTATTATAAGGAACATGCGTGCTGTGTAGTAGGTATTGAATGCATAATCTACTCGGTGCGGCCCCTACCAACAAATAAACATCTTTACCATCAGGATGTCGCAACATCCAAGCATAATGTACATTTTGTGCACAGTTGGTGCAAATACAAGTCGCAGCACAAAGAGCTATGCAGTTAGCAGATTATTAAGCCAGCCGTGGCTACAGTTCAAATCATATTTTGATCATATCTGTGTTTTATTTTCTGTACAGTTCGTGCAGCTTCAAGATGAAGGAATAGAATAAGGAGCTATTCAATTAGCAGATTATTTCGCCAGCCATGGCTACAGTTCAAATCATATTTTGAATATATCTATTTTATTTTCTGTACAGTTCGTGCAGCTGCAAGATGAAATTCTTCTCTTGTGCACATTTAGTGTATCAACAAATAATGATACTTTACAATCAGCATGTGTCTACTTCTAAGCTTCATTTTCATTTTGCGCAAGTTGGTGCAAATACAAGTCGAAGCATAAGTAGCTATTCAATTAGCAGATTATTTAGCCAGCTGTGGCTACAGTTCAAAACCTAGTTTGATTATATCTGTGTTTTATTTACTGTACAGTTCATGCAGCTGCAAGATGAAATTCTTATGCACATTTAGTGTATCAACAAATGATGATACTTTACAATCAGCATGTGTTCTCTTCTTAGCTTAATTTTCATTTTGCTCACAGTTGGTGCAAATACAAGTTGAAGCATAAGGAGCTATGCAATTAGGAGATTATTTAGCCAGACGTGGCTACAGTTCAAATCATATTTTGATTATATCTGTGTTTTATTTACTGTACAGTTTGCGCACCTGCAAGTTGAAATTCCTCTTTTATGCACATTTACAGGCCTATTTTATAACTCGTAACGATATCGTTAACCACCAATTACACTGCGATTTTCGTTCTGACAACGATTTTTCAATGAATCCTCATTTTATAACTTTTTAAAATCGTTGCGAAACGATGAGATCGTTATCATATAATCGTTACAGAACGGCACCTGTTTAGCAAGCGTTAGGGAGCGATAGTTAGCATTTGTGACAGATAAATAGATATACCTATCTATATTTAAGGAAGGAGAACTGTTGTTGCAATTTAAAAGTTAAAATAGCGTGTGATGGATAGACATAATAACTTGCTGGAAGTGTTGGCGGAATTAGAACGAAGGTAGTTACCTATGTAAATAAATGTTATGTGTAAAAAGCTTATTTGTTTTAAAAAAACTATAAATACAAATTTAGAACAATAGGGGAGAACAATTTGAAAAAGGTGCAAGCCTCATCCGCCTAGAAGATTTGGGTGAAACGGCAGTGAGGGATTGCACAGTGGCCATGACTATAGCGCAGAAATCTGCGGCAGTCACGCGCTGTGTAACTCCGGGACACACCCCCTCCGCGGATTGCTGAATAGCAATCATAGCGGTGAGGGGTATGTCACCGGCACTTTCCCAATCAGCTTCACCAACTGGATGGGAGTTAGCCGGATGCAAATCCTGAGCTACTCCTTCCTGTGAGTGATTGTTGGGTACATTTTCCAAATTGGATATGTCTCCAAGAGTCGCCATAGACTGATTCGTTATATTTATTTTTTTGTTTTTTTTTTGGTTTTTTTTTTTTTTTTTTTTTTTTTTTTTTTTTTTCAAATTTTTTCAAACCATTTTCAAATGGTTTGGACAATTTTCAGAAAAAAAAATTTTTCTTGCTTACACTCGAAGAAATCGAATCGCGCTTGTTGTTATTTAGTTGGTACATATATTGTTTATAATTGCCCAAATAAACTAATTTCTAATTCAAAACACAACTTAGATTTTTTTAATAATAAGTATTGTTGTCCAGTGTCCAAACTATCCCGTCAATGCGGGTTGGTATGAACAAAGAAAACTTTGAAAGTAAAAAAATATTTATTGAGATTGCATGCTCCCACAAACAAACGAAAAACAATGTAACAACATAAACGCTATTTTAAAAAATTAAAACCAAATGAAAAGATCGTTGTGTGCTACTCGAAAAGATCTTTTATTAATGCAATATATCTCTTAATCCATTCAATAGTATGTTCTTTAAAATTACCAAAACTATAATATTTCTAGTATTTCTATCAAGCACGTTAATTACTTTTGATTTAATTTCTCACACAGTTCGGCAATTTACATCTTTCTCTAGTTTCATTTCAAATTTGCACATGATTAACATTATCTAGTCGAACATCCTGGGAGGTAATGGACTTTCATTCGGTTTTTTGTTTTAGTTCAATTGGCTGTTGGAACTCCAGAGGTCATCTCCTCTTTGCTTGTGATGAAATACCAATTGCCATCAAAGTGTGAACCAATTTAATGCGAAAATTTGAAAGCTGCAGGATTTTAGGATTTCCATCATTGCATTGTTGGTAAATTAACCAAGAGTTTATTACTGCTAAGTCCAGAAGATGATAAAACAGCCTCATTTACCATTTTCTAGATCTTATCCTTATTTTGTATCTACCAAGTACACTATCCAGTAAGTCAACTCCACCCATATGCGACCTTGCACACAATAAGGGTCCTAGTGGCCAAACAATCGTTTTTCACTTTACGGTCATTTTTTCATCATATTCTTCAGACATCTCTTCAGCATTGGTGCTAATTCATTTTTCTTATCATTACAACACAAACCTCTAATTTGTTTATACAAATATCATTGCCTCTTCAAGCAGAGACCAGCCGGTACAAATACTTTAGGATCAGTTTTCAGATAACAGATTCACTCAAGTGTTTCGAGTATTCCATTTCACTATTAACGAGATGTTTACATGCTACAGGAGAGTTGGAGGTGAAATTAAAATACTTTAAAATTCCCTTGAGAATGGTATACTTTAATGCAAAATATCAGTCATAATTCTTCCAAGTGATGTTTGGCTCCGCTGCATGTGGTAAGCGTATAGGGACATTACATCCAAGATGAGATGAGTTGCATACACAAACAATATCTGAATAGCAATCTATATTTGTCCCAACGTATTTCCCTTTAAAAACACTGAATAGTCTGTGTACTCGGCAGGTTTCTCATACATAGATTGTAAGCGCATTTAATTGTAATGATGAATGGACAAATCCTTCCAGAGTTGTTACAATGTTTGCAATTTGATAATATTTCTTCTACCAGGCGTAAGAGTTTTTCTGTACCGGTCGCTGTACTTTTATTTTCAGTCATCTGCAGTTCAATACACAATAATTTTTGTGATTAGGATATCGTCCCAGCAGTGTGATAGCAACAGCCTCAACAAACCTGCGAATCAATAATCAATAACGCTACCTCTTTAGCTTCATCTTCACCTATCGCCTTAGAACTATAAACTTTATTCGTTGAGCCATGTCCATGTGGTCGAACACCAAACGTTTTGAAATGAGTGATTATATTCTTGCATCGTCGATCACATTTCGTGTTATTCTAATCTAAGCTTTGAGCTATTATAAGGAATATGCCTGCTGTGTAGTAGGTTTGGAATATATAGCCTGTTCAGGCAGTGTGGCCCTTCCCACCCAACTACAAATAAACATATTTACAATCGGCAGCATGTGACAACTTCTAAGCTTTATATTCATTTTGCGCATAGTTGGTGCAAATATAAGTTGAAACATAAGGAGCTAATGCAATTACCAGATTATTAAGCCAACCGTGGCTACAGTTCAAATCATATTTTGATCATATCTGTTTTATATACTTTACAGTTCGTGCAGCTGCAAGATGAAATTCTTCTCTTATGCACATTTAGTGTTATTCTATTCTAAGCTATGAGCTATTATAAGGAACATGCGTGCTGTGTAGTAGGTATTGAATGCATAATCTACTCGGTGCGGCCCCTACCAACAAATAAACATCTTTACCATCAGGATGTCGCAACATCCAAGCATAATGTACATTTTGTGCACAGTTGGTGCAAATACAAGTCGCAGCACAAAGAGCTATGCAGTTAGCAGATTATTAAGCCAGCCGTGGCTACAGTTCAAATCATATTTTGATCATATCTGTGTTTTATTTTCTGTACAGTTCGTGCAGCTTCAAGATGAAGGAATAGAATAAGGAGCTATTCAATTAGCAGATTATTTCGCCAGCCATGGCTACAGTTCAAATCATATTTTGAATATATCTATTTTATTTTCTGTACAGTTCGTGCAGCTGCAAGATGAAATTCTTCTCTTGTGCACATTTAGTGTATCAACAAATAATGATACTTTACAATCAGCATGTGTCTACTTCTAAGCTTCATTTTCATTTTGCGCAAGTTGGTGCAAATACAAGTCGAAGCATAAGTAGCTATTCAATTAGCAGATTATTTAGCCAGCTGTGGCTACAGTTCAAAACCTAGTTTGATTATATCTGTGTTTTATTTACTGTACAGTTCATGCAGCTGCAAGATGAAATTCTTATGCACATTTAGTGTATCAACAAATGATGATACTTTACAATCAGCATGTGTTCTCTTCTTAGCTTAATTTTCATTTTGCTCACAGTTGGTGCAAATACAAGTTGAAGCATAAGGAGCTATGCAATTAGGAGATTATTTAGCCAGACGTGGCTACAGTTCAAATCATATTTTGATTATATCTGTGTTTTATTTACTGTACAGTTTGCGCACCTGCAAGTTGAAATTCCTCTTTTATGCACATTTACAGGCCTATTTTATAACTCGTAACGATATCGTTAACCACCAATTACACTGCGATTTTCGTTCTGACAACGATTTTTCAATGAATCCTCATTTTATAACTTTTTAAAATCGTTGCGAAACGATGAGATCGTTATCATATAATCGTTACAGAACGGCACCTGTTTAGCAAGCGTTAGGGAGCGATAGTTAGCATTTGTGACAGATAAATAGATATACCTATCTATATTTAAGGAAGGAGAACTGTTGTTGCAATTTAAAAGTTAAAATAGCGTGTGATGGATAGACATAATAACTTGCTGGAAGTGTTGGCGGAATTAGAACGAAGGTAGTTACCTATGTAAATAAATGTTATGTGTAAAAAGCTTATTTGTTTTAAAAAAACTATAAATACAAATTTAGAACAATAGGGGAGAACAATTTGAAAAAGGTGCAAGCCTCATCCGCCTAGAAGATTTGGGTGAAACGGCAGTGAGGGATTGCACAGTGGCCATGACTATAGCGCAGAAATCTGCGGCAGTCACGCGCTGTGTAACTCCGGGACACACCCCCTCCGCGGATTGCTGAATAGCAATCATAGCGGTGAGGGGTATGTCACCGGCACTTTCCCAATCAGCTTCACCAACTGGATGGGAGTTAGCCGGATGCAAATCCTGAGCTACTCCTTCCTGTGAGTGATTGTTGGGTACATTTTCCAAATTGGATATGTCTCCAAGAGTCGCCATAGACTGATTCGTTAGATTTATTTTTTTGTTTTTTTTTTGGATTTTTTTTTTTTTTTTTTTTTTTTTTTTTTTTTTTCAAATTTTTTCAAACCATTTTCAAATGGTTTGGACAATTTTCAGAAAAAAAAATTTTTCTTGCTTACACTCGAAGAAATCGAATCGCGCTTGTTGTTATTTAGTTGGTACATATATTGTTTATAATTGCCCAAATAAACTAATTTCTAATTCAAAACACAACTTAGATTTTTTTAATAATAAGTATTGTTGTCCAGTGTCCAAACTATCCCGTCAATGCGGGTTGGTATGAACAAAGAAAACTTTGAAAGTAAAAAAATATTTATTGAGATTGCATGCTCCCACAAACAAACGAAAAACAATGTAACAACATAAACGCTATTTTAAAAAATTAAAACCAAATGAAAAGATCGTTGTGTGCTACTCGAAAAGATCTTTTATTAATGCAATATATCTCTTAATCCATTCAATAGTATGTTCTTTAAAATTACCAAAACTATAATATTTCTAGTATTTCTATCAAGCACGTTAATTACTTTTGATTTAATTTCTCACACAGTTCGGCAATTTACATCTTTCTCTAGTTTCATTTCAAATTTGCACATGATTAACATTATCTAGTCGAACATCCTGGGAGGTAATGGACTTTCATTCGGTTTTTTGTTTTAGTTCAATTGGCTGTTGGAACTCCAGAGGTCATCTCCTCTTTGCTTGTGATGAAATACCAATTGCCATCAAAGTGTGAACCAATTTAATGCGAAAATTTGAAAGCTGCAGGATTTTAGGATTTCCATCATTGCATTGTTGGTAAATTAACCAAGAGTTTATTACTGCTAAGTCCAGAAGATGATAAAACAGCCTCATTTACCATTTTCTAGATCTTATCCTTATTTTGTATCTACCAAGTACACTATCCAGTAAGTCAACTCCACCCATATGCGACCTTGCACACAATAAGGGTCCTAGTGGCCAAACAATCGTTTTTCACTTTACGGTCATTTTTTCATCATATTCTTCAGACATCTCTTCAGCATTGGTGCTAATTCATTTTTCTTATCATTACAACACAAACCTCTAATTTGTTTATACAAATATCATTGCCTCTTCAAGCAGAGACCAGCCGGTACAAATACTTTAGGATCAGTTTTCAGATAACAGATTCACTCAAGTGTTTCGAGTATTCCATTTCACTATTAACGAGATGTTTACATGCTACAGGAGAGTTGGAGGTGAAATTAAAATACTTTAAAATTCCCTTGAGAATGGTATACTTTAATGCAAAATATCAGTCATAATTCTTCCAAGTGATGTTTGGCTCCGCTGCATGTGGTAAGCGTATAGGGACATTACATCCAAGATGAGATGAGTTGCATACACAAACAATATCTGAATAGCAATCTATATTTGTCCCAACGTATTTCCCTTTAAAAACACTGAATAGTCTGTGTACTCGGCAGGTTTCTCATACATAGATTGTAAGCGCATTTAATTGTAATGATGAATGGACAAATCCTTCCAGAGTTGTTACAATGTTTGCAATTTGATAATATTTCTTCTACCAGGCGTAAGAGTTTTTCTGTACCGGTCGCTGTACTTTTATTTTCAGTCATCTGCAGTTCAATACACAATAATTTTTGTGATTAGGATATCGTCCCAGCAGTGTGATAGCAACAGCCTCAACAAACCTGCGAATCAATAATCAATAACGCTACCTCTTTAGCTTCATCTTCACCTATCGCCTTAGAACTATAAACTTTATTCGTTGAGCCATGTCCATGTGGTCGAACACCAAACGTTTTGAAATGAGTGATTATATTCTTGCATCGTCGATCACATTTCGTGTTATTCTAATCTAAGCTTTGAGCTATTATAAGGAATATGCCTGCTGTGTAGTAGGTTTGGAATATATAGCCTGTTCAGGCAGTGTGGCCCTTCCCACCCAACTACAAATAAACATATTTACAATCGGCAGCATGTGACAACTTCTAAGCTTTATATTCATTTTGCGCATAGTTGGTGCAAATATAAGTTGAAACATAAGGAGCTAATGCAATTACCAGATTATTAAGCCAACCGTGGCTACAGTTCAAATCATATTTTGATCATATCTGTTTTATATACTTTACAGTTCGTGCAGCTGCAAGATGAAATTCTTCTCTTATGCACATTTAGTGTTATTCTATTCTAAGCTATGAGCTATTATAAGGAACATGCGTGCTGTGTAGTAGGTATTGAATGCATAATCTACTCGGTGCGGCCCCTACCAACAAATAAACATCTTTACCATCAGGATGTCGCAACATCCAAGCATAATGTACATTTTGTGCACAGTTGGTGCAAATACAAGTCGCAGCACAAAGAGCTATGCAGTTAGCAGATTATTAAGCCAGCCGTGGCTACAGTTCAAATCATATTTTGATCATATCTGTGTTTTATTTTCTGTACAGTTCGTGCAGCTTCAAGATGAAGGAATAGAATAAGGAGCTATTCAATTAGCAGATTATTTCGCCAGCCATGGCTACAGTTCAAATCATATTTTGAATATATCTATTTTATTTTCTGTACAGTTCGTGCAGCTGCAAGATGAAATTCTTCTCTTGTGCACATTTAGTGTATCAACAAATAATGATACTTTACAATCAGCATGTGTCTACTTCTAAGCTTCATTTTCATTTTGCGCAAGTTGGTGCAAATACAAGTCGAAGCATAAGTAGCTATTCAATTAGCAGATTATTTAGCCAGCTGTGGCTACAGTTCAAAACCTAGTTTGATTATATCTGTGTTTTATTTACTGTACAGTTCATGCAGCTGCAAGATGAAATTCTTATGCACATTTAGTGTATCAACAAATGATGATACTTTACAATCAGCATGTGTTCTCTTCTTAGCTTAATTTTCATTTTGCTCACAGTTGGTGCAAATACAAGTTGAAGCATAAGGAGCTATGCAATTAGGAGATTATTTAGCCAGACGTGGCTACAGTTCAAATCATATTTTGATTATATCTGTGTTTTATTTACTGTACAGTTTGCGCACCTGCAAGTTGAAATTCCTCTTTTATGCACATTTACAGGCCTATTTTATAACTCGTAACGATATCGTTAACCACCAATTACACTGCGATTTTCGTTCTGACAACGATTTTTCAATGAATCCTCATTTTATAACTTTTTAAAATCGTTGCGAAACGATGAGATCGTTATCATATAATCGTTACAGAACGGCACCTGTTTAGCAAGCGTTAGGGAGCGATAGTTAGCATTTGTGACAGATAAATAGATATACCTATCTATATTTAAGGAAGGAGAACTGTTGTTGCAATTTAAAAGTTAAAATAGCGTGTGATGGATAGACATAATAACTTGCTGGAAGTGTTGGCGGAATTAGAACGAAGGTAGTTACCTATGTAAATAAATGTTATGTGTAAAAAGCTTATTTGTTTTAAAAAAACTATAAATACAAATTTAGAACAATAGGGGAGAACAATTTGAAAAAGGTGCAAGCCTCATCCGCCTAGAAGATTTGGGTGAAACGGCAGTGAGGGATTGCACAGTGGCCATGACTATAGCGCAGAAATCTGCGGCAGTCACGCGCTGTGTAACTCCGGGACACACCCCCTCCGCGGATTGCTGAATAGCAATCATAGCGGTGAGGGGTATGTCACCGGCACTTTCCCAATCAGCTTCACCAACTGGATGGGAGTTAGCCGGATGCAAATCCTGAGCTACTCCTTCCTGTGAGTGATTGTTGGGTACATTTTCCAAATTGGATATGTCTCCAAGAGTCGCCATAGACTGATTCGTTAGATTTATTTTTTTGTTTTTTTTTTTGGATTTTTTTTTTTTTTTTTTTTTTTTTTTTTTTTTCAAATTTTTTCAAACCATTTTCAAATGGTTTGGACAATTTTCAGAAAAAAAAATTTTTCTTGCTTACACTCGAAGAAATCGAATCGCGCTTGTTGTTATTTAGTTGGTACATATATTGTTTATAATTGCCCAAATAAACTAATTTCTAATTCAAAACACAACTTAGATTTTTTTAATAATAAGTATTGTTGTCCAGTGTCCAAACTATCCCGTCAATGCGGGTTGGTATGAACAAAGAAAACTTTGAAAGTAAAAAAATATTTATTGAGATTGCATGCTCCCACAAACAAACGAAAAACAATGTAACAACATAAACGCTATTTTAAAAAATTAAAACCAAATGAAAAGATCGTTGTGTGCTACTCGAAAAGATCTTTTATTAATGCAATATATCTCTTAATCCATTCAATAGTATGTTCTTTAAAATTACCAAAACTATAATATTTCTAGTATTTCTATCAAGCACGTTAATTACTTTTGATTTAATTTCTCACACAGTTCGGCAATTTACATCTTTCTCTAGTTTCATTTCAAATTTGCACATGATTAACATTATCTAGTCGAACATCCTGGGAGGTAATGGACTTTCATTCGGTTTTTTGTTTTAGTTCAATTGGCTGTTGGAACTCCAGAGGTCATCTCCTCTTTGCTTGTGATGAAATACCAATTGCCATCAAAGTGTGAACCAATTTAATGCGAAAATTTGAAAGCTGCAGGATTTTAGGATTTCCATCATTGCATTGTTGGTAAATTAACCAAGAGTTTATTACTGCTAAGTCCAGAAGATGATAAAACAGCCTCATTTACCATTTTCTAGATCTTATCCTTATTTTGTATCTACCAAGTACACTATCCAGTAAGTCAACTCCACCCATATGCGACCTTGCACACAATAAGGGTCCTAGTGGCCAAACAATCGTTTTTCACTTTACGGTCATTTTTTCATCATATTCTTCAGACATCTCTTCAGCATTGGTGCTAATTCATTTTTCTTATCATTACAACACAAACCTCTAATTTGTTTATACAAATATCATTGCCTCTTCAAGCAGAGACCAGCCGGTACAAATACTTTAGGATCAGTTTTCAGATAACAGATTCACTCAAGTGTTTCGAGTATTCCATTTCACTATTAACGAGATGTTTACATGCTACAGGAGAGTTGGAGGTGAAATTAAAATACTTTAAAATTCCCTTGAGAATGGTATACTTTAATGCAAAATATCAGTCATAATTCTTCCAAGTGATGTTTGGCTCCGCTGCATGTGGTAAGCGTATAGGGACATTACATCCAAGATGAGATGAGTTGCATACACAAACAATATCTGAATAGCAATCTATATTTGTCCCAACGTATTTCCCTTTAAAAACACTGAATAGTCTGTGTACTCGGCAGGTTTCTCATACATAGATTGTAAGCGCATTTAATTGTAATGATGAATGGACAAATCCTTCCAGAGTTGTTACAATGTTTGCAATTTGATAATATTTCTTCTACCAGGCGTAAGAGTTTTTCTGTACCGGTCGCTGTACTTTTATTTTCAGTCATCTGCAGTTCAATACACAATAATTTTTGTGATTAGGATATCGTCCCAGCAGTGTGATAGCAACAGCCTCAACAAACCTGCGAATCAATAATCAATAACGCTACCTCTTTAGCTTCATCTTCACCTATCGCCTTAGAACTATAAACTTTATTCGTTGAGCCATGTCCATGTGGTCGAACACCAAACGTTTTGAAATGAGTGATTATATTCTTGCATCGTCGATCACATTTCGTGTTATTCTAATCTAAGCTTTGAGCTATTATAAGGAATATGCCTGCTGTGTAGTAGGTTTGGAATATATAGCCTGTTCAGGCAGTGTGGCCCTTCCCACCCAACTACAAATAAACATATTTACAATCGGCAGCATGTGACAACTTCTAAGCTTTATATTCATTTTGCGCATAGTTGGTGCAAATATAAGTTGAAACATAAGGAGCTAATGCAATTACCAGATTATTAAGCCAACCGTGGCTACAGTTCAAATCATATTTTGATCATATCTGTTTTATATACTTTACAGTTCGTGCAGCTGCAAGATGAAATTCTTCTCTTATGCACATTTAGTGTTATTCTATTCTAAGCTATGAGCTATTATAAGGAACATGCGTGCTGTGTAGTAGGTATTGAATGCATAATCTACTCGGTGCGGCCCCTACCAACAAATAAACATCTTTACCATCAGGATGTCGCAACATCCAAGCATAATGTACATTTTGTGCACAGTTGGTGCAAATACAAGTCGCAGCACAAAGAGCTATGCAGTTAGCAGATTATTAAGCCAGCCGTGGCTACAGTTCAAATCATATTTTGATCATATCTGTGTTTTATTTTCTGTACAGTTCGTGCAGCTTCAAGATGAAGGAATAGAATAAGGAGCTATTCAATTAGCAGATTATTTCGCCAGCCATGGCTACAGTTCAAATCATATTTTGAATATATCTATTTTATTTTCTGTACAGTTCGTGCAGCTGCAAGATGAAATTCTTCTCTTGTGCACATTTAGTGTATCAACAAATAATGATACTTTACAATCAGCATGTGTCTACTTCTAAGCTTCATTTTCATTTTGCGCAAGTTGGTGCAAATACAAGTCGAAGCATAAGTAGCTATTCAATTAGCAGATTATTTAGCCAGCTGTGGCTACAGTTCAAAACCTAGTTTGATTATATCTGTGTTTTATTTACTGTACAGTTCATGCAGCTGCAAGATGAAATTCTTATGCACATTTAGTGTATCAACAAATGATGATACTTTACAATCAGCATGTGTTCTCTTCTTAGCTTAATTTTCATTTTGCTCACAGTTGGTGCAAATACAAGTTGAAGCATAAGGAGCTATGCAATTAGGAGATTATTTAGCCAGACGTGGCTACAGTTCAAATCATATTTTGATTATATCTGTGTTTTATTTACTGTACAGTTTGCGCACCTGCAAGTTGAAATTCCTCTTTTATGCACATTTACAGGCCTATTTTATAACTCGTAACGATATCGTTAACCACCAATTACACTGCGATTTTCGTTCTGACAACGATTTTTCAATGAATCCTCATTTTATAACTTTTTAAAATCGTTGCGAAACGATGAGATCGTTATCATATAATCGTTACAGAACGGCACCTGTTTAGCAAGCGTTAGGGAGCGATAGTTAGCATTTGTGACAGATAAATAGATATACCTATCTATATTTAAGGAAGGAGAACTGTTGTTGCAATTTAAAAGTTAAAATAGCGTGTGATGGATAGACATAATAACTTGCTGGAAGTGTTGGCGGAATTAGAACGAAGGTAGTTACCTATGTAAATAAATGTTATGTGTAAAAAGCTTATTTGTTTTAAAAAAACTATAAATACAAATTTAGAACAATAGGGGAGAACAATTTGAAAAAGGTGCAAGCCTCATCCGCCTAGAAGATTTGGGTGAAACGGCAGTGAGGGATTGCACAGTGGCCATGACTATAGCGCAGAAATCTGCGGCAGTCACGCGCTGTGTAACTCCGGGACACACCCCCTCCGCGGATTGCTGAATAGCAATCATAGCGGTGAGGGGTAATGTCACCGGCACTTTCCCAATCAGCTTCACCAACTGGATGGGAGTTAGCCGGATGCAAATCCTGAGCTACTCCTTCCTGTGAGTGATTGTTGGGTACATTTTCCAAATTGGATATGTCTCCAAGAGTCGCCATAGACTGATTCGTTAGATTTATTTTTTTGTTTTTTTTTTGGATTTTTTTTTTTTTTTTTTTTTTTTTTTTTTTTTTTTAAAATTTTTTCAAACCATTTTCAAATGGTTTGGACAATTTTCAGAAAAAAAAATTTTTCTTGCTTACACTCGAAGAAATCGAATCGCGCTTGTTGTTATTTAGTTGGTACATATATTGTTTATAATTGCCCAAATAAACTAATTTCTAATTCAAAACACAACTTAGATTTTTTTAATAATAAGTATTGTTGTCCAGTGTCCAAACTATCCCGTCAATGCGGGTTGGTATGAACAAAGAAAACTTTGAAAGTAAAAAAATATTTATTGAGATTGCATGCTCCCACAAACAAACGAAAAACAATGTAACAACATAAACGCTATTTTAAAAAATTAAAAACCAAATGAAAAGATCGTTGTGTGCTACTCGAAAAGATCTTTTATTAATGCAATATATCTCTTAATCCATTCAATAGTATGTTCTTTAAAATTACCAAAACTATAATATTTCTAGTATTTCTATCAAGCACGTTAATTACTTTTGATTTAATTTCTCACACAGTTCGGCAATTTACATCTTTCTCTAGTTTCATTTCAAATTTGCACATGATTAACATTATCTAGTCGAACATCCTGGGAGGTAATGGACTTTCATTCGGTTTTTTGTTTTAGTTCAATTGGCTGTTGGAACTCCAGAGGTCATCTCCTCTTTGCTTGTGATGAAATACCAATTGCCATCAAAGTGTGAACCAATTTAATGCGAAAATTTGAAAGCTGCAGGATTTTAGGATTTCCATCATTGCATTGTTGGTAAATTAACCAAGAGTTTATTACTGCTAAGTCCAGAAGATGATAAAACAGCCTCATTTACCATTTTCTAGATCTTATCCTTATTTTGTATCTACCAAGTACACTATCCAGTAAGTCAACTCCACCCATATGCGACCTTGCACACAATAAGGGTCCTAGTGGCCAAACAATCGTTTTTCACTTTACGGTCATTTTTTCATCATATTCTTCAGACATCTCTTCAGCATTGGTGCTAATTCATTTTTCTTATCATTACAACACAAACCTCTAATTTGTTTATACAAATATCATTGCCTCTTCAAGCAGAGACCAGCCGGTACAAATACTTTAGGATCAGTTTTCAGATAACAGATTCACTCAAGTGTTTCGAGTATTCCATTTCACTATTAACGAGATGTTTACATGCTACAGGAGAGTTGGAGGTGAAATTAAAATACTTTAAAATTCCCTTGAGAATGGTATACTTTAATGCAAAATATCAGTCATAATTCTTCCAAGTGATGTTTGGCTCCGCTGCATGTGGTAAGCGTATAGGGACATTACATCCAAGATGAGATGAGTTGCATACACAAACAATATCTGAATAGCAATCTATATTTGTCCCAACGTATTTCCCTTTAAAAACACTGAATAGTCTGTGTACTCGGCAGGTTTCTCATACATAGATTGTAAGCGCATTTAATTGTAATGATGAATGGACAAATCCTTCCAGAGTTGTTACAATGTTTGCAATTTGATAATATTTCTTCTACCAGGCGTAAGAGTTTTTCTGTACCGGTCGCTGTACTTTTATTTTCAGTCATCTGCAGTTCAATACACAATAATTTTTGTGATTAGGATATCGTCCCAGCAGTGTGATAGCAACAGCCTCAACAAACCTGCGAATCAATAATCAATAACGCTACCTCTTTAGCTTCATCTTCACCTATCGCCTTAGAACTATAAACTTTATTCGTTGAGCCATGTCCATGTGGTCGAACACCAAACGTTTTGAAATGAGTGATTATATTCTTGCATCGTCGATCACATTTCGTGTTATTCTAATCTAAGCTTTGAGCTATTATAAGGAATATGCCTGCTGTGTAGTAGGTTTGGAATATATAGCCTGTTCAGGCAGTGTGGGCCCTTCCCACCCAACTACAAATAAACATATTTACAATCGGCAGCATGTGACAACTTCTAAGCTTTATATTCATTTTGCGCATAGTTGGTGCAAATATAAGTTGAAACATAAGGAGCTAATGCAATTACCAGATTATTAAGCCAACCGTGGCTACAGTTCAAATCATATTTTGATCATATCTGTTTTATATACTTTACAGTTCGTGCAGCTGCAAGATGAAATTCTTCTCTTATGCACATTTAGTGTTATTCTATTCTAAGCTATGAGCTATTATAAGGAACATGCGTGCTGTGTAGTAGGTATTGAATGCATAATCTACTCGGTGCGGCCCCTACCAACAAATAAACATCTTTACCATCAGGATGTCGCAACATCCAAGCATAATGTACATTTTGTGCACAGTTGGTGCAAATACAAGTCGCAGCACAAAGAGCTATGCAGTTAGCAGATTATTAAGCCAGCCGTGGCTACAGTTCAAATCATATTTTGATCATATCTGTGTTTTATTTTCTGTACAGTTCGTGCAGCTTCAAGATGAAGGAATAGAATAAGGAGCTATTCAATTAGCAGATTATTTCGCCAGCCATGGCTACAGTTCAAATCATATTTTGAATATATCTATTTTATTTTCTGTACAGTTCGTGCAGCTGCAAGATGAAATTCTTCTCTTGTGCACATTTAGTGTATCAACAAATAATGATACTTTACAATCAGCATGTGTCTACTTCTAAGCTTCATTTTCATTTTGCGCAAGTTGGTGCAAATACAAGTCGAAGCATAAGTAGCTATTCAATTAGCAGATTATTTAGCCAGCTGTGGCTACAGTTCAAAACCTAGTTTGATTATATCTGTGTTTTATTTACTGTACAGTTCATGCAGCTGCAAGATGAAATTCTTATGCACATTTAGTGTATCAACAAATGATGATACTTTACAATCAGCATGTGTTCTCTTCTTAGCTTAATTTTCATTTTGCTCACAGTTGGTGCAAATACAAGTTGAAGCATAAGGAGCTATGCAATTAGGAGATTATTTAGCCAGACGTGGCTACAGTTCAAATCATATTTTGATTATATCTGTGTTTTATTTACTGTACAGTTTGCGCACCTGCAAGTTGAAATTCCTCTTTTATGCACATTTACAGGCCTATTTTATAACTCGTAACGATATCGTTAACCACCAATTACACTGCGATTTTCGTTCTGACAACGATTTTTCAATGAATCCTCATTTTATAACTTTTAAAATCGTTGCGAAACGATGAGATCGTTATCATATAATCGTTACAGAACGGCACCTGTTAGCAAGCGTTAGGGAGCGATAGTTAGCATTTGTGACAGATAAATAGATATACCTATCTATATTTAAGGAAGGAGAACTGTTGTTGCAATTTAAAAGTTAAAATAGCGTGTGATGGATAGACATAATAACTTGCTGGAAGTGTTGGGCGGAATTAGAACGAAGGTAGTTACCTATGTAAATAAATGTTATGTGTAAAAAGCTTATTTGTTTTAAAAAAACTATAAATACAAATTTAGAACAATAGGGGAGAACAATTTGAAAAAGGTGCAAGCCTCATCCGCCTAGAAGATTTGGGTGAAACGGCAGTGAGGGATTGCACAGTGGCCATGACTATAGCGCAGAAATCTGCGGCAGTCACGCGCTGTGTAACTCCGGGACACACCCCCTCCGCGGATTGCTGAATAGCAATCATAGCGGTGAGGGGTATGTCACCGGCACTTTCCCAATCAGCTTCACCAACTGGATGGGAGTTAGCCGGATGCAAATCCTGAGCTACTCCTTCCTGTGAGTGATTGTTGGGTACATTTTCCAAATTGGATATGTCTCCAAGAGTCGCCATAGACTGATTCGTTAGATTTATTTTTTTTTTTTTTTTTTTGGTTTTTTTTTTTTTTTTTTTTTTTTTTTTTCAAATTTTTTCAAACCATTTTCAAATGGTTTGGACAATTTTCAGAAAAAAAAATTTTTCTTGCTTACACTCGAAGAAATCGAATCGCGCTTGTTGTTATTTAGTTGGTACATATATTGTTTATAATTGCCCAAATAAACTAATTTCTAATTCAAAACACAACTTAGATTTTTTTAATAATAAGTATTGTTGTCCAGTGTCCAAACTATCCCGTCAATGCGGGTTGGTATGAACAAAGAAAACTTTGAAAGTAAAAAAATATTTATTGAGATTGCATGCTCCCACAAACAAACGAAAAACAATGTAACAACATAAACGCTATTTTAAAAAATTAAAACCAAATGAAAAGATCGTTGTGTGCTACTCGAAAAGATCTTTTATTAATGCAATATATCTCTTAATCCATTCAATAGTATGTTCTTTAAAATTACCAAAACTATAATATTTCTAGTATTTCTATCAAGCACGTTAATTACTTTTGATTTAATTTCTCACACAGTTCGGCAATTTACATCTTTCTCTAGTTTCATTTCAAATTTGCACATGATTAACATTATCTAGTCGAACATCCTGGGAGGTAATGGACTTTCATTCGGTTTTTTGTTTTAGTTCAATTGGCTGTTGGAACTCCAGAGGTCATCTCCTCTTTGCTTGTGATGAAATACCAATTGCCATCAAAGTGTGAACCAATTTAATGCGAAAATTTGAAAGCTGCAGGATTTTAGGATTTCCATCATTGCATTGTTGGTAAATTAACCAAGAGTTTATTACTGCTAAGTCCAGAAGATGATAAAACAGCCTCATTTACCATTTTCTAGATCTTATCCTTATTTTGTATCTACCAAGTACACTATCCAGTAAGTCAACTCCACCCATATGCGACCTTGCACACAATAAGGGTCCTAGTGGCCAAACAATCGTTTTTCACTTTACGGTCATTTTTTCATCATATTCTTCAGACATCTCTTCAGCATTGGTGCTAATTCATTTTTCTTATCATTACAACACAAACCTCTAATTTGTTTATACAAATATCATTGCCTCTTCAAGCAGAGACCAGCCGGTACAAATACTTTAGGATCAGTTTTCAGATAACAGATTCACTCAAGTGTTTCGAGTATTCCATTTCACTATTAACGAGATGTTTACATGCTACAGGAGAGTTGGAGGTGAAATTAAAATACTTTAAAATTCCCTTGAGAATGGTATACTTTAATGCAAAATATCAGTCATAATTCTTCCAAGTGATGTTTGGCTCCGCTGCATGTGGTAAGCGTATAGGGACATTACATCCAAGATGAGATGAGTTGCATACACAAACAATATCTGAATAGCAATCTATATTTGTCCCAACGTATTTCCCTTTAAAAACACTGAATAGTCTGTGTACTCGGCAGGTTTCTCATACATAGATTGTAAGCGCATTTAATTGTAATGATGAATGGACAAATCCTTCCAGAGTTGTTACAATGTTTGCAATTTGATAATATTTCTTCTACCAGGCGTAAGAGTTTTTCTGTACCGGTCGCTGTACTTTTATTTTCAGTCATCTGCAGTTCAATACACAATAATTTTTGTGATTAGGATATCGTCCCAGCAGTGTGATAGCAACAGCCTCAACAAACCTGCGAATCAATAATCAATAACGCTACCTCTTTAGCTTCATCTTCACCTATCGCCTTAGAACTATAAACTTTATTCGTTGAGCCATGTCCATGTGGTCGAACACCAAACGTTTTGAAATGAGTGATTATATTCTTGCATCGTCGATCACATTTCGTGTTATTCTAATCTAAGCTTTGAGCTATTATAAGGAATATGCCTGCTGTGTAGTAGGTTTGGAATATATAGCCTGTTCAGGCAGTGTGGCCCTTCCCACCCAACTACAAATAAACATATTTACAATCGGCAGCATGTGACAACTTCTAAGCTTTATATTCATTTTGCGCATAGTTGGTGCAAATATAAGTTGAAACATAAGGAGCTAATGCAATTACCAGATTATTAAGCCAACCGTGGCTACAGTTCAAATCATATTTTGATCATATCTGTTTTATATACTTTACAGTTCGTGCAGCTGCAAGATGAAATTCTTCTCTTATGCACATTTAGTGTTATTCTATTCTAAGCTATGAGCTATTATAAGGAACATGCGTGCTGTGTAGTAGGTATTGAATGCATAATCTACTCGGTGCGGCCCCCTACCAACAAATAAACATCTTTACCATCAGGATGTCGCAACATCCAAGCATAATGTACATTTTGTGCACAGTTGGTGCAAATACAAGTCCGCAGCACAAAGAGCTATGCAGTTAGCAGATTATTAAGCCAGCCGTGGCTACAGTTCAAATCATATTTTGATCATATCTGTGTTTTATTTTCTGTACAGTTCGTGCAGCTTCAAGATGAAGGAATAGAATAAGGAGCTATTCAATTAGCAGATTATTTCGCCAGCCATGGCTACAGTTCAAATCATATTTTGAATATATCTATTTTATTTTCTGTACAGTTCGTGCAGCTGCAAGATGAAATTCTTCTCTTGTGCACATTTAGTGTATCAACAAATAATGATACTTTACAATCAGCATGTGTCTACTTCTAAGCTTCATTTTCATTTTGCGCAAGTTGGTGCAAATACAAGTCGAAGCATAAGTAGCTATTCAATTAGCAGATTATTTAGCCAGCTGTGGCTACAGTTCAAACCTAGTTTGATTATATCTGTGTTTTATTTACTGTACAGTTCATGCAGCTGCAAGATGAAATTCTTATGCACATTTAGTGTATCAACAAATGATGATACTTTACAATCAGCATGTGTTCTCTTCTTAGCTTAATTTTCATTTTGCTCACAGTTGGTGCAAATACAAGTTGAAGCATAAGGAGCTATGCAATTAGGAGATTATTTAGCCAGACGTGGCTACAGTTCAAATCATATT